>OW285239.1:82178891-82574233 GCA_935421215.2 Melolontha melolontha | reverse complement strand
AATACTTATTGCAATGATGGGCAAATGGGCAAGTAGAAAGAGTCAATGCAACGATTATACCTATTCTTTCAAAACTATCTGTAGACGATCCAACCAAGTGGTATCGTCACGTGGGGAAGGTTCAAGAGGTACTAAATACTAGTTGCCTTTCGAGCTAATGACTGGTACTAAAATGAGAGGAGGAAATAGCAACATTAAAGAATTAATAGAAGAAGAAATAGTCAAAAAATACGACGAAGAACGAGACGAATTACGGAATAAGGCGAAAAAACAGATTGTAAAGATTCAAGAAGAAAACAGAAAATACTACAATCTGAGAAGAAAGGAACCTACCAAATATAAGGTGAACGACACAGTGGCGATAAAACGAACGCAATTTGGACCAGGTCTTAAATTAAAATCAAAATATTTGGGACCTTACAGAGTGGTCAAAGTTAAAATGAATGATACTTACGAGGTAACGAAGAGTGGTTTTCACGACGGTCCCATCCGCACGTCCACTTGCGCTGAACATATGAAGCCCTGGATAAATGAAGATGTGTCGACCGTGTCGGACGAAATGCAGGACGGCCGAGTGTAGCGTTAGGAGCGAGAAGGGAGGGAGTGCCAAGCGGAAATGGAAAAAGGGCGGTAGTAGTAAAGACGATATGAAGAAAGGATGTGTGTGTGTTGTAAGTTAAGACGAAATTGAAGACGAAACATTCTTGTGTTACCTTAGTTAAATATAACACCTATCTTGTAACTGTTGAAATAAAATTCTACATATATATATATATATATATATAATATAATATATATATATAAGTAAAAATTTCATTAACGGGTGAGCGGTCTGTCAAGTAAAAATAAAACTCCTTTATTCCACTCTATATTTCATAGCGCATTGGTTACTTCATCAGGAGTGTCTACATGTTTAACAAAACAAAAAAATATTAAACAATATAACAATAACTAAATACTTACAATTCAGAGTCAAAATTTAGCAAATAACGGCACTAAACATGTTAAAATTCCTCAAATTTAAAATATCAAATAATATGTTATTAGTTTGTCGTCAACCTCTTAAAAACAAATATAAATAAATGTTAAAATATAAAACTAAACTTACAAAACACACACCAAAAAAACTGACGTCATAAAAAAATTGAAACCAACAACAACTACAAATCAAATGATACAAGGACTGGTTAATAAAACTTGGCAGGTAAAATTAACCGCCAACACCAAGTATATTACAGTAGATTATACTTAGTCCATTAGTATCCGACTTATAATTTACGCTATTAGTGTCTCCGTTGATATGTACCATTTCCATAAAGCATCTTTTTTTGAAATTATTTCAGCGTCCACAATTCTGACATCTCCGAAATTAAATGTATGGCCGAGATCAAGTGCATGATCCACCAGAGCACAAGATATCTTACCAATACGGACATCACTTCTGTGTTGTGTTATACGCTGTTTTAGCCATTGTGACGTTTGGCCTATGTACACGCCACGACAATCTGAACAAGATATCCTGTGGATGACATTACTATTTAAAAGCAAAGGTGTTACATCTTTGGTCTTACTATACAAGTTTTTCACAGTAAATGTGTTGTATTTAGCTATTTTATTGTTCCTAAATTGTTTGAAGTGTGATATAATTAAGTGAGTAAGGCCACCAATATACGGATTTTTTTTTTGTAGATCACACTATCCGCAGGGACGTCTTCAGTAGGGCCGTCCTAAAAGTTGGAGCTATATATCAATTTATTTAGTATATGCCTAGGATAACCATTGTTAACGAAGATGCTAAAAAGCTCTCTAAGATTATCTTTTACGAAGGTAGTGTGACTTATGTGTGATATTCTATTTTTCATAGCTATGGCGGTGTTATATTTTTGATTGAGAGTATGATGGGAATAGTAATTGATGAAACGACCAGACGAAGTCATCTTTCTGTACCAATTCAAAATGATCGAGTTGTTCTCATCCCGAATCACTGAAACGTCTAAGAAGCGTCCAAACGTCCACGGCACTTAATCGATCCATACACAGACTTATCGAAATCAAATTTTTTCTTACTAATTACTTTTATTTTCAATAATACATATTTTTCGTTCAATGAAAAATTCTACAGTCAGATATTTGGAACACCCATGGGATCGCCCATTAGTCCCATTTTAGCCCAAATAGTGATGGATCAGTTGTTGGAGAGTGTGATGGTTAAGTTACCATTTCAGATACCGTTTTTGTACAAGTATGTTGATGATATTGTTTGCCCTGTACCACATGATAAAATAGATGTGACTCTACAAATATTCAACAGCTATAGTAAAAATTTACAATTTACTGTGGAAAAAGAAGACAATAACAGTGTACCCTTCTTGGACGTTTCAGTGATTCGGGATGAGAACAACTCGATCATTTTGAATTGGTACAGAAAGACGACTTCGTCTGGTCGTTTCATCAATTACTATTCCCATCATCCTCCCAATCAAAAATATAACACCGTCATAGCTATGAAAAATAGAGTATCACACATAAGTCACACTACCTTCTTAAAAGATAATCTTAGAGAGCTTTTTAGCATCTTCGTTAACAATGGTTATCCTAGGCATATACTAAATAAATTGATATATAGCTCCAACTTTTACGACGGCCCTACTGAAGACGTCCCTGCGGATAGTGTGATCTACAAAAGAATTCCGAATATTGGTGGTCTTACTCACTTAATTATATCACACTTCAAACAATTTAGGAACATTAAAATAGCTAAATACAACACATTTACTGTGAAAAAATTTTATAGTAAGACCAAAGATGTAACACCTTTGCTTTTAAATAGTAATATCATCTACAGGATACCTTGTTCAGATATATATATATATATATATATATATATATATATATATATATATATATATATATCAAAAATTAATTTAAATTCGGGTAAGCGGTCAATATATATTTCGCAACAGACTTTGTCGCTTCTTCTGGGGTAAAAAATGTAGAGTAGAAATAATAAAATTGACGTACAAAATATAAAAATAAATAAATAAATAAATTTTTATATTTTGTACGTCAATTTTATTATTTCTACTCTACATTTTTTACCCCAGAAGAAGCGACAAAGTCTGTTGCGAAATATAGGGTTATTTAATAAAGGAGTTTTTTAATTGACCGCTTACCCGAATTTAAATTAATTTTTGATATTATATCACGGTCGATAATTTCGTTTCAATTATATATATATATATATATATATATATATATATATATATATATATATATATATATATATACAAAAAAAAATGTGGACCAATGACGTGATCGCCGACAATGCCGGCCCAACAATTAACGGACCACGGATGTTGATTTTGTACAGTTCTCGTCCATCGAGGATTCGCATTTGCCCAGTAATGCATGTTATGTCTATTCACATTTCCCGTATTTGTGAAGTTAGCTTCGTCAGAAAAAAGCACATGACTCAAAAACTGCTCAGCGTTTCTGTAATGTTTGCGGCATTCCCCCAGCACCATTAACATATCAAAATATTCTTGATAATCGTTCATTTTCGCGATCCGATGTACTCACAATAGAAGGTAATGCGTGACTAACTGACAGCCGTATGCGTTGACAGTTGATGCTGATTATTTCGATATTTTTCGATTTTTCGACTATTTTCATACTTTGCGTGACTAGAATGACCTAGTGTTGTAGGTCGCTGAATTCGTCTTAAAATCAGTAATAATGTAATTGAAAAGAAAATACATGGTTTCATTTAAAAAATTGGAGTTGACGTTGACGTAGCTTCTACGCCTACACCGATCAAAAAACTGGGTAGCCCAGTATGTCCGCCTTCCCGAACACTGAAACTTTTGTCTGAAACATTTTTCGATATGATTAATCGTTTGAGTGCTATTGCTCTGTAACACTTTATGTGCCCCACCCTGTATATATATCTATTGATAAATTATTGGAGTTTTTCGGCTTTTACTGATTAATTATTAATGTGATATATTTTCTAAATACTAAATCTTTTTCATTAACTTAATGGCACATAACGAAATAATAGATAAACTTGTAAATAGAATAAACCTAATACATGACTGATTTTTCTCACGGCTAATTAATAAAAAAAAATGTGGCTTACATGATACAATACCTATAAACACCAAAAATTCAATTAAAAATATAGCAGATAACAAGATAATAGAAGCAGTAAATAATAGAAACTAATAGAAAGACGATTACGAGGATGTATTGAAAGATTCTTAACCTACTATAGAAGCAAACAAAACTTGAAAGTCAAAATATTTTATTATTCAACATACTCTTCTCCTAAATTAATACACTTAATTAAGCGATCTTGCAATGCCTCTAGTCCTTTCAAAAATAAATTTTTATCTTGCTCTGCAAACAAGGCCTCAACAGCTTCTATCACCTCTCCGTTAAAAGAAAATTTACGACCTTTGGTCAGTTTAGGAAAGACATGATAGTCGAACGGAGCCAGATTTGGTGAATAAGGCGGGTGGTCGAGTAATTCGAATCTTAAATCACGAATTGCTTGCATGTCAACATGCGATTTGTGTGCAGGGGCATTGTCCTGGGATGGCTTTCTGCGTCTTCCGTCCATAATTTTTCCTCGTAGAGTTGTCAGTAAAGTCGAATAATAATTCCCAGTTATTGTGCTAGCCTTATCCAGAAAATCAATCATGATTTCTCCATGGCAATCTCAAAAAACTGAAGCAAGAACTTTTGCAGCAGATTTTTGAACGCGAAATTTCATAGGCCTTGGAGACCCAGAGTGTCCCCATTCCATCGACTGTTGCTTTGTTTCTGGGTCATAGAAATGTACCCAAGTTTCATCCATAGTAACAATATGGCTTAAAAAGCCTACATCACTTTCAAACTGAGCCCAGATTGAAAGCGATGCTTCCACCCTTGCACGTTCCTGGTCAACATTCAGAAATTTGGGGACACATTTTGCAGAAATTTTTCTCATGTCCAAATCGACGTGAACTATATGATGGACGCGTTCATATGAAATATTGTGTGCCTCAGATATTCGTTTTAGCTCAATTCGACATAATCATATCATGAACTGCATCAACATTTTCGGGGACGGACACAGAAACTGGCCTTCCCGAGCGATGTTCATCTTGAATGAAAAATTTACCCCTTTTGAAGCTTGCAATCCAATTTTTCACGATCGCATACGAAGGACATTGATCGCCAAGGTTATTAAGCATATCTTCGTAAATCTGCTTACCTCTTAACCCCTTCAAATACAGGTACTTGAGGACGGCTCGAGACTCAAATTTTTCGATTTTCACAATTTCAATTGACATTCTTTTTTTTCAAATTTTATTGCGCAACTTTTGTTTGACCTTTTAACATGATACTTTACACTGATGGTTCTAGTATGTTATTTTTCGTTGCTATGATATAGCAATATTTTTTTTATCCACGGAACCGATTTAGGCTAACTATATATCAATACCGCCTCGTATTTTAATGAAAGCTGTAGTAAAATAAGTACTTCCAAACATTGACATTTATATACGGATTTGAGTGTTTGCTTATAAACAGCACAAATATTCTATTTTAAATTGAGATAAAGTAGCTAATTAGATTTTTAGGAATTATATTTTAACATGGGAACAATAGGATTAGTGGATTACTTTGCATATATCTCAACTATGAACTATATAATAGTTATTCTAACGAAGAAAGAGCACAAGGGGTGCCCAAAGGATAATATGTAAATAAAAAAAAGGAATCAAGAGGTACAAATAATGTAGAAGGTAATTTACAAAAAAAAGAGGCAGCATTCAGTATAAGACTAACAATTTTGCTTAATTCGGTATAACTGTATACTTTCAAGCGAGTATTACTACAAGCGATATTGGCAAATTGTAAAGATAGAATATTGCAGTCAGTGTTAGGAACACAGGTTTATAAAACATTTTACGAGTACATAAAATATTATAGAGAAAGAAGCATCATTACAGTTTTGTACATAAAGGTGTTTATTGCAAAACTAAAAATAATTGTTTTAGTAATGCAAGAATATAAGAGAAGATTATAGAGAAAATATGGATATTTATAAATGTAAAATAAATATTGAGATAAAAGAAGTTATAAAACCCTGAGAAAATAAGGAATAAATTTAGGAAAAGTAATAGATGATATTTACACAATTGACTTTAGTTTCTATAAACGAGAACAATAAACGGTAAATGGCAACCAAAAAGGCTTAAAATTTTGTGAATTTGTCTACTTAAACTATTATCAAGCGTTTTTGTACGTGCTTTTACAATCTTTTTTGTAATATTGCTTTGTTTAGGTTTTTTTAAATTTCGTTCAGGGGACAATACCGAAAAAATTTTAGAGAGGTCGAAATATTGGTCTAAGAAAAGCAGATTTGTGTCACTGAAATTTGAACTGTGTAAATTTAAATCGGTTCTCCTTCATGAAATATTATCGAGGGTTTTGTTTGCATGAATGTCGAAAAGGAACTAATTGGCGTTCAGAAAAGGATTACTCAAGTCAAGTCTTAAATACGATATCACAAAAAGACATTAGCCATTAACACAATATCATAAAAGAAGGAAAAATAGTCTTATAAAAGTGTAAATAGAAGAAAATATCGAAATATTAGCGCTTTTAAACGTTATTATCTGCAGAGTTCTGCAAATAATAACATTTTCCTTTTTCTTCCTATTCTCATATAAATCATTAGATAAATATTTGCTTCTCCAATTTCTCTAGCGATTTTTAATGCTACTACTTTCAGATATAAGTATTAGTATAACGAACAACATACATATTTCATTTTTTCGGTAAGACTTCAAGCTGGGACACAAGTTCCCCGCGTTTGT
Organism: Melolontha melolontha; assembly: GCA_935421215.2. NCBI lineage: Eukaryota > Metazoa > Arthropoda > Insecta > Coleoptera > Scarabaeidae > Melolontha > Melolontha melolontha. The sequence continues at coordinate 82,567,364 of OW285239.1, read as the reverse complement.
ACCACAACATATTTAGATAATCATGCCATCCACTTCATGTCTTGAGAAATGAAACGATATTTTAAAATAAATTGTACCTTAATGCTCTGGAAATGCTCGTTTGTATTATGATGTTGACACTTTTCTTTAGGAAACCTTTTCATATGACAAAACATTATGTGTAGTTTATGAGATGAGCTGTATATATATATATATACTGACTTTGTATTTGAAAAAATCATTATCTATTTCATAATATTTGCTATTAATTAATAAATAAAAATAATTTATATTTCTTTTAATAATCAGCAATTTTAAAAGGATATTATGTCTGGTAACATCAAATGAACTTTGAACTCCTTGGATTTTCCAGGCATCGTAGTTATTATCGGACAAATTTATTTATAAATATATATGTAAATAGCCCTGATAAATTATACAAAATGCATAGTTTGCTGATAATGTACGAAGGAATTTAAAATAGAATGAAGGGTTATATAAATTTACCTATTGTAAAATATATTCTTGTATTAATTGTGTTAGAATGGGTCAAACGATGCTAAATTTTAAAAATTTATTTACTGTAGATCTACATCAGAAAACTAATTGCTTATGGATTGAATTATTCACAAATATGGATGTAAGCCCTAATAAGGTTAACATATTTCATTTTATAAATACTAATTCTTTAGAAGAACAGATACAAATTTTAGCAACCGAAAAAATATTTTTATGTAATTTTTTTTTTACAATCTCTGCGTCTGAGAAAGCTGGAGGTAGTTCACTTTGAAAGGCTAAACTCATACGGTTTTCAGAAAGAAGTTGGCCTGGAATATGCAGTTGAGCTTCTACGGCTAATGAAAGTGACGAATACGATTCCAGGACGAAATCAGCTTCATGCCATCATAATAAACTAGAAGGCTAGACAACGTTAGAGAAAACTTCATTGATTAATGGTTAAATGACTGAAGAAAATCAGGCTGAATTTATACCAATAAGGAAAAAGAGCAAGATATTGATGCAACGCATACATGAGAGCAAAAAAAGAGTAACTTCTCTGTGTTAAAAGACAGAAAGAACAAACAGAGCTGTAAATTGAAAGCTACGAGGACAATATTGGGACCAATAAGACTAGGTAAAACCGAGGCTTATTATGCAAATTAGGTCATACTGAAAGGCAAACATGCATTTAAGGGACTACCAATAAAGAAAAAAGAAGGCAGTGACTTAATAATAATAACAATAATATTCAATTATTTATCCAACAGATTAACAAAATCGAGTTACAGGGTAACAATTATATGATATATAAAACTATAAACTAATAATTAACACAGTACTGTAAAAATAAATAAAGAAAACTTTAAATTATTTAAACAAACTAATTAAGAAAAAAGAAATTACTGCATTGATTAAATGAAAGCAAAGAAAAATATTAATAATAATAACAACTATACCTTCCAGAATGGATCAGGATACAGAGGATGAGCATTACAGGACATATGCAACAATGGCAATTTCTGAAGAACATTCGTACGCGTCTTAGATACATAAAATGTATCGGATGACCTAATATTGTACTTTGGCACCAGAAAATTGATTTGTCTGAGCAAAGAAGGTGAATCGACATTATAGCTGATGAGTTTAATTAGAATCTGGCCGCTTGCTACATCTCTTCTTTGGTTTAGGGAAGTAAAATCGTGTCTACTTAATAAACTCTCGTAGTCCGTGCCACGAGGAGGATATATGGCATCCAGTTTAAAAGACAAATACTTTAAGAATCGTTTTTCAACACGTTCGAGCGACAGTTGTTGATATATATATATATATATATATATATATATATATATATCTGGGGTGCCAAACTACAGCCGAATACTCTAGCTTAGTTCTAATAACGGAATAAAACAAAACGGTCAATGTGTAATTGCCAAATGTAAGACAAGATCGAATTAGGAAACCTAGAGACTTGGATGCAGATGAACAAGTGCTAGGAAAAAGACAAATGTAAATCAAAGAACACGCCAAGATCTCGAAATTGTGAAACCCTAGGAATTATGTCATTGGAAGCTGTATAATCAAAAGAAATAATACTTGAACGTCTAGAGAATGAATGAAGAGCACATTTCTCAACAAGAACACTCGATTATTTGTACACCATTCGTGAATAATTGTAAGATTTCTCGGCAAAAGTAGACAGTTTGGTGGAGAAGTTATTAAAGATTATTATTATTAAAGATTTTTAAGTCATCTGCATACGCGAGAACTTTGCAATCTTGCAGTAAAAAGACATCGTTAATGTATACATTGAAAAGCAGCGCGCCTAAATTGGAATCTTGGGGTACGCCAGTGGTAGCGGTAAAGAATTGGAACTATATCCATTATATTGTACATAGTACGATCGCTTCAGTAAATAGGTTTTGAAGAAGGATACAGTTTTCGATGAAGCACTTATAGAATATGAATATAGAAACAGAAAATGAAATAGTAAAAATTTATAAGGATAATATTGGGTCTAGTGAGGCTAAATAAGAACGTTTGCAAAATTTAAAAGAAATGTAGAATGAAATCGGAGGCCCACCTAAGAGCTTTAACAGAAAGGATTTTCGAACAAACGAAAACGAAGTGGATTATAGAAGAACAAAACTGAAGTGTTAAAAACATCAAATATCGAATAAAAGAAAGTGGACGTAAATCACAGAAAACTTTCAATACGAACACTTTTTACTGACACGGATATTTTACTTCTCCCTAAGAACTAAAGAAGAAGCTGGTTTCTTTGCGTGGATGTTGTCGTAATTGTAATTAAAATTAAAATTTGTATGTATTATGTCTGTCGAAAACTTATTTCGTGTTTTATAAATAAACCAAATGTAAACTTGTAACATATTTATTTAAGTCTCGCCTTGTATTCTCATGTATTGCCCTTTAAGATCACAGTAATAAGATGAATACTTTATTATTTGTATGAAAATGCCCGAGATATCTGTATATAAAATTGAAATATTTGAATGGAGGAATTTTTTTTGGAAAAATTTTGTAAGAGTTAACAAAGGAAAAAATTTGTGAATATGGTGAATACTGCAACGCTTCCCAACGTAGTCCTGCTAATGTTATTATTATCCAGAGAAACAAATCCTATCGATCGAATTATACTTTGAAAATCCTAAATTCAAAGATGTTCGTTGACATACCATAAGATAGTCTCCTTGAGATTCCTGCTAAATTACGCAGATGATATTACCTTATTCATAACGGTTAAGAAAGCTGTTTTATCCAAAACCTCTTCTCATAATACAGCATTAAAAAAAACTTTCAACTTTGTAAATAATAATTCCTTTGTGGGGCTATCAATAAACGTCATTAAACAATTTATTCCATAGTTGTGTTAAAGCAACACACAAAAAAAAAATTTTCGTACTAAAAAGTCATAATTTTGGATGTACTGTCATTGCGTTAATAAATATTTAAACAACCTAATAAACATTTTGGGAACGGGCAATCGCATTTTCAATTTTGAATAAAAATAAAATAAAACTGCAATTTTCAAGAAAAAAACTTGTGTATCTAAGTTTAAATTAAATAACATACAGCTTACTTTTTCATTTATCATTAAAAGGTTTCATATAAAAGATACTTCACGTAACATTATTTTGGAAAAAAATCAATAATCCCCCTTTTCTCCGTAAATATTTTTCAAACGGATTTGAAACATAGCGTTGCAAAACGCAACATTGGGACAAATGGTGTAATTGTAGTCATGAGTAATATTCCTGTCTGAACATGCTTTTTCACGTCTGGGGGAAGTTTATTGGGTATCCGTTGTGTGATGCGAGTTTATTCACTTCAATTACGCTGTGGGATAGAGAAGTTGAAGAAGTTAGAGTTCATAATAGTATTATCTTGAGAATTACAGAAATATTATACAATGGTAAGTACAACAATTTCTGAAGTATGTGTTGGTCGTTGATGTTGATAATAAAATTATTTTAGAGTCACGTGAAATATCGCGATGATCCTACCAGACCGTTGACTTTGAAAGAACTTGAGGCAATTGTTGAAGATCTTGATCTGAATTAGGAAATTGATGTTTGTTATATACCACCCGACGTCGATGATATAACGGACGAGGAGGACATTGATGATAATGTTATAGGTGAAGTAGAAAACATGCATGTAGATATAGCGGCAACTTTTGAGATAGTGTGTCCGAATAACGAAATTGAGATAGAGGATGGTATACATCATGAGGCAGCTTTATCTACATCAAGCAAAACGGCAAGAATTGAAGACATTATTTGGTGTAAAACGCCCATTGACTTTGAGGTGTGGTGAATGCTTAGAAACTGCACAAGCTTTTATACACAGAGAAACTCATTTCGCAGCTGGATTTCAGGTCTGAACTTGTACGAAGCCTCATTAGTGCTAACCAATGTAAAACACAATCTGTTCGAGGATGTGGTTAAAGTGCGTCTCTATCATCCCGTGCACGTTTAGATAAGGTGGGTCACCTAATTAAAAGAAATAGTGAAAATTGGAGGAGAAGTTGTAGAGTATGCAAAAGTACAACCGTATTTATGTGTAATAAATGTGGAGTTCCATTACATTCACACTGCTTCAAAGACTACCATAATTAATAATTGTAATATTTTTTTGTGCATATACATAGTCCCATTGTTGCGTTAACGCAACGCAAAAAAAATATAAGAATCAATGGTTTGTCTTTTCTTTTTTACTTTAAAGGATGTTTATAAATACCTAAATAAAAGTTTATTCCTTAAAGGATTTGCGTTTTCTTGATTTGTCTAATAGTGGTTCTAAATGGGTTAGTTTTTACTGAATTGGAATTGGAAAATTTAATAGCAGAAGTTTTGAGTTAACAAAATACACTAAAAGTATTGCTAATTATTTTATTACTCGAATTTCTAGTCATTTGGCATTTGGGATAATTTTTTTTTAGACTTTGTACTAGTCATTTAATATCAGTTTTTACATTCCTAAAAACAGGCTAAATAATAATACGCTATATGGAGATAGCTACAAGGATATTTTCAAACGTGAGAACAAGCTGCAGGCTGCGAATGTATAAGGGTATAAAATTTGTATGGAAATAGCTGCAATACCAGATATAAACAAAACATTTTATTTTCCTCCACATAGATTATTACTATAATAAGGCAGAGCATAATAATAATAATAATAATAATAATAATAATAATAATAATAATAATCCATTAAATTATATAATGAATTAGATATATAGTTTTCAATTTTTTATCCAAAGCAAGTCACTTTCATTCTGTAATACTAGATTTGAATAAATTTCAACTTAATCTTTTCGGTAAACTTCCGCAATCACTCCTTATGTTTTCTTCTCGAATTCCTGGGTGACAGGAATTCGGGAAGCATGACAATGCCTCGTTCTTTGCCGACGATTTGTGCTAGGGATATCCTCGTCACTGAATTATATGAAATTAATTTTATCGCCAGACATTTTTCTACATTTCTCTATTGCAAACACAGCATGCACTCAATTATAAATTTTTCATAAAATCTAAATATAGGGCAGGTAATTATAACGCCAGTAAAAATATAACAATTTTCTCATAGAGTTAATATATGAGGGTAGATCCCTTTGCTCCACCCCTGATCCACTCGCAATAAAAAAGGAAAATATCTTACTTATATTTTTCAACATAGTCTCCATTAAGGTTAGCACATTTTTCTCACCGATGTTCAAGCATTTCTAATGCTTTTGAAAATAAAGATTGTTCAACATCTACAAACCATTGATTTACCGCACATATCACGTCAATATCTGACAGAAATCGTTTACCTCGCAAGTGTTCTTTAAGTTTTTGAAACAGTCGGTAATCGCTGTAGGCGAAATCTGGCGAATATGGTGGATGCCCAACTAATTCGAAGCCTGCTTGAACGATTACAGCTGTTGCAATGGAGGACTTGTGACAGGATGCGTTATCCTGGTGCAAGAGGACATCTTTTCGCAACTTCGCCCGAAGTTTTTCTTTTATCAAGTAACGTAATTTGGGAATTAAATTTACATAATAAGCATCTGTAATTGTGTCCCTCTACTAAAATTACGATTTCAGCATCCGAAAATACGGGTAGCATGACCTTTCCTGCTGAAGTTTGCGTCTTTAATTTTTTCGGCAGTGGTGAACCTCGATGTGTCCACTCCCTATTTTGGTCTCTATTTTGTATGTATTTTCAAGTTTGCTCGTGTGCATCTATTAACATTCGTAGTAACCATTTTGCAGACAATTTTTCCTGTTTAATTCGGCTGTAATTATATTATATTCTACATGGCATGAGAGACCAATATCTTCAACTATTTGTTTAATGGTCACAGGTCGATCTTGCAGCACGAGCTCATGGACCTTTTTAACAGTTTCTTGGGTGGTGACGGTTGTGAGCGCTCCACCTGCATGTTCGGCTGTACACGACTGTCTAACACATTTAACGACACGACCTTTTAACCATATCATATGATACTAAAGATTCCCCTAATGTATCTATCAAATCTTGATGAATTTGAGTTGGGGTCATCTCTTTTAAACATAAGTATATAATTACCGCTGGTTGCTCGACAATATTAATTTTGATACTTATATGTGACTCACTCGACCTCGAACGTCTACTGTAGGCGCTTTAGCAGTTCAGACTGATAAATTTCAAGCACTAGTCTATACACAGCAGGTTACAATTCGACATGAAGATAAATAATTATTTTGCTTATAAATGGGTCAGGGGCGGAACGAAGGGATCAGCCCTCGTAGATGTAATGCTATACGCTTAGTTTACAAAACATAAACTTCAAAAATTTAAAATAATTAATTGCATAAAATTGGTAATATGGAATTGCGAAATATTTTATAATATTAAGAAATATTTTATCCCATACAGACTTCACTTTTAATCTGATTTTTTCCATTCAATTTGTGGACATAGAACGTAACTAAAGTATATTTACTTAGAAATAAATTATTATTTAATTATTCCGTTGTTATATCATTTATGAATACGTAACTAATTAAAGTTAATTCGTTTTCCTTAAAATTTTCGAAATCGTGAATAGATGTGAACTTATCAACTGTATGTCCGAAGTGATATTTGTTTGTATGTATTTGAAGTTTTTACAATTATAAAGGTATTACTAAAGAATAATATTGTACATCAAGATTGAGCTAAACACAATTTTAGAAAAAGAGACAAAAAACTGTTTGAAGAGGATTAAGTACTTTTCTGAATGACCAAAGTTTAGTCATGCGTAAATGAAAATGTTTACCCATGAAATTGTTGGCTATCGGAGATAACTTAAGTTTTTTAAAAGTAATGAGGTTATACTGTATAAATATATTATCTGAGAAACACATATTTGCATATACTTGGTGAAACACGCGAACGTGTGACAGCCTATGTATACTCGCTATTAAGTGTAAAATTTTTAATTGTGCCTTAAACTCGCTATGGCCATAAAACTATATAAACTTTACGTGTAGTTTAATATATATAGGAAGTGTAAAAGTGACTTGCATTCCATTTGCATTCTAGAGGCTTGTAATAGAATCGATAATTATGGTGCGTACATCTATGTTATATTTACTTCCTTTCAATAATTTTTTATAATATTTCAATTATATTGTATAACATTTTGCGTATAGTGAATTAAAAATCAATAATAATCTTATTATGAGCGAACTAAAGTATTTAAATATGATTACATATTTTACTGAAAAAAGTTTTCTGTCCGCATGTTTTTATACATTTTTCATTAGGATTTTAATCACTTTCATGATAAGTTGTCTTATTACACCTCATTATTAAGATTTTTAGAAGGTTTAGATCATATTAAAAATCTAGCCTTCTATATATTGATAACTATTTTTTTTAATAACTCTATGTACATTTCATGATCTACCCAAGGTTGGCATTAAATGAAAGTTGTAATTATATACAAAAGGACATGAGTTAGTAAGGTACTAATGAATAAAAATAAGCGATAACAATTCGCTACTATAAATATAAGTCAATTAGCTATGTATGTTCACTACATCTAAAGGCGTTACACGCTTTGGATGTTATGTTTGTGCACTATTATCCAAAAGGTTCAATGCCAGGATTTGGATGAGCTTTAAGGCGTGAGATACTTAATACTTGCATGTTTTGCTTCCTCGAGTAATGTCCGCATGTGAAGATCATGATGTAGCGTGGCATTTGATACAAACCAGGCTGCATTTGTAATTGTTCTCAGTACTTTGGATTGAAACCGTTGAAGAATTTCGAGACACTCGCGGTTCCCCACAGTTGAACGGCATAGGTCCACACTGGCTTCAAGATCACCTTGTACACAACAAGTTTGTTTTTCAGAGATAGTGAAGATCGCTGGCCAATGAGCCGCTGCAATTTGGAGAATGTCAGCCCTAGCTGCTTTCTCTTCGAGAAGATATGCTTAGCCCACGTTAGCCGTCTATCCATATGAATTCTGAGATATTTGGCGCTTTCACTCTGGGGTATCTGAACACTGTTTAATGAAACAGGAGGACAAGTATCTCGACGTAATGTATATGTTACACGTATTGATTTAAGTTCATTGGTTTTTATTTTCCACTTTCTTCGCCACTCCTGGGGGTTATTTAGGGATGTTTGGAGGTAATGCGATGCCACTGTAGGATCACTACTTGTCGCTAATAATGCTATATCATATATATATGTCGGGGTAGTTGTAGTAGTCGATGTTGGTATATCGCCAGTATAAATTTTATAAATGATAGAGCTAATAACACTAACTTGTTGTACTCCAGCTTGTATTCGGTTCAGTGTTGTCAGTTAATCCTGGTACTTGACCAGAAAATATCTATCAGTAAGATAGCTTTTCAGAATCTGATAATAACGGTGCGGTAATATAGATTTTAGTTTGAACAATAACCCGTTATGCCAGACCCTATCGAAAGCCTTGGAAATATCTAAAAAGCTGCCGAACAATACTCTTTCCTTTCATAGGCTCTATGATGATTTCCACCAAGCGATGCACTTGCTCAATAGGGGCATGCATTTCTCTAAACCCAAGTTGATGATCAGTGATTATTGCGAGTTCATCAATTGAAGGTTTCAGTCTTTTAAAGAGTAATTTCTCAAATATCTTTGACAAGATAGGCAGGAGACTAATTCCACAGGTTTGCCAGGCTTAGGTACTAAAACAATTTGGGCAACCTTCCATTGCGACGGAAAATGTCCATTTCTCAAAATAGCATTAAATATACCTATATGTAATATACTTCATTGCTACCTCAGGGAGTTCATTTAGAATCTTACCAGTTATAAGGTCATATCCGGGTGCTTTCTTTAAATTGACGTTCCTAAAAATTAATTCCTTGGTTTCTCTCATTTTTATAGTATTACAAACGGCGGCTTTGCTGGTTATCGGGGTGTGGTGTGCCGTGCTAATAATAATGAAGTTATTCTAAGATAATAAAATAATTAGTGGTACTGGTGAAGTTTCATCAAAGGGCCAGGACGTACGTGATATTGGTTAATTTAAATAAATATACTACAACTTACTTACTTAATAAGAAACAGGAGCGTTGTCCTTAAAGTTTGTATTTATATTTACATAAGAAGAAATTGAAATTCGTATATTTAAAAGTAATTAATCAAAGTAATATATACACGAGGAGCGGTAAATAAGTAATTAAAAATTAACACAACATACACTGAAACGAACGTTTAATTGAGCAGTAAATTAAGGGTTAATTGAATACGATTAATATAAAATAATCTCTGTATCCAACAATAGAGAGTTACCTTTGTGTGGCCATGATGGTCACGTGGCCTTCGAAAATATACTTCTTAGAAGCGAAAGAGGCCGGACGGCGTGGTGAGTTGCATTGTGTACTTGACCAGCACGAGGAGTTGTTTAACTCACGAAGGTTCTAAAGAGAAGATGGCTTATAGTTTGTCGATAGAACACTGGTTTTAGAAAACGGTCTGTTTTATGACCTAAGTCGAAGAGAGGGTTGATATCTTGAATAATAATTAATAAGAAGCGCGACCTGAAAATGTGTTCTGTCAATGGCATAAATATTATTAAAATAACCCTTGTGACATAAACTTTCTAATGATATGAAACACCATATATAAAAGAAGATGTATGTAATTAAATTAAAACAATTTCAAATGAAATGTATATAGAGATTCCACAGTAACGTTAGGGTTGTTGACGGTCAGGTAGAAAACGAAGGGTCTGTCGGTCAGGATATAACAAAAGAAATGCTTTCTCTTTGTAAACGAATATACAGAAAATGTCGTAAGTTTAAATATTTTAAATCGAGATATTTAAGGAAGAAATATATTATTTAAAAATAAATTAAAATATTTTTATATGCTAAGCGTAACAATTCGCCCACCATTTGAAAGGCATTTTTATGTCAATGAGTGTTTTGCATAAGAAATTGCTAATCAATCTTAAAGTTAGATTTAAGGACAAAATACAAAAAAAAAAGCGCACCAAGAGCGGCTTGTGCACCTACACCATTTTGCGTATGGCGCACGGGGAAACCTGGAAACCCGTACTACTAGGCAAGTTTGCATTTCTTAAAAATCAGAGGTACTGTTTGAATTAATTGACTTGAGTAATTAATCAGTGTTCGATTAATTAAATGCAAAAAGAAGGACACTGATCTGATTAGTAAGTCGCTTAGGTGTTAGTCGCGATACAAGGTGGTATAAAATATGTAATATCGAAACGAAAAAAAGGTGAATGGGCCCTAATCTATCATTACATATCTAACTAACTTGATTAAATTATTATTTCTAATATTTAATTGAAATACCCGTTCGCGCTCTAATCATACTGTAGCGGCGATCTTGCTGTTGGTATTTGGCGTCGGTTCTTGGGTATTCGATGGCGGCTTCTGTCCGTTGTCGGTCGGTTGCTGTTGACTGTCCCCGGTCTTGTAAATCGACGGCGGTCAAGAGAGATATGTAGCGGCGGCGTCGCTCGAACCTGAACCGTTTCTACCTGCTCCGCGCCTCTTCATTGATGCATTGGATTTCGAAGTCGATTCTGAGAATTTCTTCGCTGTAGCTGCGTTGACTATCGCCTAGTTAACTTAGGCGATTTTAATTTCTGAAATAAACAAACAGACTCGATTGCGCGTGGTGGTGGGATATGGTTAATTGTAGGATTACATTTGGTTTGATGGTGAGATTCGGGAGCTGTAAAGAATTTAATTGTATTACGATTTTTCTTGCCAAAATGTAAACAACGTCGTCCTATATTTAATACCGCTTCTTGCATTTCGAAGAATGGCATTCCCAATATTAGATTTTCTCGCAAATCCGGTGCAATTAGAACAGGGACTTCTATTACTTGATTCTGGATGCGTGCACTTACGATTCCAGTTCCGGTAATAGTCATGTGTGAAAACTTGTGTCCTAATGATGCTGTACTGATCTTGTTTGAAGTTATGTGTCTAACAATTGCAGGAGCGTCAAAGTTATGCGTCGCTGCGGTGTCCAAGATGGCGTAGACAGAGCGTCCTGTGACTTTCACACATATACGAGGTGTTTTCGATGATGAATTATACTGTATATAATTCAACGATGGTTCATGTTTGTTTCGCAGAACTGGGCAGTTGGGATGCCAGTGATTATCAGAACAGTAATCACATGGCGGTAATCCTTTCGTCGTTAATTGCTTCACTTTGTTCCCTGAAATTAGATGATAAAGATGATATCTTACTTGCGTAAAGGTCTGCTGGATCGCCATGGATGTGGTTGTCTATTTCCATGCATGCTTCTCTTAGCGCTTTCGATGTTTCTAGAGGTTTCGGTCCTAACATCACTTGGTATTCGGATCGTAATTGCCTCTTGATTAACGCTGCGATCTTCGTATCGTCCCAATTAGGATATAAACGATTGCACAATCGTTTTTTCTTCAAGAGAAAAGGAACTGCGCGTTCATTCTCTTGCTGAAAATGTCCGTATAAAATTTCATGAAGTTTGTCCTTACGTTCGTTCGACTTGTAACGTTCAAGAAATAGTTCGCTAAAACATACACAGAATCAATTTGATTATCGAATTGCTCAAACCATAATGCTGTTTCTCCGTGAAGAAATGTTGCGATTTCAATTATCGTTCATGCAGGGCTTAGTGTTTCTGCTTTCAGATGTGCTTCTAGTTGTTGAAGGAATACTTTAGGGTCCTGGAAAATATCTCCACTAAAAACATCCGGCTTTGGAGGTGATACACGTGGTGTTGCAACTGATCTACAAAATTCTTGTAAAACATTGATTAAAGATTGTATATGTGATGAGTTTTCGTTAGGCGCCACCAAATTATTCGATTTGGAATTAGAAGAGTTGTCCTGTTATTTTGACTTCACCATGTTGCTGTGGATTCGTTGATTACACTTAATTAAATTTTGCCTCATGTTATGGGCGACACTTATTACAAACGGCGGTTTTGCTGCTTATCGGGATGTGGTGTGCTGTGCTAATAATAATGAAATTATTCTAAGATAATAAAATAATTAGTGGTGCTGGTGAAGATTCATCAAAGTGCCAGGACGTACGTGATATTGGTTATTTTAAATAAATATACTACAACTTACTTACTAAATAAAAAACAGGAGCGTTGTCCTTAAAGTTTGTATTTATATTTACATAAGAAGAAATTGAAATACGTATATTTAAAAGTAATTAATCAATGTAATATATACACGAGGTGCGGTAAATAAGTAATTAAAAATTAACACAAAATACATTGAAACGAACGTTTAATTGAGCAGTAAATTAAGTATTAATTGAATACGATTAATATAAAATAATCTCTTTATCGAACAATACAGAGTTACCTTTGTGTGGCGATGATGGTCACGTGGCCTTCGAAAATATACCTGGTCAAGCATATGTAGAGGAATATACAGAAAATGTTGTAAGTTTAAATATTTTAAATCGAGATATTTAAGGAAGAAATATATTATTTAAAAATAAATTAAAATATTTTTATATGCTAAGCGTAACAATAGGTTATATTGATGGCGACATTTGGCAAGGTGCGTCAAGGAAGACTTTTATTTCTTCATTTTCTTCCGGAGACAAACACCATTGGTGTGGTTGAAAGACTTTTATAAGGTGTTCGGCAAAGGTGCAAGCTTTTTGCTTGTCACTCCTAGCCCAGCTTCCGTCAATTTTCCTGATTGGTTGTATTATTTCAGTAGGCGGATGTTTTAGTCTCCTTGTTGCTTTCCATGAGAAATATTCTGTGGCTTCGGTTTGTGTTAAATTTTCCAAGTATATCTGTATATTGTGATTTCTGTCGTTTAATAGTGTCTCTTTAAAGTTTTTTGTTGCCCTGTTAAGTTTTGTTTTATCTTGTGGGGCTCTGGTGTTCATCGAAACACTCCTAAATCTCCACTTTTCACGTACTACTTCAAATGAAATTGAATCCTAGTTGACAATGTGATCTTATTTTGTCGCAGGCGTCTTTTTGTCCAACAAGCCTATATAATTTCAATATATTTCAGTTTTTGCATTGCTATTTCTTCTCAGCACCCTGCTTCTTTTCCAGAAACAAATATCGGCGATTGAGAAATATCCAATGAAGCAAAGACAAAGGAATAAAATAATTATTTAAAAAAAAATAATGGAACAAAATTTGTATAAAAGAAAAGTCTATGAATTTGATTAGTTAGAATCTATACCTAACAGCCAATTAAATAGAAAGAAAACACTTAATGATCGAATGGAAAATAATTTTAATAAGAAAAGCACTAGATAAACAAACGCTAAAAATAAATATATTTTAGTACTGTTAATCATAAATATACTAACAACCCTTTTATTTGGTGACGATCAAGTAATTATAGCTTGTGACGAGGAAGATACTGACTTCATATTTAGAAAATTCCAGGAAGAATTTAAGAAGTGGGTACTACATAGGAATATGAAAAAAACTAAGTATTTGAAAGTAGGGGAAAGGCAAGGAGAAGATCCAGAACTGCAAATCAGGAAAAGGTAGAGAATGTAGAGTATTTGGGAAGTGTTTTGTTGGAGGAATGAACGTCCAAAAGGGCCATATAAGACCGAATACAGCAACTAGCCAAGAAATGTATTCGTATGCTGAACTGCTAAATAAAATTAAGCTAACAACTAAAACAATGATATTGTTGAGCCAATTTTAACTTATGGCTAGGAATGTTGACAGCTATTCAGAAAAGAGAAAAAGGTGATAAAAACTGTGGAGATGGACTTTCTGAGAAAACCACGTCGAATATCATAAAAGGAGCGATTATCAAATGAAGAAATAACGAGATGAACTAGAAGAGTATATTCAAGCACTGACGAAATAGAAGTTTAACAATTACGCTGATACGGAATGGAAGAGCATCGATGGCCAAACAGGGCTTCTAATATGCACCACAAAACAAAAGGAGAACACCTGTAAAAACATGGAATGAAAGGTGAGATCAAATAATGAGAGATAGAGACATAGAAAGGTACTATTGGAGGAATAAAGAAACATGGCGGGCGAAATGAAATCCCACTACATATACTAGGTGCGCCAATAATATGTCGGCCGAGTTTGGCGTGAAAACTAATAACGATAGGAAAGTGAGATTGTCCGTATATATATATAAAATATCACAGCGGATATTGCAAAATTATTTACGAATATACAGGGTGTTACAAATTCCCGCACCAACCTTCAGATTTTTCAGTTTAAATGGATTGCTATAGTTTTTAGAAATTATCTCAATAGCTACCTAAATTGCCTTTGCAGTGATATATAATTATGTGCACTTTTGGAAACCAGTTTTGGTTATATTGGAATTTTTGTCAGCGTCTGACGTTTTAAGACGTCTGCTGAAGAAGGGTATGGTGCATGGAATTGTTTTTTGGATATGACTTTGGTGTCTAATACTTTATATGTTTCAAGTTTGTATAATGTAAAAATATATACAGGGTGTTATATAGATCGTGCCACATTTATCGAAATTCGAACGCTTCTCTCTCGATTTTCTTTAATGGATTCTATATTTTTTTATATTGTCAGCAAATTCCCTCTATAATTACCCCCAAAATGGTACCAATAATATAATACTTATTTACAGTATTTTCAACTGTATTCCACTTTTATGGGAAATACCTCTAATACTATTCAATATTCAGTACATCTAACATAGCTATATACATAATACGTAATACAAAATTATTATTATGTACACTTTTTGATTTCTTAATAGTAAATTAATCTTAATTCATATGATGTTCGAATATGTTTTCATTCTGCTCTATGCACATTTGCAGTCATATTGTTCTCGTGCAAGTGGAAAAAAGCATTTCTTATACATTGCTTCATGTTTTCTGCCGTGGAGCGTCATGTAAACTATATTTTTTATAGTAAGCCACTGAAAAAGTTAAAAAGGGTGAGATCTGATGATCGCGGTGGCCAGCTTATCGGACCTTCTCTCCAAATCCACCTATTAGTAAATACCCTGTCTAGGTACGCTCTTGCAGCAGCTCCATGATTTTCGGGTACGCTATCGTGTTGATACCACATTCTGTCCGTGAAGTTATCTGATAGGCCTTTAAGTAATATTTGTAATTTTTTTAGGAAGTTTCTATAAATTTCACAGTTTAAAGTATTGTTAAAGAAGAATGGATCTACAATGATGTATCCTATAATGCCTCCCCAAGTATTTTCACTCCATTTGTGTTGATGTGTTGTGTGATAGTAGTGCGAATTTTTCCTATTCATTATTTCAGAATTGGCAAATGTTGCTCCATCAGTGAAAAGTACATAGTCTAGAAAGTTTTGACCTTGACGAAAACGTAAAAGCAGCCCTTCACAATACATAAGTCTCTTTTCAAAATATGTTTGTAATAAGCCTTTGTGAACATTAATTTCATAAGAGTGAAAGTTATGTTTTTTAAAATTATTTTCTTGCTAATGGTTGTAATTCTATATTGTTTCGAAATAGCGCTTGTAGACACACATGTGGATTTTCTATTGCGGATTGAATGACTGTCACTTCACTACCTTCTGTAACCATAGTTTTTGTCCTTTCATGTTTCAGGTAATTCACTCAGCCCGATCGAAGAAACCTTACCTTACTTAACAAATTGGCAAAGCTCTTACTATCTGGCGTTATACAGTTAGAGAATTCCGCTGCATACATTCTTTATGATAAATAGTGAATCTCTCTCGCAAGCTCCAAGAACAAATACCATATCTATGAGTTCCTCCTTCGAGAAATTCATTTTTAACAAATTAAAGTAGGCAAAAATTACGGGAATAAAACGGTATAATTGATAACCAGACTAAAGTAGTGCATATAGACCTAATAATCAACAACTAAATAACTCAAATTGTAATAAGCAAGCAGTGATAAAGTTGTAACAAATATTAAAACGGAATGATAACGAAGAGATACTACAAAAAACGACTTGATGTAGAAATTTTTAGCAGAGATTTGACGTTGCTTTAGATTCTTAATTGTTTGAAAATCATGGCCAACTAACTATATTGGTGTCCCGCATATTAAATAATATTACAGATATTTCCCATAAAAGTGGAATATCGTTGAAAATACTGTAAATAAATATTACGTTATTGACACTATTTTGAAAGTAATTATACAGGGAATTTGCTGACAATATCCAAAAATATAGGTTCGATTTAAACAACAATAGTAGAATTAGTTTAAATAAATTAATATTTAATTAAAACAGACCTTAAATCACCGAATAAAGAAAATCTCTTATAATATACAAATGTCAAAAAAAGAAATATAATATATATATATATATATATATATATATATTTATTTATATAGTAGATTAAATTAGTCGGCTGTTTAAGGTCTGTTTTACTTTGATATGTATATTTTTAAAACAATCTTAGATGTTTCGACACATAGCGCCCTTTTCAAAGAAATTTAAAATATTTATATTTTAAATTTATTTTCTGCTCTAATCTAATTCAAGATCAGCTATATACACCACCAATTTGTCCAATTCTTATTCTCTTAGACGAATTTTCATTATTTCACTCTGAATTATATGCATTTTATAAAGCCAATTATAAAGCCAACAACAAAACAGAACCTACGGAGTGACAGCAATGACTAGAGTTTTGGATCGAAATTACTTGCTGTTAATGCTATAAATACTTTACTTTTAGATTAGGCGCTTTAAAATGAAAGGCGAATTTGAATTTCCTCCAGTATGTAATCTTTGCAGACGCATTATGTA
Organism: Melolontha melolontha; assembly: GCA_935421215.2. NCBI lineage: Eukaryota > Metazoa > Arthropoda > Insecta > Coleoptera > Scarabaeidae > Melolontha > Melolontha melolontha. The sequence goes on along the minus strand of OW285239.1, from coordinate 82,550,109 downwards.
TAATTATAACACATTATCGTAATTTTGTCCTCCCAAAACAAAATCTAATTTTTACACTACTTCCTGGAATATGACCACGAACTTCATGAATATATTTATATATCCAAGAAATCGCACGTAAAACGTCACTTAGCTTCGCAAACACATACACAGAAATTAGACCCGTTGGAATCTGACAATTTTCACGAAGAACTCTGTGAAACGTTAATGGAGGAAAATATTTCATTAAATAAACTTAACAATCCCACCTATATAACGCATATGTAATAGCAACAATAGTTATAAATACAGTTGATGGGGAGGCAGTAGCTAAAACCATTTAGGAAGATATGCACAAAACGCTTCGTTTGGACGACAAGTATATGGAAAAAATACTTTTATTTGTCAGTGACAGTGCTGCATATATGTTAAAAACAGACAGATTATTAAACAAAACATATCCTAATAAATGGTGCATATTACTTGTGTAGCATATGCTCTCCACAGAATCTGTGAATATATCTGGGACACCTTTCCGGAAGTTGATAGACTCGAAGAAGCTTTCAGAAAAGCACCATTGAGAGTAGCTCTTTACTGGGAAAAACATCCATCTTTGTCACTGCCTCCCTCTCCAGTAATAACTAAATGGGGAACATGGTTGGAAGCTATATTTTTATTCAGAGAATTTCGATAGTTTACAAAATTTCGTTATATGTTTAAATGACGATCCCCGAAGTATTTCTGAGTGCAAGGAACTAATACAAATTCAAAATTTAATAAATCAGTTGTTCTTTCTTCAGGAACACTTTGGAAATTTGCCAAAACTAATCACTTATTTTGAAAATCAAAATCTCAAATTAAATAATGGATTAACCACATTAGATGTGGCTATTAATAATTTTAAAAATATTCCAAGTGACTTCGGATGTGGCCTTCGGCAATAGTTAGACGCGTTTTTTAATAGAAATCCAGATTTAATAACATTGCGGCAATTGTGTATGGGGACAATGCCCCAAAATCTAACGTCTAAATACGTTGAAATAAAATAATATTTCCATTATGCATCTATAACCAGTTGCGATGTAGATTTCTATCTACAAGGATGTATTTCATTCAAAGAGAACACATTTTACAGAAGAGAACCTTGAGAAAGTATTGCTAATTAATATTAATACTCATTTGCTCGACCTGAACTACAAAATGAACAAATAAAAATTATTTCGCATTTTATAGATCACCACCCGTTTGTTTTCCAATTATATAAATAAAATTCTCCAAAAATACAAATTCTCAATAGTACGCCCGTGGACGATGAGTCATGGGCCTCTCGTGCCCGGTTCCTATATATATGTAAAAGCAACTTCAGAAATCAGAATGGTCACCGTCTTTAATGGTAAACGAGACTAACTGAATTGAATTGAATGATCTCTAGGACAGTGTAAGGGCTTTAAATAAAATCATGACCTATTAAGAATAAGGATAATAAAGTAGTAAGCAGCAATAAAACCACCAAATACAAATAGTTTATGAGGACCCGTAACAATTTTCGTTAATAATAGAAAAAAATCAAAACTTTCAAAACACGACAAACTAAATTTCTGTCGCTAATTAAAATTCGAACACTATCATTATCATATTTGTTAGAAAATACTTTTCCCTTTAACGAGGTGTCTAGATGGTGAATGAATTTATAAACTGGTAGAGCTAGATCTGGTGAATATGACAAATGTACAATTTCATTAGCTTAAAGTGTTAATTTATACCACTGCTTCATAGAATAGATTCCTGACTGTTTATGATAGTTGGACACCGCATTTTAAATTTAAATTTAAATTTTCTCTTGTTGATTAATATTATATTAGCTGCATTTGATATTATGCTTGCTGTGTGAGAAGGAATAATGAATGATACCGTGTATACTTCACCACACGATTATCACAAATTGTTGTGGATGGTGGAGGCTCTGAAGCATGACTTGGATATTCGTGTTTGTCTAGGCATTGCAGTAATTTACGTAATATTAATTTTTCTTCACACAAGTGACTCGTTGGTGTAGAAAAGGTTTTCTATTTTTTTAAGCTCTGATCTGTGTCTTTGTCCACTGCAGTTTCTAAAACTTGACCAAGAGTATAGATCTATCTCAAGGTTCACTTTAAAATGATTTATTTACACTACAAAAGAACAATCTAAATCAAATAAGTGTCAATCCTATACACTACAAAGACCAACTAACTCAATCGCATTACAAATTTCTTTCGATTATAAATATCGCTCAATAGCGTGTAACATTTCTGCACGAAATACATCCCGTCACAAACACCCAAATTATACGAGTATTTATTTATATTTCACGACATGTGTTCTCTTCTGTATAAAAGTTGTTAATATTTAGAATTTAGACTGTTTTTATTCTATAATTTTTTTTTATTTACCGCTTTAAACATCGAGGTCAAAGATAGCAGCATTTCCTGTAGATATTTTTGTCGAATTAATTTTTGATGTACTAAATAAATATATTCATGAAGTTCTTGGTCATATTCCAGGAAGTAGTGTAAAAATTAGATTTTGTTTTGGGAGGACAAAATTACGATAATGTGTTATAATTATACATAATGCGTCTGCAAAGATTACATACTGAAGGAAATTCAAATTCGCCTTTCATTTTAAAACGCCTAATCTAAAAGTAAAGTATTTATAGCATTAGCAGCAAGTAATTTCGATCCAAAACTCTAGTCATTGCTGTCACTCCGTAGGTTCTGTTTTGTTGTTGGCTTTATAGTTGGCTTTATATAATGCATATAATTCAGAGTGAAATAATAAAAATTGGTTTAAGAGAATAAGAATTGGACAAATTGGTGGTGTATGTAGCTGATCCTGAATTAGATTAGAGCAGAAAAGAAATTTTAAATATAAATATTTTAAATTTCTTTGAAAAGGGCACTATGTGTCGAAACATGTAAGATTGTTTTAAATATATACATATCAAAGTAAAACAGACCTTAAGCCGCCGACTAATTTAATCTACTATATAAATATATATATATATATATATATATAAATATATATATATATGTGTTTAGAAACGTAGACCATATTTTTCAAATAAAAAAAAAATTTCGTATGATTTGCTTTGTAATTTGTAGACAACAATGTTTACATCCCCACTTACTCTGCAATTACATACATTCTAATTTGATATTTGTAAATATTTCATATAAAAGTCGAAAAACTCCAATAATTTATCAATTGTTATATATATATATATATATATATATATATATATATATATAAAATATAATGTTTTCGTGACCTTGGTATGATATGGTAAATTCAATCAGTCGGCGATTAAAGGTCTGGTTTACTTTAAAGTATATATATTTAAAACAACCCTACATGTTTCGGCAATGATGCCTTTATCAAGAATATAAAATATAAAATCAATATAAATTTTATGGTTTATATCCTTGATAAAGGCATCATTGCCGGCACATGTAGGGTTGTTTTAAATATATATACTTTGAAGTAAACCAGACCTTTAATCGCCGACTGATTGAATTTACTATATATATATATATATAGTAAACCTAATCAGTAGGCGATTAAAGGTCTGTATATTACTTCAAAATATATGTATTTAAAAAACTCTACATGTTTCGGCTGTATACAGCCGAAACATGTAGAGTTTTTTAAATACATATATTTTGAAGTAATATACAGACCTTTAATCGCCTACTGATTAGGTTTACCATATCATACCAAAGTCACGAAGTTATTATATATATATATATATATATATATACATATATATATATATATATATATATATCAGAATAATTGAAACATACATGAGTAGGTAGACAGTGAATGCACTGACTGAAGGAAATAGCAGGATTACGCAAAAACATATTGCTCAACCACTAGGCATTAATCAAGAAAGAGTTGAATTACAGAAAAGTTGTACCAGATGGGTCCCGCGGATGTCATGAAAGAACAAATAAAAAGCATTTGTCAATAACTTCTTATCTAATATAGTCGTAAAAGAGATGATACTCTCATCAACATCACTTGGGACGAATCTTGGGTTCATCATTATCACCCCGCAAGAAAGCGGCAGTCAATAAAATATCGTCGCTGATTCTCCACGTGTCCGAAAATTCGAAAGCGTTCCGTCAACACAGAAAGTCGAGCCACTTTCTGTGATTCAAAGAGAATCATTCATACCGAATATCTGCCGAAGGGATCAACGATTAATTCAAGAAGATACTGCAAAACTTTAGGATCACTAAAGAAATCGCAGAGAAATCCGCAGAGTAAAGCCGAAAAAACGATTTTTTTACATCGCGACAACGACAACGCCAATCATGCGACAGTGACGAGCCTGAAATTCACGGTTGTTTCACATCCTCCGTATAGTCCTGATTTTGGCATCCTCAGATTTCTGCTTGTTCCTAAAGTTGAAGGAGGTATTGAAAAGAAAACTTTTTTAATCTAATTCGGACTGATGTTGGAAACAATAACGAAGAAATTGAAAAAAAAATGGATTCACCGTTAGGAGAATTATGTTGCACTAAATGGTGATTATGTGAAAAACTAATTATATACATTGGTAGTGCAATAAATTTACTTCATTTTCAGACCGGTTTTATTATTTTGTCTTTTCTTATGCTTACTTTATAGAGTTGGAGATTTTATATATCAATTAGGCCTCGTACAATGACTCAAAAATACATATGTAATTTCGCGGCTATAAGGAGCTTTCCAATTGGTAGGCCGGCGGTGGATCATCTCATAGTTTTTTATTTCCTGTTTTGATCCGGCTGCTTCTTCCTGTCCGTCTCAAATCCTCCGCTAATTGTTTCATTCATCTTATTTCAGGTTTTCCTGACCCTTTTTCTCCTCGTACTTCCAATTGTAGCGTTGAAAACATTATTGCTTATGAAACATTCTCTATTAAGCTCTCATCATATTTCGTTATCCATTTCTGCTCTATTCTCTTTGTTGTTATAAAGTATCAACTACGCCCATATTGTTCTCATCATTTTTGTTTCGACAACTTTCAGGTCCTCTTCATTTCTTGCGTACATCATTATAGAAACGATAATTGCTTTCTAAATTTTTAATTTACTCTATTACGCAGGTAATGTGTTGTTTAGAAGCTCTTTGTTTGCCTCATATTGTTTTCTTTTATTTCTTCTTCTCTGTCGCCGATACTTGATAGTATGATTCCTAGATATTTATATCGTTTTACGTATTCCAATTCATATCCTCTCACTGTAATTCTTCTATTTTATGAATTTGTTCCAAATTTCATTATTTTTATTTTACTACTTAAAATCAGTACAAAAATATATATTTTCCATATTTTATGAAGTTTAACTTAAAAAAAAATAGAGTATATTTTCTGCTAAAATTATATGTACATAACATATAATTTATAAAAAATATAGCACAATTTATTAGGTGTGAACTCCTACATACTGCTATGAATAGTGTGTTCGTAATTGACTGAACCACTATTCACCACAACACTGTCCAACTTTAATGCTCAATCGGGTAATTTTCTTTTATGAGACAGCTTTCTTCTCCGGGTTTCCAATAGGAAAAACGTGGTATTACTCTTCTACAAAATTAATGTGGGCGCCAGAATTAATAGTTCAAACAAAGGTAAAGAGAAAGTCACAGTTTCCAAATTACAGTTTATTAAAAAAAAATTAAAAAAATTAATCTTTATGAAGTATAAAGACCTGTATATAACAATAACACATAGAGGTAAACTTAATTTGCTGACATTGACAGCTAAGCAAATTTAAACGTCCTCTAATGACTCGCGAATAAAATTAATACTAATAAATTTTAAAGATATTTTTATTCCTTCTCCCCAGATCAACAAACTCAAATATAAACAGAATAAATCTGTCAAACCGATATCTCTAAAACCTGCGCGATAACACAAGTATAAAAACCAACCTTGAAAATAAAACGTTCTAGAATTAAACGTTAAAAAAAAATTTACTCGAAACAGAAAAATATCTTTATCATTTATATATCTAAATTAATATCAATATATAGAAATTCATCCAATGAATAATACAATAAATGCATACAGTAAAGAAATAATATTATAAATGTAAAATAAAACTTACGAAGGTTTTTATTTTATAACCATGAGAACACGTGCAAGTAAGAGATTAATTAAATCAAAATTACGAGGTTTGCAAACTCGTATAAATTCGATAATGAATTAAAGCAATCAAAAACACTATGAATTAAACAACAAAAACCGAATTTAATTGAAATAAAAGATAAAAAAGTTTTATCTCCCAATATACAACTCTCTTACTTCGATATCAAGACGTGCCTGAGGATACATGCGACACGCATCCAAACATAAAAAATTACAGTTATCAAGAATATTGCCCAGCAAGTCCAAACGGCTTCCAGGAACTGCGCTAATCAAAACCTAATAATTCAAAATAAAACAAAATAACATTAATATATATACAATAAAATCATACACTGTCATAGAAAACAGTACACTATAAAAATAATATTTTTCAAAAATGTTCACTAAATGTTGCAGGGAAAAATCCACTACGTTTCCATAAATACATTAATAATGATTAGATGTAATAGTCAAATATTTACAATTTATTTATTAGCACGATGTGTTATATCACATCATAGGTTAGTGACTCATGTATTAGCAACAACTTTAATGGGCAAACTGTAAACATACTTAATATAAAATTATACATAGATTTCTCAAACAGTAAATATTATATGTTAAGCTTTGACAGTTATTGTTATTAGAGAAAGTTTCACTAAATACATTATTATTATTATTATAGTATTATAAACAGTAGAAGCTTTGAAAAACCTACAGCAACAAAACATTACGAAGAGCCTATGAATTTATGAATTATTATATGAAATACAAACATACATAGAAAAATATTTTGCGTAAAATTTTTGCGCTCTTTTACCTTTTACCTTTAACTAAATTTTATTCGAATAGGATGACAATAACCCATGCCGAATTAAACCCCAAATTTGAATGTTATGAATGACAAATTTTATATGATTAAGTTGGCGTAAAAGTTATTGATTATTATATAGTATCCAAATAAAGTTCCTAACAATCATTCGAGCTGTTAAATACGAATTGTTGGTCCATGTCGAAGAGCATTCTTGAGGTGAGAGAACTGGCCAAATGAATTTGAAATATAATAAAATATAAGAATAATAATCTGAAATGATAATTGGGTTGAATTGCAAGATGTAAATTAAAGAATTAAAAATTAATATATTGAAGATTCAAAATAAGTATAAAATCAAACTTACCATATAATTGCCCATTCAATTCTCCGCAAAGAAGAATACGTACGTCCCTTTTTCACGTGTAGTTTTTCCATATCCAAATTTTATATCATTTTAACTATTGTTTATACGTCTACGTTATCATCAAAGAGTGAGAAGTACAACAAATGGTGACTGAACTTCTTTAAAGCTGCTCTTGAAATAGTGGAATCTGCAGTAGAATATAATGGAATCTATGATTTCTGAAAATTTAAGAAGCCGAGATCTTAAGAAGCTTCTAGAGCAGCAGTGCACCAAAGTCACGATTTGATATATACTGTTCCAATGAACACAGAGATATTTTTTAAGACATTTTTGTCTCTAATAGATAGTTTAATTTGTGTTCTTAGCAGAAACATTTTCAAGGAAAAAGGTGCTTTTGTCATCCATTGAGTTACAATTATCCCATGAGACTAGAGAAATATGGAAACAAAATTAAACAGAAAATACTTTATTTATCTAACTCACAAATGCAAAAAGCTGTAATACTAAGCATGACGTCCTTATAATTCTTACAATAGATAAGCTGCTGTAATCTTGGAATAGCTTGTTCAACTATATTGAACCGGTACTCTGTGTGCAAAAAATTAAATGATCGTTGAACTTGTAATAAGTACTGTTTTATAGTGCATATTAGTTAGCCAAGTTCATCCTTATAGATGTGTGGGTTGAGTGAAATGTTTCCCATGATAGGCTCAGAAAGTTTGAAAAAAAATCGGCGATAATAATAAAAATATTCATGACAAGCTCACGAAAATAGTATATTAAAAACAAGTTTCATAAGGCACTCGCTCTTTAGAAAACTCGCCGCTATCGCGGCTCGTTTTCTAAACTGATCTCGTGCGGCAAAAGGCCTTATGAAACGAGTTTTTTATACTATTTTTTCTATTTTGCATTTTTTACATTAATAAATTAGAATTATTTAATTTGGAAGTTCAGAGTTTAATTTTTATATAAAGCATGCAGTTGGTCACATTGATACTTGACATTGTCAAATTTAAATCTTCCTACCCGCGAAGTATATTATATTACATATTATTTATTAATTTTCGTTAACAATACTTGATATTTTATTTAAAAATATAAAGATGAGTGACATAGAAACTAATTCACTTGTTGTGAATTGTATACAATATACGTTGTTTGTGTAGAGTACGAACATAATCATATCTGTCAAATATACTTAAATTCTTAAAATCAAATGAGAGCAATGATATTTATTTCTGTGTTCGAACAACGCCAACATTGAAAAATGAAAAAAAGTGTATCGAAATGAAGCTCATTTCGATACTGTTTTCGGTGTCATAATGAGTTCATTTCGAACGCAAAATAGAAAAAACAAATTTATCCGCGCAACTTCGAATCATTTATTATTATTGTTAATATTTGTAAATATTTTACTAAATTATCCGAGAAGTTTTATGTATCAGCATATAACATCTTGATACACAGTACACACTAGACAAATTCATTAGCAGGTCAATCAGTGAAAACTAACCTATTGAAGTATTTTTTATTCTTGTGCTTCTATATTATGATTAAACTAGTATAATTCTTAAAGAAAACGAGACAAAGATATAACTTACATTACCGTGTCCTTTAATACGATGTAAATTAATCGTACTACGTTTGTCTTAATTATATTGTAAAAAGAAGCTCAAGTATTTTGCTAAAGAACATCTAGTATATCCGGCTGCAATAAGGAATACGAGTTTAAGTAAATGTGAATTCATTAACACGCTTACAAATGACGTATAAATTAAATTGTTAAAATGTAAATAAAAATGTCTCGCCTTTGGAAAAGGCCAAAGTCATTGATACCAATAACTTGCTGAGAGGCATTGCGTATATTGACAGAATCTGTTTACGTAAAGGTACATAATAAATACATTAATTCCAAACATATTTTTTATAATCCATGTGAATATAAAACTGTTTCAGCTGTTGTTAAATTTCACTCTAAACATTGTTAACTAAATAAGTAAATAAACTTACTTATTTAATGGTTAATTTAGGTAATTTATGTTGAACACGTCATGCGTTAAAACTAAAATATAAACTAAGTTTGATCAAAATTAAATAGGATACCATAAAATAATAAGCTAGGGCAGTGAAGTATATGGAACAAGAAATATAGTCATTAAAAATGTAAATATGGTTTATAAGGATATTATAGTCATATACCATACTTTGAAAAGACAATGATAAAAAACACCTAACTCGTGGTTCTAATCTAGGTACTCGTATTATAAACAGAAAAAGAAGAAGAGGACAATCAATCATATTGTTCAAATATTAAAATCCAAAGTGCAGAAAATCGATTATCATACTCTTTCACAAGTTTCACAAGCTGGTGAATAAAGTATAGGCACATATGGCTCAAGCATTCGATAAGGTTTGCATACTTGTATTATTATTATATAAAATAGGAAACGACTTTCTTATCCATACTAGTCGCTCCTTTAACCCTACCTAAACAATAGGTTATTTTTCATTAAACTAAATAATGAGTTTTCATGCCTGTATTCTATACTATTTTGAGTTTATCAAAGCAACGTTCTTAAGCTAATACTATATTTTCTTTATATAAGCGACTTTTCAACTAAGCCTTGCTAAGTTAAGGTTTCGCTAGAGAAATGGCGTAGGAATATTAATAGTCTAAATCTACTCAGTCACTTTCACGCTTTGTGGAGAAACATCTCCGTCTGTGGAAATTAACAACTGTAATATTCCTCAAGCCAAAGACGTCTAATACCTAGGCGCGTACTTAGATAGAAGACTCTAAACGTACGGTATCCATTTATGGGCTACTAACCCAAAGTTTGTTTTCGAAACCAGAAATAGTTCAAGGAATAAAGAAAATCATTTTATCTAACTTGGTGGGTAGGCTTACATATGCATAATATAGACGGTGTTTTCTTGTTTCGTCTATTCGTGTTTCGCCACCTAGGGAAATTTGACCTGTTATGACCAATTTTATTCTTGTTTCGTCAACTGCAAGATATACCTGCTTAAAGTGTTCTTGTTTCGTCATTTGCATTAATCCTGTTTACCTGATACAGGATTCGAAATTTTAGATGTCCGTACTAATATGTTTTTAAGTACCTACGTAAATGTAAAACTTTTAGAAAGTTAATCGGACTAGATTTGAGATTCGATCCTTAATAGAGGTTTTACTATACTTCTATTATTATTTCTATTACTATAGGATTCGAAATTTTAGATGTCCGTACTAATATGTTTTTAAGTACCTACGTAAATGTAAAACTTTTAGAAAGTTAATCGGACTAGATTTGAGATTCGATCCTTAATAGGGGTTTTACTATATTTAAAGTTTAGTTTGTACCAAGCAACATTACGGTAAACATGGAAATGCAAGTTGTTGAATCAAAAAGAGGAAAGCCAGTGGTGCTCTACTTAGGTTATAAATTTCACCAAAGGAAGATTTATCAAAATAGTGACATCTTTTGGACTTGTGTAAACCGAAAATGTATTGGAAGTGTGACAACCGATAAAACAATTACAACAGTGTTGAAAAGTAAAGAACATTCCATATGTGCCCCAGATGTTGCAGAAAATGCCAAGAAAAGGTCCCGTGAAGAAAATTTACCAGTCACCCAAATATATCAGCAAGAAGTTATGAATAAAGCTGCAGACAAGGGTCTTGACTTTGTAACCCAAATTCCCAGTTTTTCTTCAGTGAAGCAGCAGTTGTATCATGCTAAAAGTTTTTATTTTTTAATATATTAAAATTTTTAACTTTTTGCTTTGCCAGTCCTAAGCCTGGATAAAGTGTGAATGGAGGTGGCAAACGGTTTCTTAAAAAAAATACCTTGACCATAATAACACTTTTTCAATCAAGAAATAGTAGTCCCAGTTGACGAATGCGGAATAAATCATTACCTGCGAAAACGTCAAAAAGGTACAGGTGACGAAACAAGAAATTTTGGGTCAGGTGACGAATCACGAATTGACGAAACAAGAACGAATCATATAGACTGCGAGAGTATTTCATAATTAGCTTTAACTACTTACAAGAATCATCCTAATTGATTAATAATTGTTAATATATATTAAGCTAGTATATTTATTCAAGTATACTGAACAAGTAATCTTTGTAGCCACAACAAGCGCTGATTGTCAATGACGACAGATTGAAGTTAAATCAGAAAAAAAATGCAATTTTATTAACCGATTTATGAAATCTATTCTCTCTACATTACTAAATTTTTCCTAGTTATTTAACTGTAGTACTTCTTATTAAGAGCTATTTTAAAGTTTGTTAAATTATCCAAAATCGCTTTTCTTTGCCTAGACGACGCCATTATATTTATCAATCGAACTTTTTTCTTAAAATTTAAATAATTAAATCTAACAGTTAATAGGCATCAATCTAACAAATGCTGCAATCGTGACAAGTATTAATGACATATGTAGGTAGGTGTTCTACAATTAGGTAAACACCAAAAAATGATCAGTTATCGTAATGACTTTATGTTGCGTCAATATAAACTTAAAAAGATGTACATTAATATTGCCATATTAATATACGTATCCTAAATATGTATTTCGACAACGAAGTCGTCATTCTCAGTAGGTAAAAATAAGAGTGTTGAACATAGGGTACAGTTAAGTTAACACAAAAATAGCGAAACACAAAATGTCAACGTATAGACTAAATGTTAAGGAATTCAAATTTAGGTCACTTACCATACCTAGAAATTACGCATGTTTGTTCTTATGCCATCTCCTTGTACCTATTATAAAATTTGTACAAGTAGGTATATGTAATTGAACTCTTATCTGAATTGCAAGTGTTAGTTTCGTTTTAATTATGCAAATGCTTTTATAGATGTCCAATTTACCTGGATTGTTTATATTTTTAATTAGTTTTAAATAATCTGCCATAATATTAAGATTCCTTATAAATATATTTCAATTTATAATCGGGGCAATTAATTTCATATTTATATATACATATATACATATATACATATATATATATATATATATATATATATATATATATATATATAAGTATATTTCGAATTTTTGACTCTTATCTCATTTATCTTTTGCGTTTCCCAGAAGAGATTTAATTGGTGATCGGAACCGATAAGCAACTTGGGGACCCCGTTCATTAACAAACCCATTTAGGTGTTGTAGTTTTATGGTATAGTAAATACAGAACCTTTTTTTTAGTCACGATTTTATTGAGGTAAGGAATTTTTCTAATTCATTTATTAATTATTTCTATATCAAACCTTCGTATCTCGCAATATTTTTAACGAACTCTATTTTTTTTCGTATTTCTCTTTTGTTAACAGAGAGCTTAGCAACTGTTTGCAAAAAAAAAATGAACGAAGCCGTTTTTTGTTAGAAACCGTAGTTTAAATCCGCAGTGGTAAACTTATTGACATTGATTTCTTTACGGAACACGTCGATTTCTAGTTTATGCTTATTTCAAATTACTAGTGTATTTCAAGAAGGTATCCTATCAATTGTTTTCCTTTTCCACCGTGAATTTAATAGTCGAAAAGTTCAAGTTTAACAGTTTTACGAACATGTTCAATCTACAGTTATGTGTATCAAAAATCGCGAAAATATCACCTACCTACCTAATCCAAACTCTTGGGAAATATTTAGCATTATTTTTGAATTCCACTTCAGAGTGACCCAGAAATAAATTGACAATGAATGGAGATAGGCAATTACCCATTGCTGTGTCTTGTTTCTGTTCATAAAATCTTCCTCCAGCTTGGAAACACTTTTGCGACATGTAAAGAGTTATTAACTGCAAGTATTCCTTAACTTTTAACAGTTCGATATTGTTATTATAAAGCTATTCCTTTAAATATTTCAAAGTTTCTGAAATAGGTACCGAAGGAAACAATGACCTTACATCGAATGACTAAAATTTCTTCGTCCTCTAGTTTGCAATCTTTAATTGTTTGAACAAATTCCGAGGAATTCCCCACTGACAAACTTCCTGGTTTTACGGATATATTTTGTAATATTCACTAACCATTCCGAGATCAAGTAGGTTGGTGGGTTAATACCTAAAGCAATTGGTCTCGTTTACTTGGTTTATGTATCTTTGACAAACAATACATTCTCAGAATTAATGGTTCACTGACATTTAATTTATACTTTTGAGTGGAAGTTATCAATATTGGATATTCTTAAGTCTTGATATAAGTCTTTTCAATACACCAATGTTAAAATTTTAGAAATATTCTTAATATCATTTTATACTGATATTTTAAAATTTTGGGAACTGCCGAGTTGTACCACGCTTACCTGAGTTAATCCGGGCAGCGTAAAAGGTTGCCCTTTTTGACGACCGAGTTGTACCACAAATTATGGGTACATGCATTTTCGTCACCGACCAGGTAGATAAACCGTGAGCAATAGTTGGGGCATTTATGACACATGCATTTTCGTCACCAAAGTGCTTAATTACGGATTACTCCTTTAAGCAACGGGCTATTACGAGGTACTTAGGAGGGCCGGGTTTCGCTTATGTACCTACGTCCAGAAGAGGTAAGTGAATGCTTTGCCTTTGATTTAATACCAAATATGCCACAAGACGACCGACTAGTTAAATATGCTGATTAATTGGTTGATACGTAATTGCAGTGAAACAAATAACCAGGTGTGTATTTTATTTACCTTTATCATGATACGTATATCTCTGACGAATCACTTTTTCCGCCTTCAATCTGGGCAGAGCATTCAGCTACCTTAACTCGAACAACAAATGCGTGTGAACCCTTCCATAACCATTTTAACGAGTCGTTATGCAAGGATCATACAAATTTATTTGTTTTTATAGAAAAATTGAAGGAATTTCAAATAGATACCTATATTAAAATAAAAAGTTTGCATATGCCTACAAAAATTCACAATCGTAAAGTTAAAAAAAGGCAGCAATTTATTGAGTCTATGCTTACACAATACCAAAACAATGAAATAAGCAGGTTACATCTAGTTAAATGTCTCTCATATCATTGTTATTTTACATAAAATGATGTTTTGCATATTTTTTATATAGCTCTGTACCTATGTATATATATTTGAATAAACAACCTTGTTTTATATAAATTGTTTCGTTTCATTTTCAATTGCTAAGTACCTACTTAATAAGATAAGAAAATGGTCGGTGACGAAAATGCATGTGTAAGTAACGTCTGCCTTTCAGGACGGTGACAAAAATGCATGTCCGATTATCACTTTTCTTACCTTGGTGACGAAAATGCAAACACCCCAAATTATATTACCCGATTATAATATTAATTCTCAGTAATTCTCTAATGAGGGTTGGGGGTGATAAAGTGGAGAGAGAAAGTTCATTACTACTGCTTGGTACTGCAAAATTTTAAATTTAGGTTTGTCGAATGAATATAAAGGCAAAAATTCAGAAATTGGTAAGTTTTTAAAGTTATTCTTTGGCCTACATTTTCTAGAACCTACCCAAGTAGGTGATTTTTTTTCTCCTGAAATATTTGCCAAATCACCAGATGATGAGAGAGTAATACAATTTTGTGATTACATAGTTGACAATTATATATCCGAAGAATCTAAATTCCCTCCAAAAATTTGGGCATGTAACACAAATAGTATGTATCGGTCTACCAACGCTTGGGAATCATTTTTTTGTTAAAAAACAGTTTTTATTCTCCTCACCCAAATATATTTATTTTTGTAGATATGATAATAAATATTCAAAATGAAACATTTGCAAAAATTAAGACTGCTAATGAATCAAAAATATAAAAAAATTAAATCTGTTACTAGAAGGAAACATGAGTATATAACTTCTAAAATAAAATAATTAAAAGAAAATAGAATTACCAAATTTGATTTTGTAAGATCTTTAAGGTATCATTATTGGCCGAAGTAGTACTTAAAGCATTTTAGATTGTAAAATTAATGTAAATGTAAATTTGACTATGTATATTTCAAATTAAAATTCAAATGTATACGTATTTTGTATTATATGGAATTTATAATAAAACTGTTAAACTTACAATTAATATAAGATTTTATTATTAAACCGTTAATCCTATCTAGAAATTCGTTGAAACAACTAGACGGTAGGATTATATCTACCTGATGTCCTGTGGTACAACTCTGCGATTCCGAAAATTTTAATTCCTATTACAAACAACCGAGACACAGTCCATTAAAATAATATACGGAATAATATATATTAAAAAGGAAATTTTCCCGAAACTCAGTATAGTGTATTATTTCATGTGTTCTGTTATATTTTATTATCAAGTACATAACATAATATTTTTTGTTTCTTTGCTATTTGCAAAAACCTTCTACAAAAATGTAAAAAAGGAAATGACAAACATATTTTGTATACACAGTTCTTAGTGAAACATGTTATTTAAGTTAACTTTAGATTAATATATTAAAACACTTGTAATATGTTGCATTTTTCCTATTGCTTTTTGTTGCTAACATATATTTCGTTATTGTCACACCATTATCAGTATGGTTTTAATAATGTCATGAACATATCGAAACACATGTTAACAACAAAAGTCAATAAAAGTTAGTGAAACATACTTCAAGTATTCTAATTTATAACAAAATAATTTGAAACATACTTGAGTAGGTAAAACCTCACCAAATTTTGTATAAGACAAAGACAGTTCTAATAATGTAAAATATTAAAAATCGGTTGTGGAGAACACAATACAAGGTCATATATTTGTGAAAGTTGTGCAGTTTAATACTTTAATAATAGCTTCTGCAAGTTGTGGTTGTATCCGTCACATGGAAGCAGCTGACTTAGTTTTGCACTCATTATTGAGACAGTGATAGTAGTTTTGGCATTCGTCAATGATCAGCGCTGAATGTTCTTCTACGCTCTTAAAAACTGCTGTAACATAGCAATGTTGTTTTTGTGAACGTATCTCTCCAGTAGTGGTGCACTGACGATTCTGTAGTAAGATGAAACACAGGACTGCGTCTCTGGAGAGATACTACTTTCACAAATATATGAACTCGTATTATGTTCCCCACACCCGATTTTTAATAATATTTTATATTATTAAAAATATTTTTATTTTAATTAAGTTACCTATTGTTATCTCATATTGTCAAGCGTTTGTATCTCTTTAGGATTTTCATTAAAATGGAAAATAACAATGAATTTTAATGAATCATCTGAATACCTTTTTCCTATATATAATTAACTTTAACTTTCGAACATTAACAACTTTGACAAATTATGTCAAGACACCAAAGATAATTATAACAAGTACAGAAAGTAAACTTCAATTATAAATGGAGTAACCATAAAGAGAGCCATCTACCGGCTCAGGAGAACGTTTCCCGGTAAAATTTGAATTATGAATTTATTAATTTTTTAAAAATAATTTTGCTTAATTTTGTTTTACAACATTGTTTTAAAATTAGTTCAGTATATTTTTTAATTAGATTAATATGGTGACGCTAATTCTATAACAAAGTTGTAAAAAATTTACTTAGTATATAATATTTTTGAATCTTAAAAGTTTTAATTGTTTACAGTCATTTCAACGAAACTAATTTAAAACAAATGTAATACTAAAAATAAATTAAAAATCAAATATGTACTTTATCTAGCTTTACTTATATTGTTAATAGAAAAAACTTGTTTGTAAAAATTGGAAACATTACTGGTAGAGATCTGCGATTCTTTCCATTAAGTATTCTATTTACCCCTTTCACATAATTGAAGATCAATAGCTTTGTAAACCTTATTAATTTCACTTTCATAGTAGTTAGTTAATATTTGTAGCTCTATTGTAGTTTAGATAATATACATACATATCTAAACATATTCGATACCTGTTAGAAACAGTGTGTAGGGTAAACCATTTTTCTAAATATTTTATTAGTATTCAAGAAATGTTTACTACAAATTCTATAATACGTATGCACATATTCGTCGATCAGTTCAACAAGAAGTTGTTTGTTTCCTATAACTGGTAGCCACATTCTAAACTGTTCGCCGTAATTTGCTAGAATGGGAAAACAATGGTGAGAATCCGATTTTGAAGAAACGCATTTAAATATGGCACAACCAGCATTTCGCATTTCGAAAACTACAAACAATTTTTTTAGGAGCTAAACACTAAAACAATATTTTATTTACTACTTATGACCGCACTATATTCCATGTGGTAGGTATTGTTAACTGTGATCTGGATAACAAAATACTATTAATAATAATAATAATAATAATTAAGACCAATTACATGTCTTCCTACATTATACAAGATGTTCACCTCGATTACATCTGAAAAGATATATGCCCATTTGGAGAATAACAACCTTTTAGAAGAGGAACAGAAAGGATGTAGAAAGGAATTATGAGGTTGCAAAGAGCAGCTCTTGATTGACTCAGTTTTGATGAAGAATGTGGTGAAAGCAAAAGAAAATCTCTACATGGCATATATAGACTATCAGAAAGCGTTTGATAGTGTACCTCACTCGTGGTTGGTAGAGATTCTTAGGTTATATAGAATTGAGGAGCACCATGTTAATTTTCTTAGCTACGCCATGACTAAATGGAAGACAAGTTTGTTAATGAAAAACAGTATTAAAAGAGGCATATTTCAGGGAGACGCTTTGAGTCCACTGTGGTTTTGTTTAGCCTTCAAACCGTTAACAACTTTGTTAAGTTCCCTAAATAAGGGATGTAATTTACTACAACCTGTAGTACAAATTAGTCACCTTTGGTACATGGATGATCTCAAATTGTAGTCTAGGAAAAAGAATAATCTTCGCGATCTCCTAAACTGTGTTGGCCGTTATAGTAGAGATATCCAAATGAAATTTGGATTGGAAAAATGCAAAATAAGTTGCATGGAAAAGGGACAATGGGTTGAACATCGTGGGTTCGAAGTGGAAGGCGGACAAGGACTAGTTATTGGAATGGAGAGCAACGACTATTATAAGTATCTTGGTTATTTGCAGGCTAGAGGAATAGAACACAATATTGCAAATGAATTAGCGAAAAATCAGTATTTCTCTAGGCTGCGATCGTTGTTGAAAACCAGATTGTCGGCAAGAAATATGTCCAAGGCAATAAACAGCTTTGCAACTTCCGTACTTACTTATGGATTTGGAATAATTAACTGGACTGATACTGAACTTGAAGCAATAGACATCAAGACAAGAGTAGAAGCCAGAAAATTTAGAATTCATCACCCACGTAGTGCGATCGAAAGGTTCCACCTACCAAGAAGAGAAGGAGGTAGAGGAATACCGAGTGCTTATTGCAGGCATTATACACCGGTAAATAATTTTCTAGCGTACTTTCTGCAAAAGTCGAAAGAAAGTAGATTGCATAATGCGATTGCTCAAATGGACAATTTTACGACACTCAAACTGGCTAACGATGAATTCAATCCATCCACGAGAATCTTAAGTATATCTCAACAGAAAGAGAGATGGAAAAATAAATCTTTGCATGGCAAGTATCTGTTAACAATCGGATCTGAAAATTTTTTACATCTCAGCGTCGCAGGCATGGCTGTATACAAGGAACCTGTTTGCAGAAACAGAGGGATTCATAGCCGCCATCCAAGATCAAGTAATTCCAACGCGTTCCTATAGGAAAAAAATTCTTAAGAAAAATTTATCTGACATTAAATGTCGTGCATGCACAGATAAGGAAGAAACAATTGATCATTTGATGTAGGATGCTCTGTACTTGCCCCCAAACAATACCTCGAGAGGCACAACAGGATTGCGAAAATAATACACCAGCTGCTCAGACAGAAGCATTTGTTGTATTCTGAAAATATCTCGTATTATGAATATGAAGCACCTTCAGTTTGCGAGGACGAAAATTCTCGATTATATTCCCAAATAATCACGGATAAAAAAATTCCCAACAATATTCCAGATATAGTACTGACACTGAAGAAGGACAAGATAACGTACATCATTGACATTGCTGTTCCGTTGGCAAAAAACACTGCAAGGAACTATAGTGAGAAGGTAAATAAATATTTACCTCTCAGCGACGAAATGAAGAGTATGTGGACGATGGACAAGATCCTAATAGTCCCAATTGTGATTGGCGCAACGGGAGAAATCACACATAAATTACACAAGTTCATAAATGTTTTGGATCTCTACCAGAAACTTTATCTAAAAATGCAAATAAGTGTCTTGTTAGACACGGCTGCAATTATACGTCGTGTGCTAAACTGATGTTGGAGCGCGCGGACGTGGGCAACGTGGCCGGGAGGCGAAATGACGGAACTGGTGGGGTGCTGACGTGGTCCTCTACTGGGTGGTAGCCTAGCATATGCGCTACCAAACTCTAGGGGGGTCTGCCCGATGGGCGGACAGGTGCCATTCCGCCTTTCCAGCAGGGGAGAGAGGAACCAAGCTACGCGGCGCAAAACACGGCGCCGCTCAATGCACACACCACTAGGACCGGTACTGGGTGGCAACCTGGCTAGGCTAACGTGAACAGCACACACACGCTCGACGTGTGTGCAGTGCCCCCGCAATGGCGGAAAACGTTAAGATGGCACAAAGTGTGACCGTCGTTGACCAAAGTAGCCGCTAAGAGTGTTCCCTTTGTTGGCGATGAGCAACCCCGTGCAGGTTGCGCTTCGCGAGTCTGGGCCTTGCCTCGATGGGGCGGGGGTCGGGCCGTCGAAGTACTGCACGGAAATTAAAGAAGTTGCCGGGAAAGGGTTGGCGGCCCTGCGCAACGGCTGGTTCTCCGATCTCTCAAAATTAGCGCAACACCCCTACACTTGCGCGCTCGCACAAACACAAAACCACACACCCAGAGAGAGAAGCAAGCTGCCAGCAGCGGCGACACATAAGTTCACACCCTGGAAGTACTGGTAAGTATCTACTATAATCAATATTTATATAAAAATAAATGAATGATAGATAACTATGCCACCCATCTTGTTCGAATGAACCGATGGGGTAAGATAATGGCAACCAAGAACGAATAGTTCTTGTGGGTGGAAGAGATAATAATAATAATGAATACAAAAGCATGCGAAATAATGCTCAAAGTAAAAAATGACAGATCCGAATGAAAACACGCTACCAAAAATAACGCGTCATCTGCGTCAGTATATGTGTCACATAATTAAGTTATCCGTTAGATTTCTATATTTGCTAGATAAGAGTTATCTTACGTCTGAGTGAACTTCATTCTAGACGCCATAACAGTTCCAGCTATGAATGAAGCTTTCATTCTATACTTGTTATAATTGTCTATGCAAAACGCCTACCAAACCTTAGTCAATTAGTCAAATTAGAAATTATTTTTCCTTATAATCAATTGAAATGTATTGCACACATTTCCACAATTTGCCAGAAGACAACAAATATTTTTAAAATTAAAATATACATATATCTAAAAGAATGACAAAACTAAATTCAGTGTTACATAAAATTTTTTTTCAACGCCGAAACACGCGAACAAATGCAAATGTAGAATTACATAGTAAGATTGTACAGTGCGAGACCTAGATTTGTGTCTACAATATTTGAATTTTTATTATTTTAAGAACACATTGTACATTGCTATTTATTGAAACATTATTGCTGGTACTTATTAATATATTATCTCAGTACAGTTGTTTCTCTGGAAATATTTCTTTCTTATATACGAGAAACTTATCAAAGAGAAAATCATCAAAGAGCTGCATAACGATAGAGATAAATACATAAAATACATTTTTATATCAGTTTTACACGCTTTTTTCGAATAAAATCGTCATCATTTTAAAAGTTTTCGAGGAGTGTTTACCTTTCAGTACTCATAAAAAATAATGGGAAAAATAAAAATGCTTAAATCTGTCAACACCAACTGTAAAATATATAACTAAAATTACTTCCAATTAGGGGCTTACTTTTTGTTAGTTGCACTCGATAATCTATGGTAATATTATTATCACTCTCTTTACCATACGTTTTGTTGTAAATACAAACTAATAGTTAGTCTTATCTGCTAAATTACGTAACAGCGCTACAACTATTTCATTACCGACAATTTCATAATCTACATCTACCAGGAAAGATTTCTGCTAGAGGTCATAAGGATATAAATATTATTTTCAACATATGTAAATCTCTGGAGCTGCTGAAAATTTCAATGATACTTTTAGAATCTTCTTCATTAGAAAATCCCTTTTCATTTGAGAATGCACTCAGAATGCGTTTAATTATGATATGAATGGATAATACGTTAGAGATAAGGTCTAGTAAACATGGTGGGTCATACATATAATAGGCCGCTAAATTTCTAAAATTCCTTGCTGTGTAACAGGTCTCACATTATGTCCGTTTATGGGACCTACACGTTGTATTTCAATTCATCGCATATTTATTTAACATTATATATATATATATATATATATATATATATATATATAATCAAATAAATTAAAAGCTGGCAAGCGGTCTGTCAATTAAAAAACTCATTTATTAAGTTTCCCTATATTTCGCAACAACTTTGTTGCTTCTTCCGGAGATAATACAAGATTAATGAGAAATAACATTAAATAAATAAGAGTATAAAGCAGTAGTAAAATACTTACAAAATGTAGAGTTGAAAAAATAATAAAGTTGACGTACAAGGACAACAAAATTGATTAGATTTAAAACTTAAAGTAACTATAGATACAACCCTTTAAAACCTTTAAAAACATGTATATGTAAAAGTTAAAACATGAAAAATATGAAACGAAACATATAGCAAAAAACTAAAGTCACAAGTATATAAAAAAATAATACAAAATAAATTTAACAATATATGGACCAAATAACAAAACAATTTCTAGATGGTCAACTAACCGTTAAACCGAGTATATTAAAATAAATTATACTTAGTGGACCATTTCTAAAAAGGTTCTTTTTTTAAGATTATTTTCAACGTCAACAAAATTGAATATATGGTCACGATCAAGTGCATGGTCCACCAATGCACAAGATCTCTTTCCAATACGGACATCACTTTTATGCTGTGTGATGCGCTGTTTTAGCCACTGTGATGTCTGACCTATATAAACGCCACAACAATCCGAACATGCTATCCTGTAGACAACGTGACTATTTAAAAAGAAAGGTGTTTTATCTTTCATCTTACTATACAACTTCTTCAAAGTATAGGTGTTGTATTTAGCTATTTTAATGTTATTAAATTGTTTGAAATGTGATACAATTGTATGAGTAAGACCACCAATGTATGGGATTTTTTTGTAAATCACACTCTCTGCAGGAAGGTCCTCAGTAGGGCCATCAAAAAAGTTTGAGCTATATATCAATTTATTAAGTATGTGCTTAGGATAGCCATTGTTGACGAAGATGTTGAAGAGTTCTTTAAGATTGTCATTAAGAAAGGTTTCATGACAAATATGTCCTATTCGGTTTCTCATAGCTATAACGGTGTTATACTTCTGATTGAGAGGATGATGAGAGTGATAATTAATGAACCGATCAGATGAAGTTGGTTTTCTATACCAATTCAAAATGATATAATTATTATCGTCACGAATTACTAAAACGTCCAAGAAGGGCACGCTATTTTTATTTTCTTTTTCCACAGTAAATTGTAAATGTTTGTTGTAGCTTTTAAAAATTTTTAATGTTAGATCTATTTTTTCTTGTGGCACAGAGCAAACAATGTCATCAACATACTTGTACAAGAACGGTAATGGAAATGGTAGCTTAGCCATCACACTCTCCAACAACTGATCCATAACTATCTGAGCTAAAATTGGGCTGATGGGCGAAGCCATAGGAGTTCCAAATATATGACTATAGAATTTCCCATTAAACGAAAAATATGTGTTGTTAAATATAAAAGTGATTAACGACAAAAAATTTGATTTAGATAAGTCAGTGTGTGGATCGATTATGTCCCACTTACTAGTTATGACATCTGTCATTAGTTGTAATGGTATATTCGTAAAAAGCGATATAACATCAAACGAAATCAACACATAATTGTTGGGAAGTGTGAGACCTGGTAACTGATTAACAAATGAAAATGTGTCTTTGATATTGTATGTATTATCTGTATCAAACGCGATCGTTAAAATTTTGCTGAGAAATTTTAAAAGGTTATATGTTATAGAATTTATGGAACAAATGATTGGTCGAACTGGAATGTCAGGTTTATGAATTTTCGGCAGTGAGTAAAGTTTCGGATGGGTCGCGTTATAAATTGTCAAAGCTTTAGTTGTGCTACTTGACAATTGTCCAATAGAATGTATCCTTTTTAACAGTCATTGTATGATTTTTATATGCTAACAGTGGGATCTTTGTGTAAGGGTTTATAAATAAAATTGTCTTTTAGTAAATTTTATTTATAAACCCTTACACAAAGATCCCACTGTTAGCATACAAAAATCATACAATGAACTGTTAAAAAGGATACATTCTATTGGACAATTGTCAAGTAACACAACTAAAGCTTTGACAATTTATAACGTGACCCATCCGAAACTTTACTCACTGCCGAAAATTCATAAACCTGACATTCCAGTTCGACCAATCATCTGTTCCATAAATTCTATAACATATAACCTTTCAAAATTTCTCAGCAAAATTTTAACGATCGCGTTTGATACAGATAATACATACAATATCAAAGACACATTTTCATTTGTTAATCAGATACAAGGTCTCACACTTCCCAACAATTATGTGTTGATTTTGTTTGATGTTATATTGCTTTTCAGGAATATACCATTACAACTAATGACAGATGTCATAAATAGTAAGTGGGACATAATCGATCCACACACTGACTTATCTAAATCAAATTTTTTGTCGTTAGTCACTTTTATATTTAAACACACATATATTTCGTTTAATGGCAAATTCTATAGTCAAATATTTGGAACTCCTATGGGTTCGCCCATCAGCCCAATTTTAGCTCAGATAGCTATGGATCAGTTGTTGGAGAGTGTGATGGCTAAGCTACCATTTCCATTACCGTTCTTGTACAAGTATTTTGATGACATTGCTTGTTCTGTTGACAGACCGCTTGCCCACATTTAATTTATTTGATTCAACAAATTACGGTCGACAATTTCGTTTAAAATATATATATATATATATATATATATATATATATATATATATATATATATATATAAAGATAATTATTTCGTGGCCTTTGTATGTTATGGTAAATTCAATTTGTTGGCGATTTAAGGTCTGGTTTTACTTCAAAATGTATATATTTAAAACAATCCTACATGTTTCGGCAAATGATGCCCTTTTCAAGGAATATAAAATATAAATGACAGTATATTAATGTCATACATTTGTAGTTGTTATGGATAAAATTATTCAAAGATACATTTCAATTTAATAATAATAAATTATGCCTCAGTATTCTAAAATATATAGACAACAAAAACAGGGAAATGCAATACATGAGTTATTATTATGTATGGCTGAGAACACACGTGCGAAGTACTGCTCCGTATTATAACTCGGCATTTTGAGCTAGTACGGGCCGGTTTGAAATATAAATTGTAAATTGTGTTATAAAACTTTCGCTACGAAACTTAAAATGAGTGAACTAATGAGAACTTAGATGAACTAAATCTAGAAATTGATTTAAAAACCGTAATACATACAAACATAAACAGGTGAAGTTATTAAAAACGCGAGTGAAAAACACGCACAAAGAAACAGTTAGTGCGGCGCAAGGTTCGATAAGAGCGACGTTTTCGAGCTGTGGATGGGAGCGCGGTCTATCCTCAAACAGAGACGATTCGCGCAACAAAGATATACGAGGTGAGGTCAAAAATGGCAACTGATAGTGATGATTATACAGGTGATGAGCGAAAGAGAAAAGATAGAGAGCAAGTATCCCCCTTTAGGAAGAGCAAGATAGTAGCGCGGACACCGTCAAGGCACATAACTGTAGCGGATGAAGGAGAAGAGGATGACATTAGGAATTTGCTAAAAACAGTGTTAGCAGAGATAAGGGAAATAAGAATTGAAAATAAAGAATTTAAAAAGCAAATTGGAAAAATGAAGGAAGAAAACGTCGTATTGAAAAAGGAATTAGAAGAAACAAGAGAAAAATTAAACCATTTAGAAGATAGAATGGAAAAATATTGAAAGGAAGAAAAAAAGAAATAACATTGTTGTAAAGGGACTGCAAAACGATGCAACTAATCCAGTAATGATAAGTCAAATGATGGAGATCTTTTTAAGACAAAACCTTGAAATAGACATAAAAGTAGTAAAGGCATATAAAATAAATGACAAAATGTGCGTCGTGGAAGTAAGAAACTTCGAAGAAAAAATGCAAATATTTACAAAAAAAAAAAGTTGAAAAATTTAAGGGAAAGAGTATTTACCGACAGCGATTTGACTACTAAAGAACAGGAATTGCAGAAATTGATAAGAGAGAGATGTGCAGAAGAAAGACAAAAAGGAAAAGAAGTTAAAATAGGGTACAATAAGATGTGGATTAACGCGGAAAAATGGACATGGAATAGGAAAACGAAGAAGTTGGATAATACAAAAAATTAAGAAAGCCGACGAGAAGAATTAAAAACGGAACGACTATGGCCATGATTAAGGATAAGAGTAAGATGCTGGGACAGAGATTACAAACCATTGATATGAAAACAGAGAATGTATGGCGGGTTGGAACGTGGAATGTAATAGGATTAAACGGGAAAGAACAAGAATTAGGGATGGAATTTAACAAATTGAATTTAGACATATTGACTGTAACGGAAACAAAGAAAATGGTACAAGGTGAAGTAATATTGTATGCAGAACATGTGCTAATATACAGTGGAGTGCCCAAAGAGCAGAGAGCAGCGGCCGGAGTAGGGTGTGTTGTTAACAGAGAGATAACATTTGGAACTTACTGCAAGTGAGAATTAATGAATATTAAATCACATTCTTACATGTAAATGTCGACTTATATGATGCGTTCATAACTACAATCCGACAAACTAAGTTTGTACCGGTATGCAGAACACACCCTTTCGCGACAACGAACTTCCTGGTAATTAGGTTAATTAAGAATTAAGAAATACTGAAAAAAACAAGTCAATCAACGGGAGGAAACGTACAGACGGCGTTTCGTTCTGGTTGGAACTTTTCAATGCACGGCACTAACAGAGAGATGTTTAAAAACATAAGAAAATGGGAAGGACATTCTGAAAGAATACTGTCAGCTGAATTGAATATGGCCGGGGTTGCGTGGTCTGTGGTTGCTGTCTACGGCCCAACGAAGATGCGAAAGTAGAAAATAAAGATCAGTTTTGGGAAAAATTAAACGAAGTGACAGAGAATTGTAGAAGGAAGATCATTTTGGCAGGTGACATTAATGGAAGAGTAGGAACAGAGGATACACACACAGGAGTAATTGGAAAACATGGTGAAGAAACTAAGAATAATAACGGGATTAGACTACTAGACTATTGCCTGAATAACAATCTAATTGTAACAAATACACATTATCAACATAGAGACATACATAAATTCACACGAAGAGGACCTAATAACGAACTATCTATCATAGACTATATATAAGTTGAAAGAGATAATAAAAAAAACTTGAAGGATGTAAGAGTAATGAGGGGAGCAGAACTATATACAGACCACTTTCTACTATTAGGAAAGATCAAGACAGACATGGCAAGAAAACACGAAGAGAAAAAAGTAGAATTTAAAACTATAAGAAGCTATAAACTGAGAGCCACAAAAATAGCTGAACAATATAAAAACATAGTAGAGCACAAAATATCGAAATTAGAAGATAGAGAAAACATGAGTTTGGAAGGTCTCTGGAGAAATATTAAAGGAACAATATTAGAAACTGCAAAAGAAACATGTGGAGAAATAAAAGAAAGCAATAAGAACAAACAGACTGCTTGGTGGAATCAGGAGATTAAGAAAGAAATCAAAATAAAGAAAGATAAATGGAAAGACTATCTAAGAGCAAAAGATGATAGTAAATACGAAATCTATAAAGAACAAAGAAAGAAAGTTAAAATATTAGTAAAGGAAGCGAAGCAGAAAAGTTGGGAACAGTTTGGAGAAAAGATGGAAATAAATAGTATAGAAAACCAAAAGCTATTTTATAAAGTCTTGAAAAACACCAGAAAAGAAACACCTAATTTTCACGGCACTATACTAGATAAAAATGGAGAAATTATCACAGAAGATAAAAAAATTATGGAGAGATGGCAACAATACTTTAAAGAACTATTAACCATTGCAAGTAATGATGAACCTACATCAAAGGAAAATCTAGAAATACGTATTGAAGACGACAACAATGCACTGGGACCAATAACAAGAAATGAAGTCGTAGATGCCATTAAGACGCTAAAAAATGGAAAAGCCCCTGGTCACGATATGATAACAACAGAAATTATGAAAACACTAGGAGAAAAAGGTATAGAGCTGATTTTGAAAATTTTCAATATTAGTTGGGAGCAAGAAATAATACCGAAGGACTGGAAAACTGGACAGATAGTACCTATACACAAAAAGGGAAACACGAGAGACTGCAGCAATTATCGAGGATTAACGCTTTTAAGCACAGTAGCTAAGGCATACAAGAGGGTATTGGAAACTAGACTAAGAAGAGTAACAGAACCCACAATGGATGAAGCACAGAGTGCGTTTAGGAAGGGAAGAAGTGTAAAGGACCATATATATACGATAAAGCAAGTAATAGAGAAAACCATTCTTAGCCAATCAAAAGTATACTTTGCATTCATAGATTTAGAAAAAGCGTTCGATCGAGTTCCTAGAGAAGAAGTCTGGAATAGCTTACAGCAAAGAGGAGTGAATAGTAAATTAATTAGAGCTATCAGAAGTGTGTATAACGATAACACTAGCTATGTCATAAGTAAAAACAGGAAGTCGGAATTATTTAAAACAGAGGGAGGTCTGAAGCAGGGGGTGCTCAGTCCAGTACTATTCAATATATTTATGGACAAAATACTAAAAGAATGTAAACCGAAGCTAATGAATATGATTATAGGATACAAACATTTAAAGCCGATTGAAATAACTGAATGTATATTTGCTGACGATTTAGTAGTGATGGCTAACAGTGAACGAAATTTACAAAAGAATATAAATGAATGGAATCAAACATTGAAAAAATACAACATGAAAGTCAATACGAAGAAGACAAATGTAATGATGATATCGTCAGGAGTAGAAGAACAAATAAAGATATATATTGAAGATGAAAGAATAAAACAAGTGTCACAATACAAATATCTAGGAGTAACGATTGAACGAAATGGAAATCAAGAAATTGACATTAATGAACGAATAGGAAAGGCGGCTAAACTATACCATGCCATGAGACAGACATTGATAAATAAGAAAGAAATATCTACCAAAACCAAGATGACTGTATTCAAGACAATATACAGACCTATTCTAGTTTACGGAAGTGAAACATGGGCACTCACAAACAGGCTAAGAAGTAAAGTGCATTCTAGTGAAATGAAATATCTAAGAGGGGTTAAAGGAATAACACGCAGGGACAGGATAAGAAATGTTGATGTAAGAGCAGAATTGCAAGTAGAATCCATTACAGAGTACATCGACAGAAAACAGTTAAGATGGTGGGGCCATTTACACCTGATGGAAGAAATCAGACCAGCAAGGAAGATATTGGAAGCCAGAGTTAGAATTAAACGAAGACCTGGAAGACCGGGAGAAACATACGAAAATATAGTAGCGAAAGCGATACAAAGAAGAGGACAGACGGTAGCCAATGCGAGGAATATGGCGAAGAACAGAAAAGAGTGGAAGGACTTTGTAAATATAAAATAGAGTATAGTAACAACTTCCCCTACACCGCAAGGTAAAAAAGGGGTTAATGATTATATATATATATATTATTATGTATGCGCCCGTGGAGCGACTTAAGATGTTAGGCTGTCGGCATTCGCCTTAAACGAAAAGGAAAACCACGAAAACCTGCTCGGACAGCTAGACAGGAATCAAAACACGGAACTGTCAGCATGATAAGCAAATGTATAGATATTTAAATAACACATAATAGATATATAATTATATAACAGCGACGTTTGCCGGACCGTTGCTTTACCACTTAAGCTTAAGTGGTAAAGCAACGGCCCGGCAAACCGTAGACTTGGGTTCAAGTCCCAACGTAGAATATATTTTTCATTTAAGAATTTCGTATGATTTGCATTGTAATTTGTAGACAGCAATGTTTACATCCTCACTTACTTTGCAATTACATACTAAATTGATATTTGTAAATATTTCATATTGTAGCCGAAAAGCTCCAAGAATTTATCAATTAATATATATATATATATATATATATATATATATATATATATATATATAACATATAATAATAATATAATATATATATATAAATATATAAATAATTTCGAATTCAAATATTCTATTTTCGACTTTTTTGTTACCATGATACATTTGTACGTATTCTTGTTTTTGTTTACGCGCTATGGAAATATTTACATAAATAAAACGTCCTTGAACTTTTACGTCTTGATCGGTGTTTTGGATGACTAATCTTTTATTAGATAATCAAATTAGCACTTTGTTAATACGTTCGTACGCATATCATTTTAGTTTCCGGGCATAATAATAATAGTTTTATGTATAAAATATAGTATGGATTTTATTTCATTTGAAAAAAAACTAATATTGTGAACTAGCTGCTAGTTATTAATTCGTTTACTTATCTGAACTTAAAAACATCAAGAATATATTACAGACTTCTAATAACGATGTTAGAAATAAATTGGGTTGGTCTTTTCTCTGAGAAAGATTTCTCAGTTTTCCTTTGAAATAGTTAAGGAGTATAGCAATATAACACTTTCAAGTTTAGAAAGTTCTGTAACTTATTCCTTGTTATTTCTGTATATTATATTTTTATTGTCAAACAATTAATACCATTGATAAGGTAAAAAAGTATCTCACAACAAAAGCAACTTAAATTACGGAACATTATGTAAAAAGTTTTAATAAAATATATCAAGCCAAAGTTTATTACTCTAGAGGCAGAAAGGCCGTTTAAAGTTGTAAGTACACTTCTAAAATCTGAACTTGTCGAGTTGGAATTTAGAATTCCATTTTGTCCATAACCTAAGTACACAATTAAAAATACAAAAGTAAAGCTTACGTGATAAATTATCACATAAGCTTTACTTTTGTATTTTTAATTGTGTATATTATCACTGATAATATATTCTCTAGGGAAATAAAATCGATGACCAATACTGCTAGCTGTATTTATACAAAATATGTTATGTATTTACACAAAATAAACATGTAAAATAAATATTGTTAATGAGAGAAAAACCTAATTACAATAAAAAATAACCTATTTTAAGTAAACTGTATTTGTATCTAATGCAAAAAAAATTTCAAATATATGTGATAATTAAAGAACGGATGCAATTTCCATAAAACGCAATCGGCAATTGGAATTGTGTATAACGTCGCTCAGTACATCCCGGCGTAATTCAATGAAGTATTTGTTTGACTTACTCGGCCACCAATTTGACTATTATCACTGATAATAGTCAAATTTAACATAAATTGAATGAAAAATTAAAAACTATAAATAAGCTGTCTGGTAAAAAATATATGAATGATAGCAACGAAAAAAAAAATAAGCCTACAAAAATTTATGTCGTGCTGTTATAAATTAATTACACAATTCTACAAAATTAAACTTTTTGACAGATATTTTTATTCTGAAAACTAATTTTATATAATTTTGGTAGGCTGATTTCAAAAATTCTATGCATTTATTTGTATCACGTAAGGTTTTTTGCAAATATTAAATGAAAAAAAACGATATTTCTAAAAAAATTTATTTGTTTATTGAGTAAAAAGGTGGAATACAAGTTAAAAAAGTGGAAAAAAATACTTTACTCAGCCTTTTTTAAGTGAAATCTTTGTCTTTTTGACAGAAAGCTGCGTTGTCCGGACATTCGGTTGTATGTTTTTAAGGGCATATCCCGTTTTAACATCCAGCGGTAGTCCGCCATCATCGTTATGCTCCATCTGCCTTGGTATCGCCGTTCCATTTCCTTAATGTCTTGGTGAAACTTCTCTCCCTGTTCTTCGCTAACTGATCCAAGATTTTCAGGAAAATAGTTCAAGTGTGAAAACAGGAAATGCACTTTCAAACTCATATTACAACCTAGACGATGAAAGTGTTGTAACATATTTTGAACAATATTTTCGTAGTTTTCGTCCTTAGAGTTCCCAAGAAACTTATCAATTACTTCTTTAAATGAAACCCAGGCGTTTTTCTCGACATTGGTCATTGTGTTTTGAAAATCCTTGTCTTTGCATAATGTTCTTATCTGCGGCCCAACAAAAATACCTTCTTTTAACTTGGCATCGGATAAGGCTGGAAATGTCTCGCACAAATATTTAAAACACTGTCCATTTTTGTCTAGGGCTTTAACAAACAGCTTCATCAAGCCGAGTTTGATATGGAGAGGAGGCAGTAAAACTTTTTTGGGGTCAACCAAGCTATCTCTTAAAACATTTTTGCTACCAGGTGTAAGGCTTGTTCTAGAGGGCCATTCTATTTGAGTCCAATGTATATCCCTTGGTCGACTATCCCACTCACAAATAAAGCATGGAAATTTTGTATAACCTCCTTGTTGTCCTAGTAGCATGCAGAGCACTTTAAGGTCACCACAAAGCATCCACTGATGTTCTTGGTAGTTTATTTTCTTTAAAAGAAGTTGAAAATTTTCATACGTTTCCATTAAATGTACCGAATGGGCAACGGGAACCGAGGCCAGCTCGTTACCATTGTGCAATAAAACGCCTTTTAAACTACGCTTACTTGAGTCCATAAACAGCCGCCATTCTTCTTTTACATACGGCACATTTCCTAATTTTGAAATTAAGTCAGGAATAATGTTGCAATACACTAGCGGTCCGTCTTGAGTAAAATATTGACATAACTCTTTTTCGCGATCCCGGTAAAAGCTTGATGTGACGCCAGGTGCCAGTAAATGTTTCTCAAGAAGTCGGGAGGCTAACAATTCGGATGCATCCTTTGGAAGGTGCAAATCTCTAATTAAATCATTTAGTTCGCTCTGGTTAAACACTTCGGGCTCTCTGAAATCTGGTGTGGAATCTGAGTCATCTGGGTCGCAATTAGATTTCTGATTCTGACGATATGACGTTTTCTAGTGCTTTTGGAGCGGTAGGTATCGGTACATCTGGTCCATGGGGAACTGTTCGAATAGCAGAGTCAAGATTGGGATACACAATTTGTTTCTTATTTTTTCTGTTGAATCCTTCAAGATTACACGAACAAAAATAACAATCATCACTGTGATTTCTAGGCTCTCGCCATACCATAGGAACACCAAAGCTTAAACATTTCTTCTTACCTTTTTGCCGGTTTCTTAATGCTTCAACGCAAACGGAACAAACAGTATGAGGAGCCCAGGACTTGTCTTGGTCGCCAATTCTTACACCAAAATAAGCGTGGTATACATTTTTATAGTTTGCCTCTGCTTTACTACGACATAACTACCACAGATATAACAAAAGTTATTCGGATTGTTCACATAATGTCTTCTTTCCATATTTATACGTTCTAGAACACTTAAAATACGCAACAACGAAGACAACAAGCGCGCGGACACAGTAGCACGACGACTAACACAACCAAACTGCACATAAGCAGGTTTCAACGTTGTATTGACGCTTCTGCGTCGACTCTGTTGCTTTGCTGAGAAATCTAATATTAACCAGTGTTGCCAAATCACAATTAATTTCAAAAAAATCAATTCATTTCAAAATCATGCCTAACATGGAACAAACATATTCTTGTCATAGGTATGTATATTAATAAATTAACATTTTTAAGATATAGAGCGCTATAAAAAAAATTTACGTCATAGAGCAAAAATATGGCGTTTTTGGAATAAATATACATATACATATACATATACAAATTAGCAAACAGCTTTCAAACATCAAAATAACTGTAGACCTGTGTTATTTGATGAAGTAAAAGAATTGAACCAATCAAAAATCAAATACCAGTTACAGAGAGTACTTTTTCCTTAAAGTTAAATGTAAAAATATTAATATAATATTTAGAAAATGAATGCAAAAATTTGAAAACTTTATGGATTTATAAAGGACCGTTTAACTGAAATAAAAAGATTATTAAATTTTAGAACGTTTGGAAAATTTCGTTTATTCTTGATATGAATTTTGAAGCATATTGTTTTATTTTAAAAAAGTAAATAAGAAGAAGCTAGGGTATATAAAATTTACTAGTATGAAAATTCAATTTTCTTTTAAAAACTCACATACCCCGAGGTCTATATTTTATTTGAAATTTGATGACATGTTATTTATGGTTCTAATAACTTCAAGCGTCAAATATAATAAATATAGGATAATGCTCCTTTTCAGTAATATTCTGTATTCGGAGCAGGTTCTTAGAACTGCTCTATGTTTCAATGAGAAGAAGATGAGAGAAACTTCTTTGAAATATCGAGTAGTGAAAGGTCCTTCTGGGCACTAGCCTCAACCGCGGAATACCGCCCGAAGAAAAGCATTTAGCATACTTCGTTCGGGAAAGCATTATTATATAATATGTACATGTGCTAATATAAAAAAATTAAAAACAGAATTAATGACTGTATCATCTTTATTGTCAGTTATAGAGAAAATAGGATGTACATAGTATGTATTGGTATTTATATGAATTAAATAAAATAGCGAAAGAAGTTAAATTTAATAATAGAAACTCGTGAAGAAGGAAGAACACCGTATTATAATTATCTAATACAAAGCAAGCAAACAAACATTTAATATATGTCATACGTCATTTGTTAATACACATAAACACAGCATCTTATGAAGCCTGTAAAAATAATCAAGGCTGTAATACAAGATTTACAAATAACATGAAGATTCATATGTTGCGTTATAGGTTACAGTAAATCAATTAAAAACGGTATAAATTTATATACTTAGTTGAGTATCCAATGGAGAAATCTACACTGCCTTCTCTTGAAATCCGGTTAAGAAATGCTTGTTACAACATTGTTTATGTTCAATTAATGAATTTCTTAATTTACCAGAAAAAGACATGCGAAACTTACTTGCGTGTCACTATACGTCTTCTCAATTCGACATTTTACACCATATATATATATATATATATATATATACTAATGTATACATCTATAAGGTTTAAATATTACTAAACATTCGAAAAAAATAATAAAACATCTTATTATGTTTCTATGATATCTTGAATATACGAGGTGTGATAAAAAAATATGGTGCACGAATTTTTATAGCAGCAACTGCTGACGCTACATTTATTTGAAATAATAAGTCCGATAGCCTGATTCGTTGCGACAGTGAGCGTAAAGTTAGAACAAGTTGCGATTTGTCAGTTGGCCTTTGGAGACAGAAGACCGAGGTCGTGTTTACCGTATCTGTTGCGCATCATGGATTTTGAACAAGTTTTGTTTTTCGTTAAAAAAAGTTCCAAAGGAGTCGACTAAATTTTAAAATCAGTGTATGGCGATAATGTGGTGACTCTGAAGACTCTTTCTATGTGGTATGAGTGATTGAAAAGCTGAAGTGAGTCGGTTACAGACGAGCAAGGTCGGGATGTTCCTCGACGCCAAAAACAGACAAAAACGTGCAAAAAACGGCAAAAAAGTCTCGTTGAAACAGGCGATTGACTATCCGAAAACTTTTCAAAGAAATGAACATCTCGTACGGGTCCGTGCAAAGCATTTTAACTGATAATTTGCAAATGAGACGAGTGAGCGCGAAATTTTTTCTCCGACTTTTGACTGATGAACAGAACGGATATCGTGTGTCAGTCTGCACGAAATTAAAGGGTCGCACAGATGCAGGTCCGGACTTCATGGCAAAAATTATAACTGGAGATGAAAGTTGGGTGTATGACTATGACTTTAAGACAGAAATTTAGGGTTACCAATGCAAAACGAGTAGCTCTTCTCGCCCTAAAAAGGCTCGTCAGTTTAAGTTGAACGTTAAGGGAATGTTCATTGTTATTTTATGGCGTGGATATGTGAATAACCGTAATCTCCGAATATTACATAGGCGTACTGGAACATTCGCGAATTTTTGGCGAAAAAAAGGTTTTTATCTATCCACATCCGCTTTACTTTGAGAATTCAACACCATGCCACCTCTTGCTCTTCCCAAAAATATTTTACTTTTACCACGGTTTAAAAACCGTGCTAAAAGTAAAATGATTTTGGGGAAGCGTTTTGACACCATTTCCAACATTGAGAGGGCCATGATGGAGCAGCTGAAAGCCCTTACGAAAGAAACCTTCCAGAAATGCTTCGAATCATGGAATCAACGTTGGGATAAGTGCATTGGTAGCCGAGCAGAATACTTTGAATGACATTAATTCAAATTTGATGTAAACTTTATACATAATAAAATTATTCACCGTATTTTTTTGATCACACCTCGTATGTACAGATTATTCTGAAATACAGTGGCTGTGTTTGAAATTTTAAAAAATTTCCTAATATTTTTCCTAATTCTTAAATATAACAGAAGTTTTTGAATATCCTTGAGAATATTAACAATATGTAACAAAAAACTTGAATTAATTTTTTGATGT
This sequence comes from Melolontha melolontha, assembly GCA_935421215.2. NCBI lineage: Eukaryota > Metazoa > Arthropoda > Insecta > Coleoptera > Scarabaeidae > Melolontha > Melolontha melolontha. The sequence continues at coordinate 82,514,093 of OW285239.1, read as the reverse complement.
AACTCCTTTTTTATGTTCTGCGTTTAAGCAAACTTGACTTCCTATACTACTATTTGTTTTTATAATTATTGCCGACATTTTTGCAGCCGCTATGTATTTTTGAATTTTTACAAACTAAAACGCTTTCTCAGAAGCAAAAGTGTTTTCAAACCTACCGAATTTTTAGTTGATGGTTTCATCAAATTTAATAATAAAATGCAAATATTTTTTAAAGCAGGTGTGTCTGAGAATATTATTGCACAATGATGTAAAAACGTCATAAAAGCGTACCGTTTGCATTATTTATTAGCTGTTAGTTGTAAAATATTCAACATTTCGTTGTACCTATTTATAAGCGATGAACAAATATGTAAATAATAACATTAACAATTGATATTACATTGGTTTGATAAAAATTCTGATTGCAATGTAAATCTTTTTAATTCACACTTTTTCAGTCGAACTTTACCAGTTTGGTTGTGTTCAAATTGACACGTGTAATACGATAAATGTATTTATAGACAGAAACTACCTCATACCTTCTTGAACAACAGCCTTCACAATGTCATTGTCTATACCAGTCAAAATAAAAATAAAGCAAATTAAATTTACACTGGCATATTTTTACCAGAAAGAATAAATATTGAGACTGCAGCCAATTAACAAAAGGTCAACGACTAACTGATTTTTGTATGATTTATAAAAGCTTTTACTAGTATTAAAATCTACTAAAATGATAAAAAAATTTAAGAACTGCGTCATTTATGACTTTGAATTTAGAATACGTTTTTGCTTACATTAAAAAAATTGACAAACAATAATTTCAAATTACATTTATAATTTTATTACCGGAACTATTAAAGTGATTACTTAAATTTATTACTTACTGATGGCCAGTAAATTGCCTTTTAAATAAAGCTGTGATCAGATTGTAGTTGCGAATTTATTTAGTAAATAAACCGTTTATGGAATTGGAAAAATTGTCTACAAATTACGCACATTTACGTACGCCATTGATGTATTTACTGAAAAATATTTTGGCAATAACGTTACAGTTAATTACGCTAAAATCATCCAAAAAAATTATGAAACAGGTTCGGTAGTTGGAAGGGTAAAAAAAACAGAAAACAATACAACGAGGGTAGGTTTAGTTTGTTAGCTGCAAGATCAGTAGAATCTGAAGAAATGTTATAGGCAATCAACTTTTCCGTCCTAGAAAATCAATTAAATAAATGGAGATGGAATTTTAGTATATTTTAGTTTACTTTACAAATTTTGTTTCATTTTTACTGCCATATATGAATTTAGACTATCCCTATTTTTAACACGATGGATGCCCTCCATATTTCACAAATTAAATTAAAAATTGGCTTGATCATAATTGTTCCGGACGGTCAGTTTAACGTTTTTAACGATTAGTACATATAAAGCAAAATGTGTACAAAAATAATAATTTTGGACACAAATTTAGTAATTTTACGGACAGTAATTAGCGAAATAGAAATTGGAACGTTTAGAAACGTCTAGTAGGAATTTAGATACGAAGTAGAAAAGTACACAAAGGTGGAGGGGTACATTGAAATTTTTTTTTTCATATTAAACTGAATAAAAATTATCATATACGTACTGCGCCACGTAAATTTAATTATTATTTCAATTTTTTAGTAAAAGGTACAAAATAATTACTGAAAAATAAATGTCCCTGGATTGTAGGAAAAATCTACGGCCATACCGTACAGATTATTATGAAGCGTATCTCATCCAAATAACGCAGAAATAATTATATTTTGACGAAAATTTAATTTAGATTTTTAACTATTACATTAAAATATCACCGAAATTGGTGGAAACTAGAGCTTGAAATCTGAAACAGACAGAAACAGGAAAAAAACCTAACCATAATATATATTCTAAATACGTATTTGGGCAACTAAATTGCCATCCTTAGTAGAACAAATTGAAAACGAGTGCTAAAGGTAGCGTGTTTGGTTAAGGCAAAACCTTTGAAGATATGCTCTTCACCAAATCGCTAGTGGAACGACACTATCAGTGTTATCACACTGGCGATTTAGAGAAGAGTTAGTTTCATAAAAGACACAATATTATCCAATCATGACTAATACAAATATGAAGATTGTTAACCAACAAAATGTAGGGTCTTATATTATAGCACAACAGAATAGACCTCTGTCATGAGTATTTTTGGTGGCTGAGGTAGGCTCTTTTGATCGTACCTATTTTTCTAATTATTGAGATGTTCTAACAAGATTTGCAATTATTATCAATGCGAAAAACACGTACTTAATCAAGTTTTTATTCTCTGAGAAAGTTTACGGGATAACCACCAAATTTTTAAACTTTCCTATAACTTGCGATACCATAGTATTCCGCTACGTTTAACATTTATTTACAATTTCTCTCGAAGTATTATTAAAATTTCTTGTACACTCCAAAGCTCATTTTAAAGTGACTAATCTACATCCTAGTACTTCTCGAAACAATGTTCCTGAATATTGAAGTGTGCGATACCAAAAACACCATTTGTAACCAGCACACTATTCCCGAGTTTAAATTCAATATAAATTTAAATTTAAATTTAAATTAGGGACTCAATTTGTCTTTAAAAAATTATGAGTAAGTATATACTTGAGTGAAAAATGAGTTCATATGAACCTACTTAATATCTGATAATCTCATACGTCGAGAACCGTCCAGAAAATGTAAATGCGTAACACATGAAACGTCTAGGCGATTATTGAATATACGAAGATTTCACCGCTAATATAAACAGCGAGGAAGGGATTTGAATTCATTCCATACCAAATCATCGCCGAGTGAACTTACATAAATATAAATGCATAAATGTGCATAAATGTGAGTAAGTAGTTTTAAATTGTTATTCGTTTTTATTAATATAGTGTGTGTCTAAGTTACCGATAGTTTTATTTAAGAACCCGCAGAAAGACAGAAACTTTACAATATTTTTTATTAAACCCATTGATTCATTCATAACTTATACTCGATTACCCGCAAATGCCAGTCTTAAGTCGAATTTGCTACTCTAATAATTTTATTGCGTTTTGCCTCTAGATTCACCAGTTAGTTTTACTGCCTTTCTATTATCAAGTCTAGTTTCATCGTTTCATTTACTAAAATCAGCTCTTCTTTATCTAAAGCTAAGTAAATAAAAACAAAGTATATAGATAGAAATAAAAGCGCCACCAAAGTACGCATTAATACACTACTACTGATATTAGAAATTAATTTTACTAATTTTGTATTTGAACAGGCATCTGTGTTCAGTTAGGTAGATTTGAAAGATTCTGAAATGAAGGGAAAATAATTATCTTCCCCGCAACGTTTTTGTTGACTGTTCGATTATAATCGAACAGTCAACAAAAACGTTGTCAGAAAAACCGTTGCACCCGAACTACGTTACGGGTAGGTTATCTGTATTAAAATATTAAACTCCGTTTTCAGAAAGTACTTAAGCACCACTAATCTGCCCCTGAATTCCGCCACTACTTATCACAGCTGATTCCAGATAGAATGGTATTTCTTTAAAGTATAAAATTATGTAATTATAAATTTATTTAATGTAGTACTATTGATTATTCGTATGTTCCACCACTCACAGACCGTAATGTCCGTTAATAAGTGAAAAACGCACAAACGTCTTACACAACTTTTATTAATATCGAACAGTAAATAATTTGTATGTACTCTAGAGACAAAAAGAAAATGTTTAATATAAAAATCAAATATACATGAAAAATATATATAAAATAAAAAAGGTCACCTCTTTTTCCTTTTAAACTGCAGAGTAAGTAAAATTGACGACCGACAGCGTCTAAAATTACCGCCAAATTAATCACAATTGTAGAAAGAAATTTCTCTCAGTAAAATGATTATAATTAAAAGGTAAATTTTGAAATAAAACTCATTACTCTAGAATTAGCTAGAGTAACTGAAAAAAACGGTGTCAATGACTAAAAACGAAAAAAAACAGTATAATAGGATTTGAAATATATAGTGTTAAAGAACGATTCCAAGCATTTGAATAATCCATATGTACTTTTTGACAAAATAGTAAAGAATTTTCCTATATTGTATCATGCTGGCCGTAAAACGGAGAGTTCTGTACTTGCATAAGGTAATTTTTCCTATGGCAGTATATAAGATTTGCACATACTTGCAATTGAATCCCCACTAAAATTTAAGTCGCACTAAAAAAACCCACAGCTACATTTTAACGGGGTATTGTACAATAAGTACTATATAGCTATCCAAGCCTATAAAGAACTTACATAACGTGCCTTCAAAAACTTTCCTCATTAGAGACGGCCATTCCTTTCGATAATGGTTGGTGACAGTGCACGTAATCTTTCACAAACATATAATTTTGAATAAGCATGGCGGTCTTTAATGAGAAGAGTTTTTGAAGGCACGTTATATACATATATGTGATATATACGAGTAGAGACTTTTATATTATCTATCTAATCATTAAAAAATTAGGTGATAAAATAGTAAGATACTGCTTCAAATAGCTGTCCAAATCTAGAAAGTTTTTACAGATATTTATTTAACCAGAAATGAGCGAGATTAAGTTAAAACGGAGAAGCCCAAAAATATTCATGACAGGATGTCTAACTCGTATAAGGAACACGCGCCGTCATATTTTCCAGTAAAATTTTGGTCTAAACAATTTCGATGGGGTAAGAAATCAATTCACCACAATCCTAGATGTGGCCTATCGAAGTAAGAACTATGGGACACAATCACGAAACTTGGGCAACAGGTATTAGCGAATCGAAGGAAGAAGGTGTCAATTACTACTTCTGAAGTGAAGATATCAGAAGCCATAGTATTAAAAATTTTACATGATGGTTTAGAAATCGACAAAGTTTCAGAACTACGAATTCCGAGATTTCTTACTACCGAACAAAAATTCTGTCGCCAACAAATTTATGAGGAAAACTTGGGGGTTTTAACTGACGATAAAATCCTTTTCTTCGAACATTATAAAAAGTAATGACACGTGCATATATCATTGGGACCCACCGACACAACAAGAATCCATGCAGTAGGCCCAAGAGGGATTTCCGTCACCAGAAAAGGCGAGGACGCAAAGTTTATATAGAAAGCTGATTGCTAGGATGTTTTGGGTTATAGAATGAATTTTGTTAATTGAATACATGAGAAAAGACTCTACAATTACAGGAGAAGTATATGGAATGCATAAAAGGCAAAAATTAGAAATTTGTAAAAACCTTTCTCAAAAGATTATACTGCTCCATGACAATTGCAAAGTTTGCAAGGCTCACGAAGTATGGGAAATAATCAACAACTGCAGGTTTATAAAGATGGAACATCGATTCTATCTCTTTCCTAAATTAAAAAAGCGTCTGCATGAACGACGTTTTTCTTCAGATGATTGCCTAAATGAAGCGGTGGTGGAGTTTTTTGAAGACTTACCAAAATATCTTTTTTTGGAAAGTATAGCTTTATTATAGATACGCTGGAATAATGTGTAACCGTTAGTGGATTAAATGTTGGAAAATAAAATATACCTTTTCTTATAACGCCTTTCATTCATAGTACCTTGAACAAAACAAAATCTTATATTAGCAAGAAATAATGACATTTTAAAAGTGCAACTGTAAAATCTTAGGTCAAGAAGTTGAAATATAAATTGATAAATTGGAGTATCGAGGCATCATAATTACTTGTATTTGAAGAGGTTAAGCGGCAACCTAATTTACGAAGATATACTTAACACAGTTGGCGATCAATTCCCATTATATGCGACTGTCAAAAATTGGATTGCGTCATTCAAAAGAGAAAATTTTCCGTTGAACCCCAAAAAATATTGTTCAGAAATCTGGACAACGTTGTTAATTAAGTTTTTCAATTAAAATGTTGAATTCTATTTAGGAAAGATTCCTTGATAATTTGAAATTTATGCACATTATTTAGAAGCATCACGGTATTCTCCGTTATTAATGTTTATGGCAGTGCCAAACATAATTTTATGACGTACTTTTACTTACTTTATTCACGAAGTATTGTTCAAGTATTAACCGATTACCTCACAATTATGCTTAGGTCCATCCTTAGAAATTATACTTTGAAATACGTATTTATCATTTATTTTACAGTTATTTATTAACACGATCACGACGGCATGTACCACCGGTGGTACACGAAGGACATTGCTTACAGTCGATGTGTACCACCTGTGGTACATGCTACAAATTTTCCAAAAAATAAAATTAAAACTATACCATTAAAACAAATACCTTTATTATACATTCCATTTATATGTAATCGCTCAATGCTATTACAGACAAAGTCGTTCTCTAAACGAAGTGCGGATTAACAAATTACAGCCATTTACATCAAAAAAATTTTTTTATTGATAAATGTTGCAAACTATAATAAATTATTGAAAAAACAAAAATATTCATAAACAATGTTTCGCATTGAAACATTCTAAACATATTGGCGGTTTACCATCACAATTTTCGCAGTACGTCATTACTCGTTTTGTCTTTATTCTCGCTTTTACTGTCCCTCTTTCCTTTTGTATGCTCTCGCAGCAAAAACTACAAAACTACATGAGTTTACTACACATGTGCCAAGAATAATTTCAATGATAGCTTTCTTATACCATTTAATTGTTTTACGAAGAGAAGTATAATAAGACACCTGGTCCGAAATATCAACGCCTTTCTTGGCCTTATTATAGTCAACGACTGCTCTTGGTTTCATTACAGTTTCACCTTTCCTGTTCTGTAAGCCTGTAGAAACTAACTCGTCTACATGTCGAGGTAAAGTGCTTATAATAAGAACTGTTCGTTTGTCCAACCAATTCAAAACTCGTACTCCTCTATTATTTTCCTCTCCATATATTTGACCTTTCCTAGCCTTCTTTCTGCAAACATTCTTTGGATTGTTTTTCCTGTTTGAGCGTAAAGTGCCACAAAGGTAAGAATTTTTTTTTGTAACAGATATTCTGCCAACTTCACGCTTGTGTAAAGGCTATCCGCGATAACCCTTCCTTCATTCAACAATCTTTCCATTAGCTTTATAGTCACGTCAAAGGTATGCCCATTCTTACTGACATTACCAACATTTTTACCACAGTATATGCTTAGATTATATGTATAACCTTCAGGTGTACACAGCCTATATATTTTAATTCCGTACTTAAGAGATTTTGCTGGTAGATACTAGCAAAATATCAGTCGCCCTCTCCACGGCACCATAGTTTTATCGATAACGACTTCTTTTCCAGGCTTCAATGTTGTCTGAAAGTTGTTACAAATTTGCTGTAAGATATACTTAATTTTTATTAGTCTGTCACTGTCTTCATCTACAAGTTCATTATCAGAAAAATGGAGGAATTTTAGCAATAAGTGGAAACGATCTCCCGCATATTATTCCTTATTACGCCGTTTTTATACTTTTTATTATTAGCCCAATAGAGAAGCATTTTTGGTAAATGATTAAGGCCCATTAGGATTCCAAATAATTTTCAAATTTCGCCTCTGTTGGTATTTGTCCAACCTCGTGCGAGTGATCTACGTGGTAGCTGTGGATGACCTTCAATCCATTGAGCTGCGTACCTGTTTGTCTCCTCTACGATTATGTAAAGAACCTCATTATTGATAAAATGACGATATATATTATACGGGTCAGAAGTATCGACTTCATTTGCTTGGGGACCGCTGTTTTCCGTAAACTGAAAATCCTTGGAAACATTCCCACAGGGATCCCACAGGGATCCCACGTAGAAATTCCAGATGTAGGCTCATTTTCGTTTTCTGAATTCATAGTAGAGCATGATGAAGAACCTTCCTCATCATTATCGTTTTCATTATCATCGGGTGGTCTATACAGTAATTTGTTTATAAGTTTATCGAGAGTAACTTATTATATGTTGCTACCTGTAAAGATCATCGGAATCTGCAAAAGGATCACTTTCTTTATCGAATGATACAAGAGAATATCGCAGAGACAATACGGTACTTGGCAGCAATTCAGATTCTCGAACTTGTGGAGTAGACTCGTTTTCCACTCTTGCGTTTTCTGGTAATGTTGAACTAGAAAATACACCAGTAGCATTTTCTTGCGCAAGCTTACAATTTTTAGCAGCCTTCAATATTCTTTCAGTCCTAGTAGACATTTTTGTCTTGGTACGTAACAAATAGCAACTATTACTACTAAGTTCAAACCAAAAGTGTCTAATGAGACAAGTAAACAAAACTTTAGATAAAACACCGTGTGCCACCGGTAATACACGATGGCCACCGAGAATAAGTAATGACTTATAGCCGTCATGTACCACCAGTGGTGCACTGTAAGAAAAACTGTAAATCTATGTACGGGTCGCAGAGAATAATAGAAATATTACTACGTCGCGAACGTGTTAAGGCCTTTTTTCTATTTGTATTGTTTTTACTTTAAGGTGTAGCCGCTATGGTCACCAAATCGTCAGACACATCAGTCAAGTATTGTAATATTTAAATCAAAGGCTTGCCGCCTATTGTTATAAGCACGTAGTTACCCGTTAAGCCAAACGGACTTTTTACAATTTTCATTACGGTCACATTTTCAAAGGTCTTTTGTATAATAGTATTTCGGACACACAATCTAGCCATGGTCGAGTCTGGGTAAAACCGTATGTACCTATTCCATCTATTTATCTATTTGGTACAGTGTAGCAATGTCAAGTTTATGTAAACTTATGTACCTATTCTGTTTCGACGAATCATAAGAAGTAGGGTGGAGTCTTATAACTGTAAGTTCTTTACCTGGATAATATTTTAGAATTAAAAGTTGAAGTTTGCTAAGATCTATCAACGAGATCACACGTGCCATTCCGAGCAGCTTCAAGTGTTACTAACATTCGAAATATAAACAAATTTTTATAATAATATGTTTAGCTTGCGGCTTATATAAGCGAGAGAAGACCTTCTATTCACAAATTGAATTGTGTTAAATCCGGCCACATATGCTCTAACAATTATTGATGCAGTTCATGGCATGATATTATCAGACCGTCGAATTGGGTTGAAACATATAACTGAAGCACTACAGATTTCATATGAATGCGTTAATCATACAGTACACGTCGATTTAAATATTAAAAAATTTCTGCAGAATGGACTCTTAAATACTTCAACGTCGAACACGGCATCACGGGCAATCTGTGCCCGTTTTGAACCAGAACCAGATTTTTTGAACCATGTTGTGACTATGGTTGAAACATGGGTCCATTTTTACGACCCAGAAAGGAAACATCAATCGATGGAGTGGAAGCATCATGGCTCTCCAAGGCCTATTAAAAAATTCGTTGGAAAAGTTCTTGCATCAGTTTTTTGGGATATCCGTGGAATAATTCTGATCGATTATCTAAAAAGGGGTTAGATCGTCACTTTGGATTCTTACTCTAAATTATAAACCGCCCTGAGAGAGAAAATTAAGGAAATAAGAAGTGGCATGTGAGCAAAAGGTATGTTGTTTTTGCAGGATAATGCCTCTAAACACAAATCGCGTATTACTATGAATACAATTCGAAATCTAGAGTTCGAATAACTGGAACACCCGCCCTTTCCCCAGACTTCGCCGCCTCAGACTATTATCTGTGCCCTCGACTATGGTGAATAATAAAATATTTTTTTTTAATTGTTTCAATAGTAGGCTAAGAATATATCAATACCCTCTTGTACATCTTTCTTTTCCATGAAACCGAAACCATCTAAAGGAAAAAAATGGTATTTTTGCAATGTGAAATTATTAAAAAATATGAAATTGGAATTGCTAGCAGTATTAAAATTTTGAGAAGGTCGAAATAATTTTTAACCTCGCGTTCACTTTTCATAAATACAAGAATAAAGTATGATAAAAAATGGGATAAAGAAATAGGCAAAAACGTAGAATTAATTAATCAAGATAAGAGGTGTTTGAGAAAAAAGAAGCTTAGAATGTTGTTTAAGGTAATTCACTAGTTATGTACACAATATTTAAGAATTGTAAAAACGAAGAACCTTGAACAAGAGTAACAAACCATTGAACACCTGAAATTTTTCGGCTCTACGTATGTGTGTGCGCGTATTAATGACGTACTTAATTAATTGTAAAGATGTCAACTACTGTAATTTCATGTAAGAGTTCATTCACTATATTTAATATTCACAGTAATCATTTTGTGCATTTCGATCCCTATTCTTATTCACTTATAGTCATTGTATTACAACGTATCCAAATGTTATTGAACTATGTATGCAGTTAATGTATTTGTTCTATTGAATAATGCTGTACTAGTATCACATAGATTATTTTGCTAAAGCCCGATTACGCGTACTCCACAATCATGCCGTATGCCTAGACAACTTTGTAAGCTCTCTTGATATAATAGTTAACCACTGTGTTTCATAGTGACATTAAATGCAATGAAAAGTACTTTTCATGTGATCGCAAAAATAAATAAAATACCATATTTATCTGCTTAAATAATTGAAAGATAATTTGCACTAGCCTTTTTTAATCTCAAGAAATTATCACTTGACCACGAACATTACGTATTTCTAAAACATGTTATTCATTCTAACTAAATGATCTTTTGCCGAAATAGAATATAAATACATTACATTATATATATATATGTATACCGTATGAACGCCGAGGAGTGATTGATCTACCACAATGTAGTAAGACGAAGACGAATAGCGAGTTTATGTGGTTAGGGTTGAGAGAGTATATTCAATCTGTTCTACTGTCTAACTGTACGGGCGTTCCATTTCTTTATCCAACACATTCTACATACGATCTAAGAACGAATAAAATAATCTCTCTCTAACACATTGAATATTCCTATCAGTCGCTCATTGTGTTCAAGCAAGGCGAATATACTTGCAGTTGGCCAGTCATTACTTATATATCCATCGATCGCACGACGTTGTGCACACGGTATATATGTATAAATATATATATATATAATCAAAAATTAATTAAAATTTGGGTAAGCGGTCAATTAAAAAAACTCCTTTATTAAATTACCCTATATTTCGCGACAGACTTTGTCGCTTCTTCTGGGGTAACTACAAGATTAATGAGAAAAATAACAAAAAAATAAATAAGAGTATAAAACAGTAGTAAAAATACTTACAAAATGTAGAGTTAAAAAATAATAAAATTGACGTACAAAATATAAAAATGATTAGATATAAAAAATAAAGTAACTATAGAAACAAGCCTTAAGAACTTTTAAAAAACATATATATGAAAAGTTAAAACATGAAATATAAAAAAATATAATGCAATATAAATTAAAACAACATATGGAACAAATAACAAAACGATTTAAGATCGTCAACTAACAGTCAAACCCAGTATATTAAAATAAATTATACTAAGACCATTTAGTATCAGATCTATAATTTATGTTATTTGTGTCTCTGTTGATGTGGACCATTTCTAAAAAGAAATGGTCCACATCAACAGAGACACAAAGAAGCGACAAAGTCTGTCGCGAAATATTGGGTAATTTAATAAAGGAGTCTTTTAATTGACCACTTACCCGAATTTTAATTAATTTTTGATAATATATCACGGTCGATAATTTCTTTTCAATTAATTATATATATATATATATATATATATATATATATATATATATAATAACTTCGTGACCTTGGTATGATATGGTAAACCTAATCAGTAGGCGATTAAAGGTCTGTATATTACTTCAAAATATATGTATTTAAAAAACTCTACATGTTTCGGCTGTATACGCCTTTATATACAGCGTATACAGCCGAAACATGTAGAGTTTTTTAAATACATATATTTTGAAGTAATATACAGACCTTTAATCGCCTACTGATTAGGTTTACCATATATATATATATATATATATGTATATATATCCATCACAACTTGAATAATTAGAGTTAGTTTAAATAATTTATGTATTTGATATGAATCCATACAAAGTTTTATTAAATGAACACTGGTCGGGTTGCGCATTGCCACAGGTTTAGGAATAACAATATTGCAAATAGCGCAGTCTAAAGAATTAATAGCTAATTAAAGACGGGTTGCGAAATAAAATCAATAACAATAAGAGATATCTCGAAAACAATACCTTAAAATGATATGCCACATGATATGGTTTAGATAGCTTTTAAATTAGCTAATTAAATGCGGCTCTTAGTCATTATGTACATATAATACTCGGTCGTTAAAATTTAGCAAGTAGAAAGAATAGCTCAACAATAAATAAAATTACCAATTAAGATATAATTATAATATAAATTGTAGGTAATTAATTACTAACTAAATTAAAAGTAAAACATAATAAATAGGAATGTTCGAGAGTTTAAATGCTTGAACTGACCGTTCGATTATAGCTAGATAGATTTTCACAATGCTGTTTTTTATTATCAATGGGATACAAAAAAAGCCTTTCTCTAGAAAGTATGAATAGGATTCCACGAAGCTTCTTAAGAATTTTTCTAAAATTTTTAAATTTGATTTTTTATAAATAATACAATTTAAAACGTGATTAAAAGAATTCTTGATGTATGCGAAGTGGAAGGGCTTATTATTCTCACGTTTGTCATTTTAGAACATTGTCATATTTACTTACTTAGCCCTTTGCTATTTTTACTGGAGATATTTCTGTTTTACATATTTTTTGTCTGCTTTTTTCATTTTCTTTCTCGTTTGTATTTTAAATCTGATGTCACCAGAGAAATTTGATATTGATCGTCAATTGAGCAGCTAACGTAACGTATGGACTGACATTAAATTAAGTTTTTCGGTGTTACTATATTCAAGCCGTTTTAATTTTGACTAAACATCACGTGCACTTACCGAATTAAAATGTTTCAAATAACATGTTAATACAAAGTCTGTTGTAATTGTATTAGGCCGACATCAACCCCGGACCACAGTAAGCCATTTATGGGGTATTTCGCTTTGTCAACATAGTGTGTTCTTAGTTCAGGATGGAAGAATCTGAACTATTGTTTGTGCTGAATCTTGTCAACTAATTTTTAAGCAACTTCGCATATTCCCCACTTTTTTGTGACGAAGATTTTCGAAGTATACCGGCATATTCTGAAGAATGTTAATTACAGTATCATAATACTCAACAATAACTTGTACCTTGACAAAAGTATAGAATATTTCATGTAAATAGCCGTTAAATTAAAAAAGATATTGTAAAAAAATTTTAGACACGGAAATTAGGAATGAGCAGCTTGATGTAGTTTTTAAATATACAGAGTGTCCAGAAAAATATAAATTAAACACCTTCTATTTTTTACATTTTAGGATTCGCCTCGATAACACGAACTATAGTATTTAGCTTGAGATCTACATGCAAACGAAAATCAGAATTTTTAGGATATTTATGTCTCGCTTTTTTAATTCATAAGTATTACTTGATACTTAAGTATGATCGTTTAAATAAAAACCTTTACATCCAAAGGCTTGCCAATTTCGTGTTCTGTTGCTACCAAAACTTATAAATTACGTTGTTTGCAATTGGCAATGAATTTGTCGTACAAATTCTGCTACAAATGATGTTAAAGTGCAAGTTGCCATATCTGCAGAGGCAAATCCCCATTTATCTGGCGCAAAGGCATGATATTAGTAGTCGTTCAGTAGGAAGAATTCTTATAAAAGAAAAAGAAAAATCTTATAAAATTCGTCTCGTTCACAAACTTTCTGATGATGATTTCGACAGAAAGCAAGAGTTTTGTGAATCAGTGATGAATATTTTCAATCGAGATAGCAATTTTGGAAATAATATAATATTTTCGGATGAGGCAACCTTTTATTTGAACGATCCTATTCATAGATATAACTGTCACTATTGTAATCCTCACTGGATACAAGAGGCGCATACACAACACCCTAGAAAGCTTAACGTTGAGCTGGTATTTGTAGAAACAGAATAATAGGTCCCTCTTTATAGAATAAACTCAAAATGATCAAATAACCATGTAATCCCTGCATTGGAGGAAAACTGCCGACTTCCACAAATCATCTGGTTTCAGCAGGACGGAGCACCGCTTCACTATTCAGCTATCTTTCGAGATCAATTAGATCGAACTTTTTCCCACAGATGTATTGGAAAAAAAGGCAAAATTGAATGGCCCTCACGTTATCTCGTCTCACTCCACTAGATTACATCTTGTTGATAGGCAATAGGCAATAAAATATTTTTGTACAGATACTGCTTGTTGTGTTATTTCTTTGTATTTACTTTCGACGCTAGGCCTAGTTGTGCAAAACCAGATGATTACCCTGAGATATAAACAGAATATACGGAGTCTCAACAAAATTATGCCTGTGTAACTATATATTAATTAAATTCATTTTTAAGAGCAAAGTTCACAGCAATATGTACATATAAAATATTATACGTGCACGTGCAACCGAATCCCCAACCACTGCGATACTGTGTTTGCTCTCAAATGGGCATCATTAGTGACATAGTTTTAATTTATTGTTCCAAAACAAGAGAATACACACACTGCTTTATGAAAAGGGGCTTAAAAAAATTTGTTTAGTCATTATATTTAATTAAAATATATAGTATTTACAAATACATATTTTTCATTTTTAGGAAACTCAATAACAATAATTACATTATTTATTATTATAATCATTATTTAAATTTAGAGGTATAATCTTGTTGTGAATCAAAAAATAATTGTTAGTAATGATATAATGGAGACATAAACATTTACTAGGTCACTATTTTTGACGTTCATATTATATTTGCATTACGTAAAATGTTTCTTAGGAAACATGCCGGAAGAGAGAAATATTGTGTTTGTTTTCGGTTAAGTATGCATAACAACGTATTGTATATATTCCCACAAATTTAATATCGCAATATTATACGAAATATATGTAAATGGTGACACTTTTAGAAGTGAATATTTCTGTTTACGATAGCTTGTATAAATATAATTTCAACTATGTAATATCATAAAATATTTTAATTAGATAATTATTAAAGTCTAATGCAATAGACAAAGTAATATGAACCTGTGTTAAAATAAACACAGGAAATTTAAGTTAAAAAATTAACTGCACTATCGACAAATTACAAAGACACTTTTTTTTATCTTTACAGTTAAACTTTACAGAAATGTCGGAGCAGCGGTCCATGATATGGGACTACTTCGTTTTTATAATATTCGTTATAGCCAGTACATTCGTCGCTCTCTATTCGAAATTCTTCGGACCTAAAGAAGAAACCAAAGCCGATTTTGTGTTCGCTGCCGGAAGAGTGTCCATGGGAGCGATGATGTTGAGCATCGCCCGTGGAACTCTCGGAGTTAGATCCTTTTTAGGTAAGAAAGAAGGAATTTTATTGCAAATAATGCCGGACCCTTCACATTCATTCCGTCACATAAAACGTTACTGTTATAGTATATATTAATTTAGTATAAGAAAGAATAGTAACCAAAGAAAAGGTAAATTGATGACAGTTTACTGAAACATAAATAATTGTGACCACAACACTTTTTCACAATAAATGATAACGACGATTTGCTGTCATTGATAAAATTTAGGAGGAATATATATATATATATACACACACACACACACACACGCACACACATATATATATATATATATATATATATATAAAACCTCCAATAATTTATCAAATGTTATATTTAATGAACGGCTAAGAAATTATCTAATCACTTATATATATATATATATATATATATATATATATATATATATATATATATATAATTTAAAAGAAGTATTGACCGTACTATATCAAAATTCACTTACAATTTATCTCTATATTTCACAACGGGTTTGTTGCTTCTTCAGGGCGATACTGCAAGATTAATAAACATGACATTAAATAAATCCTAAAAATTCTTTGAAATTCGGCTTATTGTTGAATTAAATGTAATGAAACACTTTTTAACGTTTCGACAACTTATTGTTGTTTTTGTCTTCATCAGAAATGTGTACATCAATAATAGTAATTGTACTTTTGAGAATAGGAATTCAGAACAAAATAAATTAGAATGTAATACTTACAATTAGTTAGAGTTAAAACGACAGTAACACATAATATTGTTTAATTTTGCATTGCTAATTTCCCACCTGAAACATATTCTTTCGTATCGTAAATGTGTACTGAATGCAAAAACGTTTATGCTAATCTTAGGCAAGTACGCAAGAAATATGTAGTTTGTTTTTCCCTGTTGTTTGTGTATGCATGAATTTATTCTGAAAGTAATACATACGCGGACTCCAGTACCAGTCCAGTCTATGCATCATTAACGAACACATATCAATAATATATTTTGGATAAACCAGCTATTTCACTCCTATCATTTACAGCCCCTTGCTCATGCTTTTGGATCTGTATTATTTCTAGAATTGATATGGCTTTTAATTTTTTTTCCGTATTTAATATTTTGACATCATTAAAGTTAAACGTATGTGTGAATAATTGTGTATGTTTTTTTAAGGCTGTGTTATTTTTCGCATCTTTGTGCGCCTTCATACGCTCGTCCTGAAATTGCTGTGTCTGGCCAATGTATATGCCCTCACAGTTCACGCATGGTATACTGTATACTACATGAATTTTTTTAGGCAACGGGGTAGTAGCTTTTAGTTGTGTTGAAAGAAATTGTAATGTATTGTGATTCTTGTGAGCTACGGAAATATTCAAGTTTTTGAAAAATTTGTTCAATTGTTCGGATAGATATGGCACGTAGGGAATCGTTAAGAATTTTTTTTTGTAATTTTAAAATCTTTTTATTTTGATAGTGTTGAAGATTACAAAATTTATGAATTCGGTTGCTTATTATTTTGCCCCAAAACCCGAAGGATCATGCAAAACACTTTTTTTCCAAAATCTCCCTCCTGTATATCGGACTGATTAACGAAATAGCTCTGTCAGCCCAATTAATATCAACACTTCTCTTCAACGATATAGGTTGTGAACTGTTATACAGCATAAGTTTTCTCGAAGCTCTATATATATATATATATATATATATATATATATATATATATATATATATATATATATATATATATATATATATTATATACACATATATATATATATATGGTAAATTAAATTTGTTGGCAATTTAAGGTCTGGTTTTACTTCAAACTGTATATATTTAAAACAATCCTACATGTTTCGGCAAATGATGCCTTTTTCAAGGAATATAAAATATAAATGACAGTCTACTAATGTCATACTTATACATTTGTACTTGCTATGGATAAAATTATTCAAAGATACATTCCACTATAATAATAATAAATAATGCCTTAGTATTCTAAAATATATAGACAACAAAAACAGGTCACGAAATAATTATCTATATATATAACATTTGATAAATTATTGGAGTTTTTCGGCTTTTTTATATGAAATATTTACAAATATTAAATTAGATTGTATGTAATTGCAGAGCAAGTGGGGATGTAAACATTGCCGTCTACAAATTAGAAAGCAAATCATACGAAATTTTTTATTTGAAAAATATTGTCTACGTTGGGACTCGAACCCAAGTCTACAGCTATCCGGGCTGTCGCCTTTACCACTAGGCCACAATAGACCCAGGTTCAAGACATATAGAAATGCATTATAAAGTAACAGTGTTAATGAATCAGATGTCAGTTATTGAATGTAGATGTCAAGCTCAAAGCAGAAGTCAGTTTTGAAAGCTCATGTCAGTTTTGACAGCAGATGTCAGTTAGTGAAAGCAAGTGTCAGTAATTGAAAGCAGATGTCAGTTTTGAAAGCAGGTGTCAGTTATGAAAGCAAATGTCAGATTCGAAAGCAGATGCCTATTTTGAAATTAGATATCAGTTATTGAAAGCAGATGTCAGTATTTTGAAAGCAGATGTCAGATTTGAATGTTTGAAGATGCTAATTATTACTCCATAGCTATATGAGTGTTTAGATAATTTCTTAGCCGTTTATTAAATATAACAATTGATAAATTATGGGAGTTTTTCGGCTTTTATATGAAATATTTAGAAATATCAAGTTAGTATTTATGTAATTGCAAAGTAAGCGGGGATGTAAACATTGCTGTCTACAAATTACAAAGCAAATCGTACGAAATTTTTAATTGAAAAAATTGTCTATGTTGGGACTCGAACCAAAGTCTACAGTTTGCCGGACTGTCGGCAAATATATATATATATATATATATATATATATATATATATATATATATAAGGTAAACTTAATTAGTCGGCGATTAAAGGTCTGGTTATTTCTTCAAAGTGTATATATTTAAAATAATCCTACATGTTTCGGCAATGATGCCGAATATATACACTTTGAAGTAATAACCAGACCTCTAATCGCCGACTAATTAAGTTTACCTTATCATACTAAGGTCACGAAAATATATATATATATATATATATATATATATAATAACTTCGTGACCTTGGTATGATATGGTAAACCTAATCAGTAGGCGATTAAAGGTCTGTATATTACTTCAAAATATATGTATTTAAAAAACTCTACATGTTTCGGCTATATACGCCTTTTTCAAGAGAATACAAAATATGAATGCTTCATATTTTGTATTCTCTTGAAAAAGGCGTATATAGCCGAAACATGTAGAGTTTTTTAAATACATATATTTTGAAGTAATATACAGACCTTTAATCGCCTACTGATTAGGTTTACCATATATATATATATATATATATTTAGTTATATTCAATTATGTTTTAGTAAATTCAAAATTATCAAATTCTTATTTTCTTTATTATAATTTACATCATAAAATGAGAAATATATTACAGAAAATTTTATATCAAAATGATATGTCAAGTGTATAGAATGAAGACTGACTAATGTATACAGATCGTTTCGTAAAAAACGCCAACAATCATATATAGATATATATTCCGTTATTTATAATCCGATTTTATTGAAATAAAAAGTAAATTTAATAGCATCAAAAACACTACAAAATAGCAGTTTTTTATTTGCTTTCAGTTGTTTTCATTAATGTCAAATGATAGTCGACTTTGTTATTTTAAATGGCAACATATAAATTTTTGGTGATTTTCTTATCCAGAATTCAACGATGTATAACATGTCTATTTTTGGTAAACGTTCATTAAAAAAACATTGGTTAAAATCAACTTTGTTTTTAATAAATTTTCGAATGTACCATGAAGCACTGGAAATGTAAGTGTTATAAGCATTAGAAGAAATAAAACGAAACAAAATTTCCAAATTGAATGTTGAACCAATCAATATTTACTTTGGAGTTGTGCGCGGGAGCCCCATCTTGTGGATAAAATATTCTATTTAAATCTGCCAAAGTTAATTCATCTAAAATGTTTTGGAGATTTTCGTTTAATAAAGTGGTATTTTTCTTGATTTAGGCAACCATCTATGAAAAATGGCATAATTAATTGATCCCCATTGAGCCCAAAATGCAACACCAAACATTTACGTTGAAACGTCTTTGAAAATTATTATTAATGACAAATCTCGGATTGTCTTGGTTCCATTGTCGATGTATGTTTTTATTAAAAATACCATTTTTGCTAAAAGTGCATTCTGTAAAAATTCGGTTATTGCTCTGATGTATTTAAATAAAAAAGACAAAACTTCTTCGGCCAGGATCATTTTGTTCTAATGCATGAACTTTTCGAGCCATGTACTGTTTAAGTTTGTGTTTTCTTAAAATACCATGGACTGTAGTTTCTGTACCCCAATATTATGTGCAATTTCGCAAGTTGAAGTTCGTGAATTTTCGTGTACTGCAAGAAGAACATCCAATCCCTATCTTCGGAGAATTTACGTTGTTGTGTTTTAGGTTTGTCAAATGATCCATAATTTCTTAAATTCGTTTCAATTCTCTGAAATATTTTCCGAATCTGGAACTGTCCAGAAAACGAACTCTGAAACGACGAACCGCTTGAAGACGATTTTTATTACATTCAAAGAACACTTGTAACATGTCCGTTAACTGATTGTAATTATTTTTTACCAAAATACGTTTTTTGTTGTGGCAAACGTTCAAACAGGGCAATAAAGAAGATTCAATAACCTCACACTTATTGACGTTTATCGCATTTTTGTTATTTCATGGTACACAATTTATAAATAATGGAAGATAAGGATGAAATTTATTTTGTTTTATTATTTTTTTTTTCAATAAACATTTATCAAAAATAGACATGCTATACATCGTCGAATTCAGAAAAAAAAATGCAATCCGAATATAGTCAAAATTATATATGTTGCCGTTTAAAATAAAAAGTTGACTATCGTTTGACATTAATGAAAACAACTAAAAACAAATAAAACACTGCTATTTTGTTGTATTTTTGATGCTATTAAATTTACTTTTTGTTTCAATAAAGTCGGACAATAAATAGCGGAATTATGATTGTTGGCGTTTTTACGGGACAGTCTATATACGATTTGAATTCTAATCTTAATTATTTGTGATCAATAAAATAATCAATGAAATTTATATATACGAGGGATGGCCTTTGTATTTCGGGAAAAGAGAACGGAAACTAAAATTATCATCGTATTGTTTTTGAAAATATTCTACATTAAAATCAATACACTTTTGCATTCCCTTGAACTAATTTTTCCGCTCCAATTGAGGTACCTTCAAAACATGCATTTTAAAAGCAGAATAGAACGAAGTCATTGGGTACTAAGTCAGTGTTTTCTACTTTTTCAGTTGTCAAAAACTCTTGTCTGAGCTCGCATAGTCCTGGTGGAGAATGATCCGTCTTCAGCAATTGGTTTTCCATATTTTTTCGAATACTTCCGGTAATCAAATGCTTGTGTACCATTCAAAATTGGCCGTTCGCGGTTTTACTAATAGGAGAGTTGTCAAATGTTTGGTTTTTCCGAAGAAACAAGCGACCATTTGCTTCAAAGTGCGCGCGAACAATTTTAGTTGAATTTGGCTCATCTTTAAAGACCCATACAAGTCGATTGCTGTTCACTTTCGGGCTCATACTCGTAGATCCATGATTCACGATGTCATAGATGTGTTTTGAAGTACCCCAATCGTATTTTTTTAACATTTCTTTCGGCTCATCTACACGAGCCTTTTGTTGAGCGATTGTCAAATTATGTGGAATCCAACGCGAACAAATTTTTTCGACGGCTAAATGTTCATGTAAAATATAATGTATGCTGATCCCACTAATCCCCAACTCACGATAAGTCACATGACGATCTTGCAATACCAGCAATGTTTTTCGGAAGAACAACCGATTTTGGACGACCTTCACGAAATTCATCGATGAGTGACACACGGCCACCATTGAAATCAGTATACCATTGATATACGCTTTTTTTTTATGATGATTCATCGCCAAAAGTCGAATTAAGTTCGTCGATGGTTTGTTATGATAATCCACGTCGAAATGAATTTTTTAAATCACTGTAAACAACACAAATAGCACCTGTACCTCAAAAAGTTCTGAGTAAGTATTCTGTCAAAAATGTCGAACTTTACGATAGAAACACTGGTTGTCAGATGGCAGCACCAGGATCGCGTATTCCCGAAATATAAAAGGCATCGCTTGTATACACGAAATGCCGAATTCAATTAGTCAAACTTCATACTATTTAGTTTCTAGATC
Source organism: Melolontha melolontha (assembly GCA_935421215.2). NCBI lineage: Eukaryota > Metazoa > Arthropoda > Insecta > Coleoptera > Scarabaeidae > Melolontha > Melolontha melolontha. Next base: position 82,492,433 of record OW285239.1, on the reverse strand, counting down.
ATAATAACTTCCATTAGCATATTTCTGTCAACAACAAAGCCATAACTATTATTATTGCAAAAATTGAATGTCTGTAGCTAGTTAAGGTTCCGATAGTTCCTTTAACATCTTTTTCATTTAAAAACTCAATTTTGCGAAAGTGTCCATTCTTCGTCACGTTACTAATCAATTTAGAAAAGACTTCTAACCAAAAGACAAATGGTAATGGGGTTCTCATTTATCCAATTTTTTAACTTAATAACTTTACCTAAAGTTCTTAAAATTTTCTCTAGTATTTTTCATTCAATTCAAAATTTCTTTCTTGAATTTTCAATACATTCTATAACTGTAAATAATTTTTTTAGTTAACCTCTGTTTATGTACAAGAGATACGGTATTATCTAATTAAAAGTAACATAAAGCTTAAAATTATCGTACTCTTTATCAGTGATTGCGGATCTGTACTATACGATCTACTTGGAAAACAAATCTGCACTTCTATAACTTTTGGATAACTGAAAGTGTAATTAAGTATTACAAACCCACCTGCATTATCTTTAATTGTTCCCGGGTTTTGATTCCTTAGTTAGTGTCTTGGCAGTCGTGAATAATAAGCCTTCGACAGCAGAGTGAGTTCGACACCATAGATCATTCTTTTCTTATTTATAAATTTTTACATGGGTTTTTCTCCCATATATCCTCAAGTTTTCGAATTATATCGTAGTATCGTGGTAGTTTTGCTACCTTCATTAGAACGATTTCTTTTCTTCTTCTTTTTTGATTTCAAAGCGGTGTTCTTTTGGAATTCAATTTAGGGCCCCTATTACTGATTATTTTTCTTCAATGAATTTTAAGTTGCTTAGATTGTGTTAACTTATATGGACGATACTAAGATTTTCTAAAATACCATTTCCTCTGTAGATTGTGCAGTAGTACAAAATACCTAAAAATGATAAATACATGGTGTACAATAACATACACTCAAACATCGACAAGTGTGTTGTGATATCATCTTTAAAAGAAGTATTTCGTATAAATTTTACGGTATTCGCAAAATACAATTCCTATAATTACTCAATTCAACCCTTAAACAGAAGCATCGGTCTGCGAGACCTTTGGTTCTACATAATGCACTTGTGTGGCAGCACGGTTCGGGTTATGTCTACCCGCTTCATAGTACCTCCTTAACAATCACTGTTCTATACCACCCATGTGTTTCTCCTCAGTTTGTGACTGTTTGTTGAGAGAAGAGTGTCGTTGTTTGCAAACGTACAGGTCTCATTGACCGGGTGTTTCGTATTAGACATTTAATGCCAAGGTATGTAAGACCGCATGTTTCGTATTGTGTATCATTTTAGTAGATTTCAGTATGGATAACCCGTCAGTGATAAATCCATGAGTAAATCATCACGATGGAGTGAGAGGGTATACTTTAATGATAAAAATAAAAAAAAAAAAACTTACTGAGTGGATGTTGGAGAGCGATGACGAATTTGAGGAGGAAATTCATCAATTTCCTCCTCAAATTCGTCATCGCTCTCCAACATCCACTCAGTAAGTTTTTTTTTTTTAATTTTTATCATTAAAGTATACCCTCTCACTCCATCGTGATGATTTACTCATGGATTTATCACTGGATTTATCACTCAGATGAGGATCCTGACATTATTTTGCATGATGAAGATTTGGAACGAGATGAAGAAAAGGTGGATGGAAAGAATGGAAACGACAGTGATGATGACGACCTTCTTGATCTTTTGGAAGCCGAACAAGAAATTGCAGTGGACACCTCATATGATGTACAAAATGCAACTCCCCAGTTTTTCATTGGAAAAAAGAACAAAGTAAATTTCAAATGGCAAAAACAGGAGCCACCGACAAACAGGAGAACTCCAAGTCATAACGGAATGCGACAATTACCTGGACTGACTAGAAAGCCAAATATGGGATAAAGATTCAATGAATGGCTGACTCACGCAGTTCATATCTTTTTAATGCCTACATTTACACTGGAAAGGACAGTGATGGCATTGGACTTTCTGAAGAAGAGAATAAACTTTTGAAACTAACTCAATCAGTTTTGCGCTTGTGCAAACCAATTGAAAAATCAAACAGGAATGTCAGTGCAGACAACTGGTTTTCATCCTTAGAGCTGGTGGAAGAATTAAAAAAGAGATCACTAACATTTGTTGGTACTATGAAGAAAAATAAAAGTATTCTACCACCAGAGTTCAAGTCTGATAAATCGAGACCAGTTGGATCAGCCCTCTATGGGTTTGAAAATGATATTCCGGCAACACTCTTGTCATTTGTTCCCAAGAAGAATAAAGCAGTTGTATTTATCTCGTCTATGCACCATAATATTGAAACAGATCCCGATAAGAACAAACCAGAAATCATCTGCTATTATAATAAGACCGAAAGTGGTGTTGAGCTTCTTGACTTGAAGTGTGCTCTGTACTCGTCCAACAGGAGAACGAAGAGATAGCCATTAGTTGTTTTTTACTCCCTTCTTAACATAAGCTGCGTCAACAGTTTCATACTTTACTTGTGCTATCGTCAAAATCCAGAAATGAAACGATTACCTTTTATTAAAAGCCTGGCTTATGCTCTGGTGGAGACACACCTCAGAAGACGCCTCAGTATTCCTAATCTTCCCCGAGATATTAGAGCATTGATACAGGAAGTAATACCGAAAGATAAAAATGCAGCTGCAGGACATGATGAAGTTCCAAGCGACAAGCTTGAGAAAAGGAAGACCTGCTCCAAGTGTCCATCTTCAAAGAACAGAAAACTTCCTACAAATGTATAAAATGCAGTAATCCAATTTGCCTGCAGTGCAGTAGAAAAGTGTGTATCACCTGTGTAGTACCAAATAAATAAAAATTGTTTTGTTCTTATTTAGTTTTCAATAAATTTGTGTTGTTAATCATAATTTTGTATGTTTTTGCCCAAAAGACTTTAAAACAAATATGTATTAGCATATATTCAAAAATATCAAGTTCGCAAAAATATAAGGTCTCCCAGACCGGATGTTTCCAATTATGAAGTACAGATCGATGTTTCTGTTTAAGGGTTAAAGATCAGTTAGCGTCACAGCATATTATCTAAACTTCGTCCTCCGCATAGGCTTTGAAATGCCTTATCAGATATTGTAAACATCTCTCTAGCTTAGATTCATTAAAAGTTTGATTTTATTCTCTTATTCGTTCTTAGGTTATCAATAATTATAATTATGACTGGGAATTGTTCAGCAACGATTTCTCAAGTATCCTATAAGTTTGACAGTATTAATTATAATTAATACTGTCAAACTTATAGGATTTAATAATTATTAAAGTGGCTCATCTTAAAATGATGGTCTTTCTAAAAATTCTGTTTATGTTACGAATTGGTACCGTCTCATTATATAAGTTTAAATTAATAATGTATAAATTACATGCTTCACTGATACTTATTTTGGACCAAAAAATATGTTTATGTAAATGCTCGACCACAATACAGAAAGAGACAATAGAAGCAAAATCTTGAGAACTTACTGTCGCAATTTTCTACAAAAACTTTTCCGTATCTGTGTTAATTATCATAAATTTTTAATCAAACTTTAAGATTTTAGTGGACACCCACAAGCATTCGCGTTTTAGGAGTCAATTTATGGTGTATTTTTTTTAACATTGTCTATTAAAATTTTACATGCTACTCTTATAAATCTTGTGTTAATTCTATTTTCGATACTCCTGCATCTGACACATCCTCGCAGCATCCATCCTCTTTTTATTTTAAAATTCGGAGACTAGTTTGGAATTACTTGATATGAATGGGCAGAATCACCTTTTATATGCATAAAACGTAAAAAGCGATAAAACGTTTTTGCAAAGATAATTTATGGCATTTCTCACTTCCATTTTACTAACCACTAGAAATTGAAACTAATAGATTTCGAACGAAATAAGACAGACACTTGAAGTTTTGATTGCAGTAGTATCAGTAGTTCACCGTAACATTTATCGTTCAAAGATTAGAACAATAATTTGTGAAGTCTCCTCCCTTTCTTCTATGCCTTTATTTTTTTTAAATTTATATATAAAATGTGTACTAGTTCTCAATTTAGTCAAATAATTGCATTATTCTATGACAACAATTGTTCTATATAATAAGAACCACCTGTATGCAAATGTAGATGTTTTCTTGCACAGTTACAACTTTAACATTCACTGTTTTCTTTCAGGCTTTCCATCAGAGTTATTTTATCGAGGCAGCACAATGTGGGAAACCCTGTATGGAATGATCTTAGCGTATCCTATAGTGTGTTTTGTGTTCGTGCCAGTGTATTTTAGTTTGGGCATAACATCCGTTTACCAGTACCTGGATTTCCGGTTCAAATCTCGCTTAGTCAGGTGTTTAGCATCGGGCACGTATATTGTTCGGCAACTACTAAATCAAGGTGTCACTGTGTTTACACCCTGCGTCGCGTTAAATACCATTATAGGCATCCCTTATTGGGCGTCCATTTTTGGAATCACTCTAGTCAGCATTATATTCACAATTATGGTAAGTCCCTTCCTTAATGAAATTAATTTCCTGATTTATATAGAATGCTAATCACTGTCGGTCCTCTATTCAAAACAGTTAATTATGGGAAATCCGCATAATCTAAATTTAGTTTATTTTGCTTGCACGCGTGGATTTAAATATACATATATTTGCACGCAAATACAATTACAGAGTAAATATTTAAATTTGTTTTACTGTAATTCTAGTAAATATTTGCCTACGTAGACATTAAACTACTCGCAAGATAACACAATAAATAAATTTATCTCAAGGGATTCTTTCACTATGAAATAAATAAACACGAAAAGATATCTAAAACTGTTTTCGACTATAAACGGACCTATATATAACTTGCTGCTATACCGTATGGATTTCTGTTTACTGCCCTCTATTAACCAGCACTGAACCGGTAGGATTTATGCGGAAACTTCTGAGAAGTACTTGAACTTGAAGAACTTTATAAAGTCCATTACTTTTCTACAATAGCGCTGTTTCGAAAATAACCTATAAGAAAGCTACTAATGTATTAGTCAAATTTACGATTAGACATGAAATTTAAATATTCTTAAATCGTTTTGATATAATTATGTGTAGGCTTTATTCCATATACAAATGCAATATTATGACAATTTTTTATGTTATTTAATTAAGAAACGTATTTCTAAAATTGCTTATTATAAATGCACATTCAAGTTTAAATTGGGTTTAAAGGCACTATACAGAATTTCATTTTGCGACACTATACCTTAGGAAATTTTAATTAACGTGAACATGAAAGAGTTATGTTGATAAAACTCATAGAGTATGTACCATAATACCTCTTTACCTAACTAAACAATTTATAAAATCTAGAAAATATGTGTGATACAATGATTTGCTGTTTATTTAATAAAAACTTTTATTGTATTTTAAATAAATTAATTAATTGAAATAACAGATAAACTTTAGACGTGAAACTTGACGTGAAAGATTTTGTTGATAATATAAAATATTATTCAAAATCGGGTATGAAGAACACAATACAATTTCATATATTTGTAATGGCATCTCTCCAGAGACGTAGATACGTATTTAATATTTCTACAGAATCATCGGTACGCTGAGATAGGTACTCATGCCGGAGTGATGCATTTACAAACTTAATAACTTCGCTATCTCGTAGAAATTATTATAACAAGGAGTAAAGACACAGTAATACAGTTTCTATAGATAAGGTTGTTACCGTCGGTAGAATCACTTTGCTTAGATTTGTATTTATTATTGAGGCAGTGTTTAGTTGCTTCGGCGTTTTGTCTATGGACTGTGCTGAATATTCTTCTACGCTCTGTCTTAATAATTTCTCAGAATAATTGAAACATACATGAATAAGTAAACCCCACCAGTTTTGTATAATACAAAGGTATTTTTAATAATATAAAATATTATTAAAAATCTGGTGTGAAGAACACAAATACAGGTTCACTATTAATATTTTTTGCGAACGTGTCCGAACATATCCTTCCCCAGAGACGTAGATACGTATTTCGCCTTTCTACAGGCTCGTCGGTACGCTCCTGCTGGAGAAAGGATATTCTCAGACACATTCACAAAAAAGAACCACATCACCACATCACCGAAATTATCCAGACCGGGCGTAGAAGTAAATTCAGCGCTTCCTGTTGTCAGACTTCGGCTGTCTTCGTTTTAATATGATTTCGCAAGCATGAAGAAACATCTACTCCAACAAACAAAATCCCTTTTATTAATATCAGAAAATCTACATCAAAAGCACAATTAGAATCATTCTACATCACGTCTAGTTGGTCACTGTGACTAGAGTTTCAGGTCTATTAATTTGTAATTAATAAACAAAAATAAGCAACTAGAAAATTGTTTTTTAAAGTAAATCTTACTTCACCACTTTTTCCTATCTCTTTCTTGGTTCTTATACTGATAACGATTATAAGTAGGTATAATTATGAGAAGAAAGATTTGATGAGTTTTTAATATAACTAGCGTAAAAATAATATAAATCACGCCATCGACTGTAGCAGCTTGATTTTATTGTATTTTTCTAAATTTTAAGAGAAATACATTGGCGTAAAGAAATCTGCTGCGAATAGAAGCAGTTATGTTTGGAGAATTTAAATTTTTTTTTATTAATTATAACTTTAAAGAAAGATCTTTCTTAAAATGAATTTCGTTTACCCTTTTTTATAACGCCAGCAATTTATTCGTTAAGAATAAAGTAACTAGGATTGAGTTTTATAATTTAGATGTAAAACTTTCATTTAAGTTCGCCAGTCGCCGCAAAATATATGCTGCCTAGTCCTATTCATATTCAAATGACTCAATTTTGTTGCAAGTTCCTTAAAAAGATTTAATAAAAGTTCGAATGTGCGGTTATATCAATAATGCTTATGAGGCTGAAGATTGAATGTATTTTGACCGGGAGAATTCGGAATTTCCTAATAACCTCCGTTAGAAATGTCATTGCTTTTAAAAAGCACTCCGACTAGCTGGCACATCCGCCGGAAACGTACTAACAACGGAGAGTTAATTACAAATGAATAATGAACGACGGATTATCGCCATTTCGCTGCTTTCCGTTATTTGCCTAGACTTGACAAAAACTTCATCATTTTATTATTAGATTCCGTGTTCGTTACAAATTCCCCTACGACATTTTTAATCAATAAATGTGCAACACGAATGCCCTAATGAATATTATGGTTTGTGGAATTAGAAAATAGGTTCTATCTTATGTTTTTTAAAGAATCTAGCACACCTGTAACTACATAAGAACGATTTGGAAAGTTGGAATAACCATCAAATGATTTTAGATTTAGAATGTATCGATCTTGAGAAAGGTTTCTTATACCTTGAAGTACTCTATATTTAAACTGATCAATGTGTTCCATGTATCAATCAAAACCAAGAACATGTCAATGTCATATTGTGATAGTGTTTTCAATCGAAGAGGTATTTCAAGAAATGTCATCTCCAAGAGTTAGCATAGAAAGAAAATTGTTACGTCAAACCTTTCAGGAATTATATTTTTAGTTTCACTGATCTGAGCTTAAATCAACTAAAATAAAATTCCATAATTCTGAAAAAGTCAAATGATAATACGTATCATTCTCTCTAAAGCTTGGACTAATTATATAAGCTTCATTTTAATCAAATAATAATTATTAGTGATGAAATTAATTTCGACAATAATAGAAATATTATATACAATCAATTGTCTCCAAATTGCACTTAGTCTTTATAACCAATATACTATTGAATTGCAGGTACAAGCCATTTATATTTTGCAAATTGGCACAATATTTTTCTGAAATAATTATGACTTTGCTAATGCTAAATGTTTCACTATTGTATTAAAGGTGATAGTTTTTACCGCTACTAATTGTATAGGTTTGAGTAGCGTTGTAGTTTCGTATAAGACAGTTTTTACTGGTAATAATAATAATAATAATTATTATAATAATAGTTTTAATAATAATAACACTAATTGTAAGTAACAAATTACGAGGAAGGAAATATCTGATGTGCACGTACTCCATACGGAACAAATACACAACTTTCGGCAGTACGTTCACGACAAGGACAAAAACCTACACATCGCAATAACAAAACCAGACCCAAACTTCACACTCTTAAACCTAGCACAAAAAAAAACACATACACGATTCGTATAATGGTTTAAGGTACCTATATCCAAAATAAGAAGAATATATGAGACGAGAAAAATCTCCATGGAAAACGTTGGTCCCATATGGCAAGATAAAGCATAAGTGTTGCTGATAGCTACAAATGGCTACAAAGTGAACAGTTTTTTCCAGAAACCGAAGGTTTCATTTCAACAATACAATATTAAGCAATATGAACAACAAACTGTAGAAAATACATAATTAAGGCCCGATATTCAGAAAGTTAGCTGCAGGAGATGCAATTTACACCCTGAAACCATAGACTACTGCTGCTTACTGCTGGACCAAGAACAAAATATACTAACGTGTCTTCAAAAATTTTCCTAATTTAAGACGGTCATGCTCATTCAAAATTACACATTTGTGACAGATTACGTGGACTGTCACCAACCATTACCAAAAAGTATGGCCGTCTCTAATGAGGAAAGTTTTTTAAGGCACGTTAGTAGGCATAATAATTCAGCTGAAATACTACACCAAGTTATTGCACAAAAATACAACGTCAGTAATGATATATCTACAGCCTACAATAAATATGCACCTACAACAAACCCTACTACAAAACCAAAGATACGAACACGATTGGGATATCACAATGTATACAAACAAACAAATTTCAGCAAATAAACCGGACATCGTACTTCAAGATAAAGTGGAACACATGACATACTTAACAGATATTCCTGTATCAGCAGACAATAATATTAATTATTTTCGGCTTTATTATATGAAATATTTACAAATATTAAATTAGAATGTATGTAATTGCAGAGTAAGTGGGGATGTAAACATTGCTGTCTACAAATTACAAAGCAAATCATACGAAATTTTTATTTGAAAAATATGGTCTACGTTGGGACTCGAACCCAAGTCTACAGCTATCTGGGCTGTCGCCTTTACCACTAGGCCACAATAGACCCAGGTTCAAGCCATATAGAAATGCATTATAAAGTAACGGTGTTAATGAATCAGATGTTAGTTATTGAATGTAGATGTCAAGCTGAAAGCAGAAGTCAGTTTTGAAAGATCATGTCAGTTTTGATAGCAGATGTCAGTTAGTGAAAGCAAATGTCAGTTATTGAAAGCAGATGTCTGTTTTGAAAGCAGGTGTCAGTTATGAAAGCAAACGTCAGATTAGAAAGCAGATGCCTATTTTGAAATTAGATGTGAGTTACTGAAAGTAGATGTCAGTATTTTGAGAGCAGATGTCAGATTTGAATGTTTGAAAACATTTCAAACATTCAAATCTGACATTTGCTCTATGTACCAATTTCCACAGAAATTGTTGCTGCGGTCTGTGAATAACCTCATATTATGCCGTTCGGAAAGTTGATGGGAATCAAGATTTCTATTTGGATATTATCCCTCTAATTTAAACAACAGTAATATAAGAAGCAATATTGTATACGCTAAATCGAGTTGAAGACATATAATACGAAGACCCTACTGCTGAACAATCTTCTAAAGAACAAATACGTGAAATATTGAATTTAATAAACTTCGATCATTGAATAGTTTGGAAGACGCCATGACAAAACCCAACCAACGTCTTCGAAGCAAAAGATGAGAAGGTAGTCTATATGCTCAGAAAAACCAATTACCAAAAAATATTCCAAGATTTTTTAAGCAACTTTCTTTTTCTAGTATGCATCACTACACGGCATTTTCTTAAGTTTAATTTACCTAAGATTATTCAATGACAATATATGATAATATATCAATATTCTCCTGAATTATGATGATTTTTACATCATCTGCATGGGTTTAAACGGAACACAAAAAACTCTCCTTAAGAGTCTCGTGTGTTTCGTCGATATATAACACTAATAATGGGCCTAAGTCCGAACTCTGAGAAACGCCTGGTATAGAGTCCAATTCACTTGATTTAAAGCCATTATAAAATTCACAATTCACTTTATTTGTTAAATATGAATCTATGAATTTCTGAATAGTAGCACTCAAAAAAAAACGTGAAGAATATAGTAACAAATAGAGAGAAAGTTTGTAGGAATGATAAATTAGAAACGAAAACGTTTTAATTTAATATTGACTTCTACATTAAATTAAAACGTTTAAAAATTGAAACAAAGAAATTTCGTAAATAGTAGTTAGTAAGAAGTTAAAAACGATATTATATGATATGAATATTTAAAGTTACGCACAATTATTTCGAATATATCCTATCTACATTACTTTAATCATAAAATTCCAGGCATATTTCACATAATGTTCGTGATATATTTCTCCAGCGCTCACATGCAGCCCTAAATTCTTCGTATTTTTTATTCTTAACTTAATTTCGGTATTCAGATTAGTTAATGGAATATTACTAGTATAATTAATTTTTCCACATACTTCAAATATCATTGGCTATCTAAAAATATCCGAAGAAATTTACGTTACATCGCATTATTTACATATACACTATACAGTCTAGTCTAAAGCGTGAGTTACATTACACTTTTTTTCGTACTAGAAACTTGAACAAGTTCTTGTACAAGATTTCATAAAAGTTTTAATTTATGCTATGTTGAATAGAGGGCACCAAACTTTGAGTGCTTTACCAACATAAAATAAAAATTTGTGTTTGTTTATTATTATATATTTAACGTTTAGATGGGTTGTGATTATTTATTAGCTCTTATAGATACAACAATATTAAAAAAATGAATTCGAAAACCGTTATATCGGTGTCCCAAATTTTGTTACTGGACATTCTTACACAATTTCTATTAATTTCCAGAACAAAACAAACACTACGTAACCTGTAATTATTATATGATTTTTATTTAAAATGAACAGTTGGTACAAACGAAATGGTGTTTATGCGCAAGTCTAGTATGAAACTTGTATGAAAAGTGGGATCGGCTCTAGTTTTGTAGTTTAGAAACTTTGTGTGTTTCTTCTGAATTACACTATCAAAGTTTCGACAAGTACATCTTGTTTGAAAACTTGTCCAAGTTTCTAGACGAAAAAAGTGTAATGTAACTCAAGCTTAATAAAAATTGTACGCCTTAAATTTAGACAGATCTGTTCATTTGTGCATATGCGCCGATGTATGTAAATAAGTTGTGTATCTACTTATGTATTCTTATAAAGAAAGAAAGAAAATGTTGAATAATCATAATTATACAATTAGGAATCGCTGCAAGAAAATTCTAATAATAAATGCGATAAGCACAATTTGATGCCTATATATAATACTTCGTATAATAGTTAACATTAATTTCCATGCAAAATATATATAAAAAAATAATACACTATACATATAATAATAATAATAATAATATAAGTAAAATAAAATAATTCGGTTCTTATTACTCTACGGGTTAGACGTTTCTTGAAATGGTTTTTCTTTTCCTTCCCCGTGGATAAACTTTCTCTACTTTTGCGGTTTTTAACCAACTCTATCGCTGATTTTCAGTTTTGTCCCCTTTCCTAATGAAGAGTGGTGTCAACAGTCTTTCTCTTTCTAATCTTTTCTGGGTGCTCTATCTTCGACAAATCGATAACGCAATATTTTATTTATTCAATTATATTTATATTATATTTGCATTTGCGGTTTTCTTATTACTCTACGGGTTCGACGTTTCTTGAAATGGTTTTTCTTTTTCATCCCCGTAGATAAACTTTCTCTACTTTTGTTCTTTTTGTCCACTCTCGTAATGAAGAGTGGTGCCAACATTGTTTCTCTTTCTAATCTTTTCCGGGTGCTCTATCTTCGACAAATCGGTAACGCAATATTTTACTTATTCAATTATATTTATATTATATTTGCTTTGAATTTCAGTCAGCACATATACATGTACATGAGAATATAGAATTAAGTTAGATTATGCATGTTTGTTCCTTGAACCCAGTCATACTATGTGTTATGTTCAATTTGCTCTGCATTTGGCATGTATTGTGATTGATATTTAGATAATTTTCTATTATTTTTTTTTGTTTCTTCGAAGAATGTATTACATCTTATATAATCGAGAATAAAAGCAATTTCTAGTACTATGGTTTTCACTACGCAATTCCGTATTCTCCTCGGTCTCCTTCTTTTGTGTTCTCTCATAAATCATGCGTACCTACTATACGTTTTTAACTTACCAATGATTCATCTTCACCAAATTTCCAAGCCACCTAAGTTATTTATGTTTTCTGAAGGTTTAATCGCTAGCTCCTTCCTTGTATGCTTGTTTCTTCTTTCAATATTCCCTTTATTTACAAGACTATCTGAAATACGAGGTGCTACTGGGAAGTTCCCGGAATGTGAAAAAAAAAACAAAAAATTAAATTGTTCTTATAAGATATTTATTCCTTCAAAGTACTTCCCTTCCGACGTCAGCAGATTGTTCATTACTGGAAGCAGTGCTAGAAGTCTTCGCTTGTTAACGTGTTGAACACGTTGGAGCTGACTATGGATCTGACAATGGGGAAGGTGCACCATTAAGACCCATAGTCAGCTCCATTGGGTCACCTCTTCAACAGTTGGCAAGATAGAACGCAAGCCACTTCATCGAGATATTGAAGAATGAGAAAGTGGAAACAGGTTGGCTATTGGTAAGCTTCGACGTAGTGCCACTGTTTACCAATATACCACTAACCGAAGCTCTAGAGACCTTCGAAAGAAAATACCAACCTCCAACATACATAATGAATCTGGTGAAACACTGCCTAGCAAACACCTACTTTATCTACGGCGATCAACGGTACAAACAAATAGAGGGCGCACCGATGGGCTCTCCACTGTCACCAGTAATAGCGAACCTCTTCATGGAAGACATGGAAGACGGCATTAAGGACGGCCACCCATAAACCCAAATTTTGGCTACGATATAATGACGAAACGTTCGTGATTTGGCCACATGGAGAAGATCACCTTAAGAGCTTCCTGGAACATGTGAATAGTATCCATGCAAAAATAAAATTCACAATGGAAGTAGAATCAAACAATCAACAATTCCTCGATGTTTTGGTTAAGAAGAAGGAAAATGGAGAATTAAGCCATACAGTGTACTGGAAATCCGCACATACAGATTTGTACCTCAACAAACAGTCTCACTACTACCCAGCTCAGTTGCAAGCAGTAGTGAAGAGCCTAGTAACAAAGACCATAGAGATTAGCAGATGAAGACAACGTCATTCAAGAAATGGATAAACTCCACAATGCACTCCAGCAGAATGGTTTTAGCAAACGGGCAATCAATAAAGCATTAAAACCTAAACTAGCCACAACACAAGAGGAAAAAGAGTAATCAATAGCCAAAACCTACTTACCCTATGTCAAAGGTACCAACGACAGAATATCCACAGTCCTACGAAGATACAACATTGAAACCACATTCAAAGCCGACAGAAAAATCAGCACAGTCCTTCGGAATCCAAAAACAAGAATACCTTTAGAAAACCAGGGAGGGAATGAAATTCCATGCCTTAATTGTGAGAAGACATACATCGGCCAAACAAACAGAAGAGTAAACGCAAGAAGAGATGAACACCAAAACTCTGTAAGAAAAGACGAGAAAACTTCATCTTTGGCTCAGCATGCAAAGAAAACGTCCCGCATGATAGACTTCAGCAATACCAAATTATTTCCGAACATAGAACATATGAAAACCAGAATTATCAGGGAAGCTATCGAAATTGAGAAACGTCCGGACAATTTAAATTCGCGAGATGATACTCAGGGGCTACCAACAGCATGGAAACCAGTATTAAGCAAAGAAGTTGTCAACAAGAAACAACAAACAAGAACACCTACACCGCAACCCAGCCAGCGCATTCCAGCTACAAGCCCAACGACACGGAGTCGCGCACACACTCAACCAAGTGTAACCAACCAGAACGCTAAGCGGGTATATAACCCCCCAGTAACCAGAAGCAGAAGCAGACAGTTATCGCAGACAGATGGCAAATGTGATTTTGCCAAAACGTCGTCCTGAAACCAGCACCGGTCCTTACGAAGACCAAACAGTGGAAACGCGGAAGAAAACCCGGAATCCAGTTACAACATATATATATATATATATAAATATATATATATATACATATACATATATATATATATATATATATATATATATATATATATATACATATACATATATATAGACAATTATTTGGCGACATTTGTATGTTATGGTAAATTCAATTTGTTGGCGATTTAAGGTCTAGTTTTTCTTCAAAATATACATATTTAAAACAATCCTACATGTTTCGGCAAATGATGCCTTTTTCAAGGAATATAAAATATAAATGACAATATATTAATGTCCATTTTGACATTAATATCATTAGTTGTTTACTTTGAGAAACAGTTAAAAATACTTAATGAGAAATGTTTATTTAGAAATCATTTTCAAAATTAATAAATTTTTACAAAACTTATTAAAAAAACGCAATAACAATCGACAACATGTGACAATTAGTACAATGTCAGTACCCTGTGGGACCTCCACGAGTGTTAACTACCTTTCTGCACCTGTTTGGCGCACTCATAATCAAGTGGTCTAGTTCTTGTCGATCAGTGGCATTCCACTCTTCTACAAGACATCGATATAATTTGTTTTATTTGTTTCAAATATTAAATTTTGACGCAGTATGCTTCTTTGAAGCAAATCCCATACGTGTTGTATGGAATTTACATCAGGTGACTGTGCTGGCCATGGCAAAACATTGATTTCGTGTCTTTGAACAAGTGCACGAATGATATCTGCAGTATGCGGACGTATATTGTCGTGCATCGAGTTGAAAATTTTCACCAATTCTTGCAGCATATGGTAACACAACGTTTTCAAGAATAATGTCCCTATATAATGCCGATACAAGAGAACGGGGTCAGTTCTTCCGCCAAGAGATATTCCACCACATACCATTACACTAGCTCCTTGGAAGATGTGAACAATTTGCGATGTAGCTAATCGTTCTGTATTCCCGGGCCGTCTCCACACTTCCGTTCTTCCTCTCTCGCCGCAAACCAAAACACGATTTGTCAGAAAACAGAACGGATGCCCAGATTTGTTGATTCCAATTTAAATGTTGCTGCGCCAATTCTAATATTCCGCGATTTCCTTTGGACAAAGCAGGAGCTCTCAGAGGACAACGGGTATTTAGGCCATCTGCATAGAGTCTATTCTTCACTATTTGATTGCTTATTAACACATCATGTCGTAAAGTCGAATCACTAATTCTGTCGCTGTAATGTTTCGGCTTCTTAATGTACAAAGTCTCAAGTACCTGTCATGAATTGGTCGAGTTGCTCTTGTGCGTCCGTATGACGACGTTCTGCACATCATAGGTTTGCTGATATCACAATCACAAACGATTAATGACACTTTTTGATGTGCTTTGATGCTTCCGCAACGGCGCTTTGAGCTAAACTACTTTTAAGCATTTCAATAGCTTTTAATTGCGTATCACGGTCTAAATGATGTCTTTTCATCCTCAATTAATGCTAAGGAAACTGGAAAAGAAAATTGATCGCAAAATATCACAAAAATCTGAGAATAACAAATTAGCATATCTTACATTTCTTTTTAATTTCAATTTATTTTTCAGTTAATAAGACATTATTGTCACTTATACTGTCGAAAAACCAGCAGCTAACTCTCTTGACGGTTAAAATGACAATACAAATCATTTGTTATTTATGGCTCGCAAAATACTAGCAAATAAAGGCTTGTCCCCTAGATTATTTTGATGTGTGTATTTTAAATAATATAAATTAATTCTCAATTTACATTTGAGATTTTGACATATTCACACAGTTGTGAATGGCTAAATATTAATACTAATGCCAAGAAAGTCATAATAAATTTATAAACCATATAAACTTACCTAAAATATTACATACTTCAAAAGTAATATTCTCCATTTTATTATTCTCTGATATCCTCAATATAATTAAACTATACTAGTATCTTTTGCATATTTAAATTGCAAAGATTTGTTACAACCTAAAATAAGATGAATATATATTACTAAAGAATAAACGTATACATTCAATTAACTACAATTGAGTTATTTTAAATAAGAATACTGGTATTAGAATATTAAAAGAAATTTATTCCCTTATCGAAATATCAAATATCAATACTATACACCTTGTTTGCACACACCATGAGATTCTTTCCGTGAGGGAAGTCCAAAACAAATGATAAGTGTTAATAAAAATGCACTTATCGAAATCACTATTAACCAATAGTGTATTAGAAGAATACTTCTAGTAGCCAGACTGAGCTTTCAGCAAGTCATTTCACTTTAGTTATCTAAGAAAGGATATCTGAAGGAAAGTTATAAGATAATAGAGACATGCAGGCAGCTGCAAATGGTTGATTTTGATTATTTTTATACAAATAGGGCAATCAATGTATAGCAATTATTAATTAAATTCATCAAGCACGAAAATAACAAATTATAACATCTGGAATTTTTACATATACTATCGCACTTTATCTAATTTACGCTAATGTAATATTTATTCTTATCTTTATTTAAACTGTGCACATAATTTTAGAATCAAATTAACTTTCCTCTAGTCTATATTATGTTTATAGAATTTTATATTCATAAATTTTTATGTTTTGATGTGTTTTGAGTATAGAAATGTATTATATTATATTAGTTTAACAAACTAAAATCAATATATTACCAAACTAAACATATATACAAACAAATATATTTCACCCTTTGATCGATGCGACAAAATTTAGAAATGAAATATTGTCAAAAATTTTATCAGGAATATAAGGCCTTTACATAAGGATTAATTACGAACTGTGAATGAATTTAAAAATTTGTATACACAGTTATTATGAACTCAATTTTATTTATTTCAATTTCAACCAGCTATTGTTCTTTGTACTCACTACTGTTATTAAAAATACTGAAACTGCAAACAGAATTCACTTAGCTAACGTAAAATTGGATTAGCCTTTACCGTACTGTTGCATAAATTCACGTTTACGACAAAGTAATTTAATTTAAACGAATGTTTAATTTTAAAGAATATAACCTTTTCGGTATTTTCAATTTAGATTCTCCCGCAAAATGGCAATAATTTCACAATACTGATGTGGTGTTGCTGTGGTAGCTGTTTTGTAAGTAAATTTGTAACCTACACGTTTCGCCGAAGGTAGGGTGATATTTTATCTTCGATCGATAACAAATCTTCCTCGTTGACCAGTAATTTATGTTGTTCTATTTGTCTAGAAATTTATGCCGCTTTGAATTTAGTTTATTCAAGTTGTATTAAGCTGATTTATCATTCGGGGTGAAGTCTCATTTTAAAGTTTTTCCATTTGGTATATATTTTGCAATCGAAATACAAGGCCTGCCTTGATATACACATAGTTTCAATAAATGATAGAAATAAATGTATTATGAGATATTCTTATGAATATTTATTCCTTGGGTCAAGACTTACTTAATCTAGTGCAGAGCTACATATTACACATATAAAGATAATTATAGCAACAATAATAATAATATAACTCAATTTACACAACAAGGAAACCTTATTAAAGTACAAAATTAAAAAATTAAAAATGACGTACGTAAAAGCACCTAACAAAAATTATAACTTAGTAAAAAACGAACTAAAAATGAAAAGAAAATGAAAAATACAGTGACTTCTAGGTTTATGCCGTTGTTGGGCATGATTACTTCTAGAATTCCGGGCTGGAACCGCGTGGAATAACAACAAGAGCAGTAGCAGCCTTAGAGATATTCTTTGTAACTATGGACAAAACGTCGCTCAAGAAGGAAACAGTACCAAGGACGATTACAGCTCGAAATCCTAGAAGCTAGTTATAAAAAATGCAATGTTTATAATCACTTTAGTCTCTACTAAATTTGCATATAAAAATATTTTTTTCTACAATCACTATTTAAAGTTGATTTTTTAACACACATACTACACTTAAAATGTACAATTATATTATACATGCATCGAAAGTGTTTTACTTTTAACACTAGTTTTAAAAATAAACAGCCGATCGTTTGTCGATGATTGTTTTACAGACATATATATTAACAATAATTGCAAAAACTAAAGTAGGTACAAACTATTGGGAAACAGTAGTATTAATACAAAATAATACAAATCTGTATAAAAACAAATTTGTATCTGTATATGCATGGACACACAGTACGTATTTACCAGCTTTAGCTTCAACTACCAGACGCATGCGTTTCTGTGTAACCACTTTGTCAATGATAGATTTACGAAGCAAAAGACTGTAGTACACTTGCGGTCATGTAGTAAGTTTTGTCCTATCCGAAGACAACAGATAACCTCTTGCCATCTGACGGACAAAACCGACCACGCCGGTGCAAAGTGTTCTTCTCGAATAGCGAAGCTATTACTGATAAAAAAGAAAAATACGCATATTACTGTGAGTCCATTAACTCGTCGCCAGGTGGCGTAGTATAGCAAAACCAAATTGCAAATTACAAATTGGCAATATCGATGCGACAATTCACATCAAGCTTTCATACAAAATAATACAAATCTGTATGAAAATAAATTTGTATCTGTGTATATATATGGACACAGCACGCATTTACCATCGTTTGCTTCAACCAACAGACGCATGCGTTTCTGTCTCACGACTTTGTCAATGATGGGTTTACGAAGACAAATGGCTGTAGGTACACTTCGCGGTCATGTAGCAAATTTCGCCCCATCAGATGACACTAGGTAACCTCATGACATCCGACGGACAAAACCGATCACGCCGACTTTGCAATTTGGTTTTGTTATATTACGCCACCTGGGGACGAGTTAATGGACTCACAGTAATATGCGTATTTTTCTTTTCCTGTAATAACGTGGCTATTCGAGAAGAAACACTTTGCGTCGGCGTGGTCGGTTTTGTTCGTCGGATGTCATGAGGTTACCTGGTGTCATCTGATGGGGCGAAATTTGCTACATGACCGCGAAGTATACCTACAGCCGTTTGTCTTCGTAAACCCATCATTGTCAAAGTCGTGAGACAGAAACGCATGCGTCTGGTGGTTGAAGCAAACGCTGGTAAATGCGTGCTGTGTGTCCATGTATATACAGATACAAATTTGTTTTTATACAGATTTGTATTATTTTGTATCAAAGCTTGATGTGAATTGTCGCATCGATATTGCCAATTTGTAATTTGCAATTTGGTTTTGCCAGTAATATTAATGTTGCAATTAGAACAATTTTTAATATTTATGCCTTGTGACGCAGCTTCCAAATTTGTATAAACATTGGACAAAACATCTTTATGGATATGTAATATTTGTCGCACGATTGGCAAGCGTGACGCATCGAACAATATACATTATTCCATAAACTTTTTAATTTTAATAAAGTGAAAATGTTTTAAACAACTTTAATGTGCTTTAAATGGTGATTGTAGAAAAATAGTGTATAATATACTTGTTAAAAGTGATTTTATTTTGTTTGTGGGATTGCTTTAATTGCTACGCTCGTTCCGCAATTTTCCTCCCTTGCGAAATAACATGCCCCTTTTAACACTTGTATCATAAATAACTACTTTCTAGATTCACTATTAAAAGTTAATTTTTTAACACAGCATACCACATTTAAAAATTTACAATTATATTATACATGCATTAAAAATGTTTTACTTTTAACACTAGTTTTAAAATTAAACGGCCGATCGTTTGTCAATGATTTGTCGTACCGACATATTTATTAGCAATAATTACAAAAACTAAAGTAGGTACAAACTATTTAGAAACCGTAATATTATTGTTGCAATTAGAAGAATTTGTAATATTTATGCTTTATGGCGCAACTTCTAAATTTATACAATCATTGGACAAAACATCTTCATGGATATGTAAATCCGATTCACAAGGATTATTATCTCTATGGAGATATAAACCGGTATCATTGGCAGAAGGGTTTTTTGGAAGAATGTTACCGGCAATTCTATTTTTGTTTTCTAGAGAGTCCTCCAAATATTCTTCTGCAACGCTAGAACTTTTTCATCCTCCATGGCTCTTTATGGTACATAAATGTACACCAAAATCTGCTAAGCTAGCAGATGTGCGACCAAAAGAGTGTCCAGTATAAAGTTCAGAATTAGATCATTTCAAAATTTTATCTGCAGTCATTTTTCCAAAAGTATTTATACCAATGGCTTGAATAAAACATTTGCTATTATTAGCATATTTAATAAAAAGACGTTTGTGGTTAACATGAGCCGGGTGCGAATATTGTTCATATTCGAATCTTTAATATTAGAATTATTCCTCTTGCAATATTTGTCACACATTTGACAAGCATGACGTGTCAAACAATATATAAACTATATTACTTGTTCCATAAACATTTTCATTTTAATAAATCGAAAATGTTTTAAACAACTTTATGTGCTTTAAATGCTGATTCTAAAAGAAATAGTGTATGATATACGTGTTAAAAGTGATTTTATTTTATTCGTGGGGTTGCTTCACTCGCTTCGCTCGTTCCACAATCTTTCGCGAAATCAAATGCTACTTTTAACACTTGTATTATAAACGACTATTATAGATTATGTTTGCATTCGTTTTATGCACTGGTTCAAAACCCTTGTACGGGATTTAAATCCTGAAATCGCAAGCAACGTTTAGGTTTTTCTAGAAAGAGATAATAATCGCTGAGAGTTGATTTAAGAGTTAATTATACTATTTCTATAGGATTTATTTAGGATTTATAGGATTTTTATAGGACTTGAATAATCCGATATTGCGGCAGTCAATCTACCCCCGTCTTCAGGGTAGCCCTGAGAAAGGCTGGTTATTTCCAAACTCTTGTTTGTGATATATGTCTTCCCTATTTTTTAAATTTCGAAATGTACATGAGATTCGAACCAGGTCTGAAATTCGAAAGTTTTAACTAAATCAAGCACACTAACCACTACGCTATTTGTGGTTCAGGATATTATTTATTTAAACCTCTATTCAACCTCTAGTTTTTTTATGTTCTACATTACTGCGCCGTGTTGTGTGCGCCTTGGATAATCTTGTCTATTACGTCATTTTACCAAATAATTGGTAGTCAGACATCTTTTATTTTCAGGCTTGGTGTACCTATGGGGTTGTTATGGTCATATATGCTGCCTCTTTCAGCTTTTTTGTAATTATTACCTTACAAACAGATGGAATTGCACGCGCTTAACCTTTTTATTTCCATATTCCCTCCGATGTTAGTATTCGTTGGCAAAATAAGTCGTCTTAATGTCTTAACCACTCTTGACGTTAACAATTGTCAAATCTGTGCAGTGTCTGCTTTAATCCCAACAACCAAGATATCCAGAACTAAAATGTTGCTCCCTGCCAAATGACCGTGCAGAATGCCATGAACTTAGAGAGTCTCAATACTTATATTTGCATTAAATTCATTATACCGTTATTCGTTGATACTTTTCAACATGTTGTTTATATCAGCGATACTAGTGTCGTTTACTACGGCGTTTGGTCATCCGTTCTGGTAGTTATGTTCTAGGGATGTTCTGCCAGTTTCATCCCACGATTATCAGTAATTTTCAATATTGCGGTCTCGCCAAATATGATATATGTTTTAACACCCTCTTTCCATAGTAATAGCATCATTTATAATGATTGAATTAACACTTGAAAATAGGTTTGCATTCACTAAGTGGCTGAAAAATACTGATCGACATTAATATTAACATCGTTAGTAAAATCTCTTAAAACTTACCTCTACCCGAAAATTTTGGTCATTTATCCAGCATTATTAAGCAAAATTAAATTTTGGAAATATTCTTCGTAGTACAAAAATTATACCTACTGTTATTTTATTATATAATATGAACTACTTTGGCAAAAAATAATTAAATGAAGTTGATCGCATGTTATTTAAACAACAATTTAGGAAATTTGTTCAAAATACTTCTAGGAACATTATGTTAAGGAACCGAATGAAAGAATAATTACATTTAAATTAAGCTCGCAACGAAAAGTTACATCAACGAGTTATGCAAGATTCTGACTGTATTAATCGATTTAACCGTTTAACTGTTTATATTAATTAATTATGCAAGAAATTCGAAGCGTATGTATTACTCTAGCGGTCTGTTCCTGAAACATTAATAATTAATGTACAATCAGTATAGGAGGAACTTAATAGTATTCAGGACGAGACTGTTCACATAGCTGGCCATTTTATACGAAAGCATTAGTGTATGAAATTAATATTTACTACGTAGGCTATTTACTATATACGCCAGTGTATTGTATGAAGTACTTTACAATGAGATAACCGAAAATATTCTAAATTACTGTGCTTCGTGATTATACTGATATTGTGTTTAACATTCTTATTCAGAAAATCATTATAAAAGCGCATACGAGTCAATAAAATTCTTTACAAGAAAAGGTAAACTTCAGTTTTTCTATTGACCATTCATATTTCCCATTGCTTCTACTTTTAAAGGAATATCATTCAAACTGTTCCTTTTATCAAACATTTTTGTAAATATTGTTACATATGTAACACACCTGTCTATAAAGACAATAAAAAAAATTTGCAAAAGTATTTTAAAATTTTATTTGATCAACCAAATTATTATCGCTTTTAAATTAAATCGTACTATCTAAGATGGACCATAACTTATAAAGTTTATATTCTAAAGAAATTAAATCAAGGCTGCCTGACTGTCGATATGAGATACTCGTATACTGCTTCTGAGTTTGAGAAGAGCATTTGATTAATGGTCTAACCATACAATTAAGTATAGTTTTGAGAAGTTTTAGAACCTTAAAAAAACACATGCGACGCCATCGTTTTTGAATATCCACACGTTTGGGATAATTCATTTAACCACAAATATTGTAGCTTTCACCTTTTTTCTTCTTTAGAACGTCTCTTTAATAAGTTTTTAATTAGTTCTTAATATTTTTCTTTAAAATATGAGACATGAAATTTTGCGACGCTTCTATTTCGTGGGATAAATTCTTCTTTACAGAAAACATCGTTTATACGCCTATCGCTGCCTTTCTAGTTCTTGGTGTGTTAGCCCTAAAACTGTATAGGTAACAAAACCACAGTGGGAATTAGGACAAAGCCCTAATTCCTCCCCTGGTCTACGAAGCCCCCCCCCCCCGAAAAACTTACCGGTCAGCTCAGAAATTAATTGCGGAAGCGTCGTGGGCCAACACGACGCATAGATAGTAAATAGTGCACCACTACGTTAGGTCTGGCAAGTTCACAAGTCAACGTAGAATCACCCTTGGGCCATAAGGGCTTAAGAATACAATAAAGGTGTTCGTATACCTGGTTAACCGTGTCACCAAACTAACACTTTTGCTCATAAGGACTTACAGAAATAAAACACCAACAACGGTATATAACAATAACTAAATTTATTAAGGAAAATAAAATATGATAACAAAAAAAAAGAGTCGACGTAAGAGCAAATTTTCAAAAGAAAATTATAGATTGAAATTACTAAAATTAATGAAATTTAACTACAAATCAATTAGTACTAAGGCAATATTAAAGTTTTGGCAATTCCAAAATCTAGAATTAAATCTACCAAAATAAACGAAATTTAACTGTTACGCACCTGGCGCATATCAGTGAATACAATAAAACAGATTCACTTGATAGTATAATACCCTGTAGTAACAGGAAAGAATTAAAGTGAACAAAATCTGAATAAGGTTATGTAGGTATAACCCCTCCCCCCCGCTGTTTAGCAGGTAAGAAATTAAAGTAAACAAATTATGAATTAAATAAATTCGAGTCTGAACAAGAGTTTCAGTAGAACACAACTAAGTGTACTTAATTCTGGATTCTGTACAATAAGGTTATAACGATCTTAATTAACTAAAACAGAAACGTATCCCAAAATAATATTTATCCAGTACGTAGGCCCGTCTGAAGGACCAATGCCTCGTACAGATTGACACTACAAATTTCACCTGGCTGCTAATGAAGCTAGACAACCAGTATTAATAATAATACAGACAATAGATCGAAACTTGGTGCGTAATCACCTATCTACTAAATACACATTGATTAATGCCTTGCACGGCTAATTAAGTTACAGGAAAATTAATGAATAAAACTGAACGAATAATCTATTCGCTGTGCTGGAAAGAATTGACTGTAAATTACTTCTGGATTCAAACAATTAATAAGCTCTTCACAATAATCGAGCTCTATATTAAATAAAATGTATCAATCTAACAGAATCTTACGATGCTATCATTTATGTGACGTTTGAATTGCATCTAAAGCACAAAATAATTAATAATCGGTTTTCTCTAGCGCCTTTACTTACATGAAATTATAGCACACATACATAACCACAGGAGGTTATGAATTGTACTTATATTATAACCAAAATCAAGAAAAGAAAATCTAACACCTACTTTAAATGTTCCTTGTTAACGTCTAAATTACAACCTTTATAGGAAATGCCCTCCAAAGGGGTTTTGATCAATTCTATTTCGTTAAACTTTTATGCAATTCACCCAAAACACTGCGGCCATAGATGTCATCGGAAATTCGCCATGTTGTAGTCGTAGAATAATGTTCTAGAAGGATTTTTGTGACCACGCCTCAAATAAGAATCACAAATGAACGGGAAATGAGGCCGTTTTCACTCGGTTTTCCTTCAAAAATTCAACTCCCAGGGAAACATCCGTAGATGGATTAAAGAAAATCAGTCCTGTAGGACACGTGACCGCTTGCCAAACTTTATCTGCGAAGTCTTAACTGCGTTGAAAGGCAGCATAAGGTAAAATTCTCTAACAGGCATACGATAATAATTAAATTATATCCTACAAAGGATAAAGGACAATTATTAGACAATGTTCAAATGATTAAGATATTTCTTACCGCAAGTGCCTTATTCCATCTTAAATGAAGATCTACTACATCAACGAACGCTCGACGGGAGAATGGCGATAAACGTGCACCGCCGGTCATGCGTCACACATGAACCTCGGACAATTTCAAAGTTAAGGGCGACATCTATTGTACGATAATATGCAAGTACAACTGGTTGCCAAGCCATAAAGGCGTAAGATCGATTTAATTAAGTAAAATGTACCTATTTTTTTAAAACTCGTAACAGGTGTTTGAATTGTGCGTAGTGTCCATATAGATAGTGTTCTTTAATGTCACTATTTTTTTCAAATAATTTGAGAAAACCGTCACTGTCGGTCGCTTTCTTGGTCGTAAAATAGGTTGATAAAGTGTTGCATACCGGATGGTTATATAATATAAAAACTACTACCATTAGAATATTTTAATCCTCAAATCCCATATAAAAACAAATATTTCCAAATAAAGCTATTTTAACCTCTTTAAAGCGCATTATCACTGGCGTACCACAAGGAAGTGTTCTGGACCCTGTTATGTCTCCTCTACGCTAAGATTTTAGGGAGGGTCTACTGACGCTGGCTAATAATATCCGCTCGTGTTATAATTCACAACATATAAGATTAGTTTATTCTTCTACGTGGGACAGATTACAAACTATTGCTTAGGGAATTCAAAAAAAAAATAAAGCTAATTTTCTTTGGATTACAGGTTAGTGGAATTTGAAAGAGCGCATAGCTTCTATGCATTCAAATAGTCAGTCAATATACTGTTAATCGTTTTCGTACAAATGCCCAAGATTTCTTGAATTGAACGAATCGTATTGTGCACAACCGTAATGGTTTGGTCGACAAAATAAAATTTGTTATACCAGCGTCTTACGATAGATCATGAACCCTATTCACTACTAAATATGTTCTGCAATTTAACGTTATATTCTTGAATTGCTCATTATTCGATTTAATAACTTTTCATAGAAATGTTCATTTCATATGACTATAACTTCGAAATATTTTTCGATTTTTGTTTAACTCTCAAAAAATGAAATTAAAATGTCACGCACTTGTATCAGTAAGTGTTTGCTTACTGCTTAGGCTTAATATTAAAGGTAGGTACACCGTGAGTCCTGTGCGTTTGTTAAACGCACCTATATTTGAGGCGATACGCCATTCCAATTTTACTTTTATGTAAAAACATGATTGTGTTTCTTTAATCATTGTTGCCGCCTCTTAATCCAGTCTGTTTTCTTCTGGTTAAGGGTCAAATTATTTTTTGGCTTCCGATTTTTGTAGAAGAAGAACACTTGAGTTACAAAACAATCAATAAAGCACGAACAATTAATTTTACCTGTTGAGTTACTTGTTGAGTTTTGATTGAAGTACATGAAATCGATAATAATAAAACAGTAATTGCTATTGACCATGCTACATGACAATGAAAAATGCACTCATATTTACGTTTATAAAATATTGACTTAGCATGCACTTACTGCTGTCTAGTAAAATTTCAATATCAAAATTTGCTGGCACCTTCGTTATTATATTCCGGAATGCATTTATTGCAGTTGATGCAAAACACAATTTAACATTTACGCAATTTGAAAATTTCCCAAAACATGACTAATAATTTACTTTGAAAATTATAATCTCTATATGTATTTGTAATATGGCATTAGTCTCTATTATAATAAACCCCCGCTGTCGTCCAAGTAGTGTTAATTAATAATAAAAAATTAATAATAGAAATGATGATTATCCAAATGGAAAAAATATACGAGAAGCGTATACTGTGCATGTAAATTATATGCAAACCACTCTAACAATATAATTAGTTGATAAATTAAAACTTTAAGGGTTCGTGAAATAGATATAACTCAGGGTTTGTGTATACACTAATATTATTTATTTTTGTGCTCCGGTCTAGCATGAGAGTACTCTATCTTCTACAGGGGGGTTCTCGTGCCTTATGTCACATGCAGCATCTATTATATTCTTACTTGGTACTTACCGGTCTTTCTTACTGATGTCTCAAGTGTACAGAATAAGATATGTATTTAATATGCTCAGTTATTGTCAAACAAAGTGTGGTTCAGAGAGAAATCAAACACGAAGCTGTTAAATTAAATTATGGTTTAATAAGAAACTCCCTATCAGAATTCACAGCAACAACAACTAAATGCCCATACATAAAAATGAAACAGTAGAAATAACATCAAATAGGAAGCAAAATTATACTACAATATCTTTTAGATAAATGACGAGGAAATTCATTAACAAAAGAACAAGTAAGTTATGTCAATACGTTATATGTGTAACCGTTTTTTATGGTTATACAAATATTGAATACGCAATCTTTGTTTACAATATAATAATTTAATAATGATAATTTTATTATTTTCTCATGTGTTTGGTGAATTAAAGGATATTCTATTTTGAAATTGTTTTCTACCTGCTTTGATAGTTGAGTTTAAAATTCAATGTGATATTTTCTTTTTCTTTCAAATACCTTACAAAAATTCCGCTGTAATTAATTAGCGCTTTTTTATTCACACGCTGCAATTCTAGTGGTTTAGGTTTCCGCCTCCTGGTTGGTTGTTTTTCCAATCGCGAGGGAACAGAAAGAAATTGCCTGGTGCAGGTCACCTTTTTAATGACTGGGATGAATCTCTTTGATATAATTTATTTTCGGATTGATATTTGGTTGCTATCTCGGCACCTTTTTCTTCAAAGTCGCAGGTTTTATGAACTATTATATTTGTTTCTATGTATCTTTGTTCGGCGTCGGTAAAAGATTTTTCTTTAAGTTGGAATATCTCGACTTCTAGAAGAGATATTGTCTCATCGAACCTTTTAAAACTCGTAGATATATTATATTTATCTTTTAGCACTCGCACAACGATTACTTCCGCACAAATATAAATTTATTTTACGTAGGGTCAATGAACGTGTCTACTCGCCCTGGCTATTGTCGTGTAACCCCCAAATGCAAAACTTTTCATCGCGATCGTCTTATTTTCGTAAATACTCATGTGTACACCATGAACGTAATTTCAAACGGTTATAGATATTTGAAATAAATTTTAATAAAATTGAAAATGGAAATATAGAAAAGTTAATATCAAAATAAATTATTTTAGAGAAATTTTTAAATAGAAAATAATAAGTGTTACTTGTAAATACGTGTTCATGTCGATGCATTTTTGCATATATCATACATCATTATAGCTACCTTCAGGTTACAAATTTAATATACAGTGTGAAATTTCTTTACATAAATAACTAAATAATTACAAAAGATTTCTTGCAAAACTTGTAATTGTTTTTCTTATTACATATAAATATCAAATGGAAATAATTAAAAAGGTTAACTTAATAAATACTATAATTAGTGTAATTCTCAAAAAAATATTTATGTTGAGCATTCCTCGATTTTGCTTCCTTGCGTGTGCATCTAATTTGTTCTTTGTTACTTCATTTAAAATTCTACTAGTATAATATATATATATATATATATATATATATATATAAATATTTAGTGTTAATAAGAATTAAATTTCTTATTTATTTTATTGGCCGTGTCTTATTATTAAAATAATAGACTTTTTTATTGGTTTAGCGACCTTTAATGAATTTCAATGTTTTTCTCTACGACGTTTCGACTCTTTTTACTATTAAGTCTTTTTCAATTTTTAATATTAAGACGCGGCCAATAAAATAAATAAGAAATTTAATTCTTATTAACACTAAATATTGAAAACCATTGTTGAAAATATGGTAATAGAACAAGAAAAATTGAGTTACGCCAAAATAAAGAAACACCTTGGACAAGAAACATATACGAGAACTAAGAAAATAACTAAATTAGAGAATAAAACAGCAAGAATGAAAAACCGTGGAATATTTTTAGTTGCATGCAAAACCAACAAACTAACACCTACATTTCTAAAACTTAAATTAACACCCATTTTGTTTAATGATAAAAAACTCACCAATATGTTCGATGATAAAGTAAGTAATTTTACACATACTATCTTGAATTATTTGATCACAGATACTGTAAAAAGCATAAACATCCTACAGAAGGAAATAAACATACAATATACAGAACTCAAAAAACAAATTAATCTCAAAACATACAATAAATTGATAGAATGGATAAATTATAAACATATTAATTTCTTGAATAATATAAAAACTAAACAAAAACAGAAACTAGAAATCCTAAAACAAAAAACAAACCAAAACAAAAACACACCAAATTTCCTAAAAAATAACACATATAATAAAAAATGGATAACAAACCTAACTAATGACAATATATCCAATAACGTTATGAAAATATTAAGTCTAGGACCAAAATTCACAATACAATACCAAATTGACAATAAAAACCAAAGTAAATTACCTATAGACGTAATAATTGCAAACGTAGAATCTTCAATAGACACCATCAAGGAAAATGACAAAAATCATATAAGGTCTAAAATCTGTAACAGCCTCTTAAATTACAAACAATCAAGTAAATCAGTTAAAAATAACGAAGCAGACAAAGCGTTAAATAAACACATTAAAGAAACTAAAACTTTCCTAAAAAACAACAGTCATTTAATAGTACTGCAATCAGACAAATCTAATAAAATAGTAATAATGGAAAAAAGACAATATATGGAAAACATGGAAAAACTAAATGACGATAAAACTTATACAAAATTAAAGAATGACCCCACAACAAAATATAAAAAGATAAACAACACACTAATTAAAAAATGGGAAAATAAACAAATCATCTCACCAAAAACAGCCAACAAATTAAAGATACATAATGCACAACCACCCAAAATATATGGCTCACCAAAACTACATAAAAATAATATCCCATTAAAACCAATCGTATCTTGCATTCAAAGCTCGTTTTATGAACTATCAAAATATCTAACAAAAACACTAACCAATGTCATAGGTCAAAATAAATATTATATTAAAAATACTTTCGATTTCAAACAATATATCGATAAAATCAAAACAAATAACAACGAAAAACTTGTTTCCTTGGACGTAGAATCAATGTACACCAATACACACTAGCAAAAATAGTAATTACAGAAAAATGGGACTCCATCAAAAGTTTCACAGACTTACCATTAATAGATTTCCTTGAAGCAATAGAATTAACTTTAATTTCCACATATTTTCAATTCGACAATAAATATTTCAAACAAATTGAAGGACTAGCAATGGGAGCACCTATATCCAGCGTAATAGTCCAATTAGTATTAGAACCCATCGAAGAAAACGTTATAAAATCCCTGAAAATAAAACCAACTTTTTTCAAAAGATATGTCGGTGACTGCATAATGATGTTACCAGAAAAGGAAATAAGCAATGTAGAAAATAGCTTCAACAACGTCCATCCAAATTTAAACTTTACCATTGAAATAGAAAAAAGCAACTCCATAAACTACTTAGACTTAACACTAATAAAAACAAAAAACAACATACAAACAAAATGGTAAACTAAACCAATCACATCCGGCAGATACGTAAACTTTTATTCAAACCAACCCCTATCCCACAAAAAGAATGTAGTAACAGCGTTAATAGACAGGGCTTTAATCTCACCAATCCAGTTTTCAGACCAACAGTACTGAATAAAGTAAAAACAATTTTAACAGAAAACAATTATCCACTACAATTTATACAAAAAATTATAAAACAGGGACTTAATAAAATATATAACAAAACTAAGTGCCAAAACAAAAATAAAACAACCAATGAATTAACATATATCCCTACACCCTATATAACTGGATTATCCGAAAAACTAAACAATATATTTAAACCATTTAATTTTAAAATAGCAAATCAAAGCGGAAAAAACCTAAAATTCCTACACACCAAACTAAAAGACTCAACACCTACACTAAAACAATCACATACAATATATAACATAACATCCGTAAAACTAAACAATATATTTAAACCATTTAATTTTAAAATAGCAAATCAAAGCGGAAAAAACCTAAAATTCCTACACACCAAACTAAAAGACTCAACACCTACACTAAAACAATCACATACAATATATAACATACCCTGCAAAGACTGTGACAAAGTATACATAGGCCAAACAAAACAGTTACTACAGGAAAGATTAAAAGGTCACAAATACGCAAAAAATCAAACTGCTTTAAAAAAACACCAGATAACACTAAAACATAATTTTGATTATGAAAATACCAAAATAATAACAAAGAAAAAAAATACAAAAGCTAGGGAGGTCTTAGAAATGATCCATATTTTCAAAAACAGCAGAACAATCAACGACCGTAACGAGATTGATGGACTTTCTAAACTCTATTATCCACTCATTAAACAATAGAAGACAACCAACCCCACCCACACACACCTAAAAAATTTTATTGTTTCCCATTTGTAAACACATATACTATGTTTCCCTAACACATGGCTTGACCATGCTAATTTTAAAAGCGAAATAGGACATTTCTCCAACAAAGACATTTAGTCACACAAAATATTCTGAGTGACGCGGTCGATCCCTGGAAAGGTCTCGGACATGTTCCGACCACAGATGAACATCAAATATGTGTTTTGAAACGAAACAAATCGGTGAGTTTTATATCATTTTATATCATTTAATTTTCCTTACTTTATTATTATTTTAATTTAAATTTTTAATTCATTCATACAAATGTAATCATTTAATTTTCCTTACTTTATTATTATTTTAACTTTAATTTTTAATTCATTCATACAAATGTAAACATATTTTCTTACCTTTCGTTGTATTAATTTTTGTTTCTAGTCACTTGAAAAAGCCTTAATAATAAAAAGAGTCGAAACGTCGTAGAGAAAAACATTGAAATTCATTAAAGGTCGCTAAACCAATAAAAGAGTCTATTATTTTAATATTAAGAAACGGCCAATAAAATAAATAAGAAATTTAATTCTTATTAACACTAAATATTGAAAACCATTGTTGAAAATATGGTAATAGAACAAGAAAAATGGAGTTACGCCAAAATAAAGAAACACCTTGGACAAGAAACATATACGAGAACTAAGAAAATAACTAAATTAGAGAATAAAATAGCAAGAATGAAAAACCGTAGAATATTTTTAGTTGCATGCAAAACCAACAAACTAACACCTACATTTCTAAAACTTAAATTAACACACATTTTGTTTAATGATAAAAAACTCACCAATATGTTCGATGATAAAGTAAGTAATTTTACACATACTATCTTGAATTATTTGATCACAGATACTGTAAAAAGCGTAAACATCCTACAGAAGGAAATAAACATACAATATACAGAACTCAAAAAACAAATTAATCTCAAAACATACAATAAATTGATAGAATGGATAAATTATAAACATATTAATTTCTTGAATAATATAAAAACTAAACAAAAACAGAAACTAGAAATCCTAAAACAAAAAACAAACCAAAACAAAAACACACCAAATTTCCTAAAAAATAACACATATAATAAAAAATGGATAACAAACCTAACTAATGACAATATATCCAATAACGTTATGAAAATATTAAGTCTAGGACCAAAATTCACAATACAATACCAAATTGACAATAAAAACCAAAGTAAATTACCTATAGACGTAATAGTTGCAAACGTAGAATCTTCAATAGACACCATCAAGGAAAATGACAAAAATCATATAAGGTCTAAAATCTGTAACAGCCTCTTAAATTACAAACAATCAAGTAAATCAGTTAAAAATAACGAAGTAGACAAAGCGTTAAATAAACACATTAAAGAAACTAAAGCTTTCCTAAAAAACAACAGTCATTTAATAGTACTGCAATCAGACAAATCTAATAAAACAGTAATAATGGAAAAAAGACAATATATGGAAAACATGGAGAAACTCCTAAATGACGATAAAACTTATACAAAATTAAAGAATGACCCCACAACAAAATATCAAAAGATAAACAACACACTAATTAAAAAATGGGAAAATAAACAAATCATCTCACCAAAAACAGCCAACAAATTAAAGATACATAATGCACAACCACCCAAAATATATGGCTCACCAAAACTACATAAAAATAATATCCCATTAAAACCAATCGTATCTTGCATTCAAAGCTCGTTTTATGAACTATCAAAATATCTAAAAAAAAACACTAACCAATGTCATAGGTCAAAATAAATATTATATTAAAAATACTTTCGAATTCAAACAATATATCGATAAAATCAAAACAAATAACAACGAAAAACTTGTTTCTTGTTTCCTTGGACGTAGAATCGATGTACACCAATACACACTAGCAAAAAAAGTCATTACAGAAAAATGGGACTCCATCAAAAATTTCACAGACTTACCATTAATAGATTTGCTTGAAGCAATAGAATTAACTTTAATTTCGACATATTTTCAATTCGACAATAAATATTTCAAACAAATTGAAGGACTAGCAATGGGAGCACCTATTGGATATAGATGCTCCCATTGCTAGTCCTTCAATTTGTTTGAAATATTTATTGTCGAATTGAAAATATGTGTAAATTAAAGTTAATTCTATTGCTTCAAGGAAATCTAGTAATGGTAAGTCTGTGAAATTTTTGATGGAGTCCCATTTTCCTGTAATTACTTTTTTTTGCTAGTGTGTATTGGTGTACATCGATTCTACGCCCAAGGAAACAAGTTTTTCGTTGTTATTTGTTTTGTACGCTGAATGCGTAATAGCCCAATTAGTATTAGAACACATAGAAGAAAACGTTAGAAAATCCCGGAAAATAAAACCAACTTCTTTCAAAAGATATCTCGATGACTGCATAATGATGTTACCAGAAAAGGAAATAAGCAATGTACAAAATAGCTTCATCAACGTCCATCCAAATTTAAACTTTAGCATTGAAATAGAAAAAAACAACTCCATAAACTACTAAGACTTAACACTAATAAAAACAAAAAACAACATACAAACAAAATGGTACACTAAACCAATCACGTCCGGCATATACGTAATCTTTTATTCAAACCAACCCCTACAGGGCTAAAATTGACGTACAAAATATTTTGTACGTCGATTTTATTATTTCTACTCTACATTTTTTATCCCAGAAGAAGCGACAAAGTCTGTTGCGAAATATAGGGTTATTTAATAAAGGAGTTTTTTAATTGACCGCTTACCCGAATTTAAATTAATTTTTGATATATATATATATATATATATATATATATATATATATATATACGGTTGCGGCCCTTGAAAACTCAGGCACTCGATTTTGACTTGATTGTCAATAATTTTAAATTTTGTAATGTTTGTAAATCAAATTTTCATGAGTCATTTTTATGACAATGTCACATTTGACAAATCCATAGTCAGTTTATTCTTTAAAATGACGCAATTATCAGAATTACAAAACTCTATAATAAAAACTAAACAATAATTTTGAAGCAAAGTTTTGTATTCTGATATTCGACGAAAAGGTTTTGTTTAAGTATAACAATACGTTAAGCACGTATAAAGCGTTTGTACAATATGAAACAAACATGTAAATAATTTACATATCTGTAACTATGCACATGGACAATACACCTCGTATTTTCAGAAATTACTTCTGCTTAATACATATGTTTCTGCCAATATAGGCGTCCTCAGCTAAGCTAGTGAAGCAATTTATACAAATTAATACAAACCTGTTATAAACAACTGGTTTGTATCTGTATTTAAATTTACTGAAATAGCCCGCAAAGATCAAGCAAGTTCCGTCCTATAAGAAGACAACTATTTAATAATTGACATCTTACGGGCGAAAGATAGGTAGCCCTCCGGACAATGTATCTTTCGCCCGTAAGATGTCAATTATTAAATAGTTGTCTTCTTATAGGACGGAACTTGCTTGATCTTTGCGGGCTATTTCAGTAAATTTAAATACAGATACAAACCAGTTGTTTATAACAGGTTTGTATTAATTTGTATAAATTGCTTCACTAGCTTAGCTGAGGACGCCTATATTGGCAGAAACATATGTATTAAGCAGAAGTAATTGCTGAAAATACGAGGTGTATTGTCCATGTGCATAGTTACAGATATGTAAATTATTTACATGTTTGTTTCATATTGTACAAACGCTTTATACGTGCTTAACGTATTGTTATACTTAAACAAAACCTTTTCGTATATACCGCCATCTGGCAGGTTGTTAATGGACTACATCTACATACGTATTTTATCGTTTCCCGTAGCAGCATAGCTGTTCGAACGATAGGTAGCCCTCCGGACAATGTATCTTTCGCCCGTAAGATGTCAATTATTAAATAGTTGTCTTCTTATAGGACGGAACTTGCTTGATCTTTGCGGGCTATTTCAGTAAATTTAAATACAGATACAAACCAGTTGTTTATAACAGGTTTGTATTAATTTGTATAAATTGCTTCACTAGCTTAGCTGAGGACGCCTATATTGGCAGAAACATATGTATTAAGCAGAAGTAATTGCTGAAAATACGAGGTGTATTGTCCATGTGCATAGTTACAGATATGTAAATTATTTACATGTTTGTTTCATCTGATATTCGAATTGATATTTTTGAAATTTAAGTAAAACAGCATATTATCTGCAGTTTGTTAATCATATTTTTAAATTTACTATTTTTACAATACATTTTGCCTTCTACGCCAATAATTGGTTTGAGTACCGTTTAGAAATATTTACACCGCTTAAAATGTTTTTGTATTTAAGTGTCTGGGTGTTCAAGGGCCGCAACTGCACGTATGTACTCTGTTTTCAAGTTGTCTTTTAGCAATTGTCTCGACAAAATGGCAACTACCTCTACATTACGGTGAGCAATGGATTTGCTATGTGCGAATACAAAAGTTGAAAATTATCAATCCTCATGTGCATATGTAGCCATAATCTACTTAGAAAGATATCTGGAGTAATTGGCGTGGCAAGATCAGCGTGTATTCTATTAGAATGCTTGAGTTGTCTGGTAGACGATGAAATTTTAACAGAGGTTGTTGAATATACGAACAAATATGTTGAATTTATAAAACCTGACTGAAGAAGATGCTAAAATTGCAGGTCTTATCGAGTTAAATCCTTGCAATGAATTTATTGATTTTAACTGGTACTCTCAAAACTAAGAAACGAAGTTTAGAAAATGTTTGACGTTCTGAAGGACATGGTGTTGGAAAATTTCGACTAGTGATTTAAATTTATTATGAAATGTGTAAGATTTGTTAATCAAAATAAACGTGGAGGAAGAAAAAAGACAAATTAGCGGCAGCACGAGTAAACCATGTATTGCTTTAAAATTTGTGCACTGGTCGACACCCAAAATATTATTTGTATAATCTAATCAGATATATGCTGGTTTACAGCTTAAAGGCGTTTATCGTATAAGTAAAAAACTAAAAGAGCTGGATTTTGGAGTAATACATTTTATGTTTATTTTAGTACCTATTTTTGGTTAAGGTCGAATTATTATTTCTGATAATGGGTTCAGTAAATTTGAGCTATTTGAGGAATTGAATTAAAAACTGTCCAACGTTGGAACGCAAAAAAAATTCGAGATTCCACCGTAATTTGTTCCTAACCAGTTACGAGCTGTCTTCGGCAGTTAATTTGGATTTAGAACACGTTGCATATTAGTATCCTATGTGCCTAATAAGGTAAAATGTGTCCTTACATCTTCAACACTACACGAAGATAATTTGTTCGGATGTCGCTGTAGGGTCTAAACAAAAACATTCAATGATTACCTTTTATAATCAAACGAAAAGAGGAGTCGATACGACCGATAAACTATGCGCATCATATAATGTAGCCAGAAATGTAAGGTAATGGCAAGCCTAAGTTTATTTTGCCTTACTTAACATTAACGGTATAAATGCATTAGTAATACATTGCGGTAGTAGTCAACAGCCGCTATGTAAGTAAGTAAGCATTACTTAAAAAATTGTCTCAGAAGTCAGTTTTACCACCTTTAGTTAGAAGAAGTCAGACAACTGTAGGAATGCCTCCGGGGCTTCAAACTAAGGACTAAAACGCTTCATTCCACCTATAAACAAAAGGAACTATTAAAATAATCATAGCAACGATGAGGGAGAAGTTAAGAGAAAAAGATATGAGAACTATGATGAAGCAAGTAAAATACTATTAACAAAATATAATTACACACATTACAGTAAACCAATATATTTTGACACATAGATACATATTGCTATGAATAGTGGTTTGTAGATTTAATGTGCCACCATCCACAACTAATCTTCCCAACTAGGTTACTCATTTCCAAATATGAGACTTCTCACTTCTCGGGTTCCAATCGGAAAGTCGTGACTGTTTCTACGAAATATACTAGGCGCCAGTGAAAAATTCACACTATATTTATATACTTATTTTTAAATGAGTTACTTATATTTTTATTGGTTGACTTCGCAGATATTTCTTGGTGAAACATTCTTGTAATAACTTGATTAATTATTCGAAAATAAAACACTTGGCTTAGTTTCACGACTTCTTTATTAGATATACTAACAATTGTTTCGGCTATTAGGCCATTATCAAAGAGCTATCTAAAACTAAACTTACTCTACTTAAGGTTAACTTATATACCTGTGTTCATTATGGGTGGGAGAATGTGGGTAATTGATATTTAAAATTGCATCGATATAGGGGGTATTTATGAATTCTAATTGCGTGTTTGTGATAACTCGATTTTGTTTTTGGGCTTTTTTAATTTCAAAAATCTCTAATATATTTAACTTTTTACTTTTTACTACATTATGAATGAGGTTACAGCTATTTATATCGGGTAAGTGGTTCTGGTCTATACAATGTTCTGCGAACCCTGTGTGTTTAACACTATATTTTATATCTCTAATATGTTCTGTTAACCGTTTATTAATACATCTGCCACTCTGTCCGATATAAATAGCTTCACAATTCTGGAATTTTATGGAATATACTCCTGATTTATCTAAGTTATCTATTTTATCTTTAGTATTATTCAACAATGTACCTAAATTTACTTTATTTATCCACACTATGTTAATGTTGAGTTTCTTTAGTAATTTGTTTATTTTCTGTGATATGGGAGGGATATAAGTGATTACATGCCAACTAGGTTATATCCCTCCCATAACACAGAAAATAAACAAATTACTAAAGAAACTCAACATTAACATAGTGTGGATAAATAAAGTAAATTTAGATACATTGTTGAATAATACTAAAGATAAAATAGATAACTTAGATAAATCAGGAGTATATTCCATAAAATGCCAGAATTGTGAAGCTATTTATATCGGACAGAGTGGCAGATGTATTAATAAACGGTTAACAGAACATATTAGAAATATAAAATATAGTGTTAAACACACAGGGTTCGCAGAACATTGTATAGACCAGAACCACTTACCCGATATAAATAGCTGTAACCTCATTCATAATGTAGTAAAAAGTAGAAAGTTAAATATATTAGAGATTTTTGAAATTAAAAAAGCCCAAAAACAAAATCGAGTTATCACAAACACGCAATTAGAATTCATAAATACCCCCTATCTATATCGATGCAATTTTAAATATCAATTACCCACATTCTCCCAGCCATAATGACCACAGGTATATAAGTTAACCTTAAGTAGAGTAAGTTTAGTTTTAGATAGCTCTTTGATAATGGCCTAATAGCCGAAACAATTGTTAGTATATCTAATAAAGAAGTCGTGAAACTAAGCCAAGTGTTTTATTTTCGAATAATTAATCAAGTTATTATATTTTTAATTAATCAGCAGTAAAGGCCAGAACACAAAATTAAACACAGGCATAATTAATTATGCCTAAAAACCCTCTTAACATTCTTACATTTTTAGGACGTGGATACTCTTTAATCAGCTTCAGCCTACTTTGATCCACATTGACATATTTAGGACTTATATTATACCCTAGAAACTTTATTTCACTCTTAAAAAATTCACACTTCTTAATATTTACTTTTAATCCTTCTCTTACCAATATTTCCAATATATTTCTTACATGTTCCAAGTGATCCTGATAATTCTTACTATATATTAAAATATCATCTATGTAATGTACTACATAATCTTCATAGGGTTCCAATATTTGTTGCATAGCCCTAATTAACACCGCAGCAGAACTGCTTAATCAATAAGGTACAGTCCTAAACTGATATAGCTTTCAAAAATTCTTTCAATGGAGACTGTGGTTAAATAATAATTTAAAAAGGTATATAACCCCTTACCACAATTATTAGTCGTATCCTAAATACGTATTTCGACAACTAAGTTGTCATCATCAGTAGGTAAAAACTACTAATTAAAAGTCACACATGGGGCACAGTAAAGTAACATAAACGCTTCCGCACAACTACTATACACTGCAAGAGTCTTTATAGGGTTGCAGTGTATAGTAGTTGTGCGGAAGCGTTTATGTTACTTTACTGTGCCCCATGTGTGACTTTTAATTAGTAGTTTTTACCTACTGATGATGACAACTTAGTTGTCGAAATACGTATTTAGGATACGACTAATAATTGTGGTAAGGGGTTATATACCTTTTTAAATGATACACCTTTCCATTAACCATAAATCCACAATATTTCCTCGATTCCTTTTCTAACGGTACCAACCAAAGAACACTCCTTAAGTCCAATTTACTATAAACTTTTGCATTGCCACAACTTGAAAGTAATGCTTCTATTGTAATCGGAGTTTCAAATTGAGCTTTTGTTCGCTCATTAAGTCTGCGCGCATCCAAACATAATCTAATCTCTCCTGACTTCTTCCTTACCACTACTAACGGATTCACATATCTAGTTTTACCACGTTCTATTACACCGTCTTGTAATATCTTCTTCATTTCTTCTTCTACTTGCTGTTGCATATTCTTTGGAATGGGATAATTTTTAATTTTAAAGCAAGTTCTGATTTATTCTTTACATCTACTTTTACAGATTCTAAATTAAAATTAGGCCTTGTATCTTTATATCTCGTACCTGTGTATTTCTTTTGGTCTATAATTCTATCTTTTACATTATTCCTATCTGAATCATTTATTTCTCTATATGGGGAAGCCATTTTATTTCTATTAATTTGAGTATGATCATTTAGCATAGGTCTTTCTGATCTCAGAGGTGTATTGTTCAAATTAAATCTTGAATATTGATTTCTCTTAATATTACTTTATGAATAATTATTATTATATTTATTTCCACGCTCTGCATCATTTAACCTTTTTAATAATTCTAGAAACTGTTGCATATCAGTTATATTATGTATTGCTACTGCCTGATTAACTTCAAAATCCAAATGTCTGACTAATTGTGACACCAAGTCTAATTCACTTATTTTAATACAGAGTACCTCTTCATGACATAGGTGTCTCTTGTTTCATTATTTCCAACTTTATATTTACCAAATAATAATTCTTGTCTTACCCTTGTCTGCTTGTTTCGTCCCCAGAATTGATTTGTGAACCTGGCTTCAAATTCGTTCATTGTTGTCACCTCATCTGACACCATCTCCCACCAAACCATAGCATCATCCTTCAGGCAGTTTCCAATCATTTGCAACTTTTCCTTATCCCCTGACACACCTTCCAAGCTGGCTTTTATTTTCGTTAAGAAATTCATAGGATTCGTTGTTGAAATCCCATAAAATTTTGGTAATGCTTCATTTTGTACAGGTACAGGAATATAAGTGGGCATATTTACCTCATTCTTCTCTTTTCTGACTTCTTCTATTTTCTTTAGTAATTTTACTTCCACATGCTTCATTTGTTGTTCTGCGAATTCTCTTCTTTCTAGTTCCTCTGATAATTTGCTATTTAAAACCATTATATTATCTTCTACTTGCTGTTCATTTGACAAATGCAATGAGTCCATTCCCCTTGTTAAAACTTC
The DNA here is from genome assembly GCA_935421215.2 of Melolontha melolontha. NCBI lineage: Eukaryota > Metazoa > Arthropoda > Insecta > Coleoptera > Scarabaeidae > Melolontha > Melolontha melolontha. Next base: position 82,451,440 of record OW285239.1, on the reverse strand, counting down.
ATCTTGGCTCGCATTATTTAACGCCATTATTATTACCATCATCGCATGCATCTTTTCTTCCATTCTTCTCTCTCTTTCCTGCATTATCTCCATTGTAGCCTGCATTTTTGTTACCATGTCCATCATAATCTTATCCCTGTTTACCCTGTCTTGCGCCTCTTCATGTATGGTGTTTACTGGACCTACTCTTGCCCTTACTTCTTCCAAAAGTTGCTCATTTCTTTGCTTTACTGCTGTTACATCTTCCATCTTTGTGCTCTGTTTCTTGCTTACAACTAATACTACTTCTGTTCGCCTCACGTTGGCCTTGCCAAAAATACGCTATGAATAGTGGTTTGTAGATTTAATGTGCCACCATCCACAACTAATCTTCCCAACTAGGTTACTCAGCCGGTTGATTTCCAAATATGAGACTTCTAACTTCTCGGGTTCCAATCGGAAATTTGTGACTGTTTCTACGAAATATACTAGGCGCCAGTGAAAAATTCACACTATATTTACATACTTATTTTTAAATGAGTTACTTATATTTTTAATTAATCAGCGTAAGGGCCAGAACACAAAATTAAACGCAGGATAAAATTTAAACTGAATCTTTAATACAAAAATTAAAAAAAGAAAAAAAAACTATCTTTATAAAGTATAAAGATTATGTATTTTACAATAATACATGAGGTAAAATATATTCACTGTACAATTGACAGCTAAGTGAATGAAAAAGTTCCTCTTTATTAATTCCGGTCAAACTTATCTAAAAATAATAAAGTATATTTTTAATTTCTCCCCAGAGAGCCACACTGTATAATCAAATTTGATACACTATCAAAATCTACACATGCGCAAGATAACATGTACAAAAAACTATAACCTTGAATCCCGTCGAACAAACTTTTCAATATATAATTATTACTAAGAAATGTTAATAATAATCTTTATTATTTATTTCTAATAATTAAGACTCTTAACTAATTATTTTAATACAATTGAAATACACTTTTAAAAGCTTTTTGAACTAAGACGTCTTATGAATATAATTTTACTTACATAAAAAAATATGGAGACGGAATAAGAAGGTGCTTATAACTTTTATACATCAAAAACTATTACGAGAATTTTATCTCTACAACTCTAATACATCATACAAATACTTTTCAAACAATTAACCGGTTTAATTAAATATATTTAATTATATTTCATTTAAAGCAACCTTCCACTACGCTATCTGAAATACGTCTCCCCCTCTCTAGGCCTTAACTTTCACATCCTATCGACCTCGGTAAAACAAGTTTTTATATTCGCACATTTAAATACATTTAAATAACATCTTGAATATACACTTTATCTCACAATAATTGTACATTTATTTTAAATATTTTTAATATTATATTAGAAAAAATCCATAGAAATATGTACCTGCGTATTTTGAAAAAAAAATCCATGATATATGCACTACTTGCTCTGCCAAAGCATTATTTTTCTTTAAGTTTGTGTACAGTAAACATTTATTTTCCGTTAATTATTAAGGTGAAATAATTTTCTGTTAAGTGTTTTGATGTTTTTATGAGGTTAAACTATTGATCTACAGTAGCTTATTATTATTATAATACCTGTAAACATTTAGAGCCTGATTATGTGTATTTCTATATTGCATCCGACGAAATGTTAATTAAACTAAATTGAAGTAAAGAAATGTATGATAATATTTTATATTAACACATAAATTTAAATATGTCTAAAACAGTTTACTTGATAAAACTTTTACTATATTTAGACATATTTAAATTTATGTGTTAATATAAAATAAAAAAATAAAACTCTTTAAACATATAATAACAAATACATTTCACAGTTAACTAATTTTATGTAATATATAAATTTTCATTAAGTAAAGTTCAACAGCAACTTTTACCAGCTTTAAATAAATAACGAATGTGTAAATATGTAATACAAATGCTAACAAAATGTGTTGAAATAATCGATTCTGAAATATATGTAAGTTGATACTTTTGCGTATTATTTAAAACTAAAATATTATGATTTAATTTTATGTAGTTAATATATCAATTTACTACTAAAACACATATCTTTTAGACATTTTGTTCGCATTTGTAATTTAAAATGAGAATAAAGTAGGGAATGAAGCAAGGTTTTTTAGATTCCTTTTATAGTGTTAAGAGAATGGATCATTATATCCGAAACTTTTTGATAATTTATTCGGCAAAAAAAAAACGTTTTATTTCTCGACATAGTCTTCTTTGAGTTCAAGACAGTTTGTTCAACGTTTCTACAATTTTTAATGTCTTTCAAATAATAAGATTTATCGAGGTTCGTAAAATAGGAGTTTGTTTGAGCGATGATTGCACTGTTGGGGCCAAATCTCTTTCTCCTGAGTCATCTGTGAGTCACGTGTGCACCCGTGCAATGTCTTGATGGAAAGCACTCTCTTCTTGGCCAATCGCAATCCTTTGTTCTTAAAATCGCCGTTGAATCGGTCCAACAAGTATCTGTAATATTCGCCACTGACTGTTTTTTCCTTTTGAAGATAAGCGATATATATATATATATATATATATATATATATATATATTATGCCGCATGCATCCTTAAAGACTATCGTCATGACCTTGTTGACTGGCAGACCTACCTTGGCTTTTTTTGACACCGATTTGTACAGAAACCCAAACTGTTTCGATTTTTGCTTAGCCTCCAATGTGTTTTGTTGGATCCATGTTTTGTCCACGGTTATAAAACGGCGCAAAGGTCGTTCACCAAATACTTCTTCGAAGTTGTCACACGATCGGCTTTGTGATTAACTGTGATCAAATGCGGCACTCATCTGGCGGATAGCTTTCTCATACGCAAGCGATCTTTCAATTTCGAAACCACTAAGTCATATGATATGCCTATAGCTTCTACAACCTCAATTGTACTTGCGCGACCATAACGAAATTCGGTAAATCACTTCTTTACCATTGATTCTGATGATGCAAAATACCCATAGCATTTATCTAGCTTAGCCTTAATTTGAGTAATTCTTTTCTTTTGCAAAAAATATACTAGATGAACACGCGAAATTCACTTTTTTTCCATTTTCACCAAAATGTATGAAGTTGTCTGCTTTAAATGTCTGTCAAACTTTTACTAAATAACGGAGCTTTCTGATACATTGGCAGTAGTCTATTGACACATGGTAGTTGACGTGAGCATTGTTGCTTTTCAATTTACAATTGGGGAAATTCCAAAAGCCACCGACATTATGATGTACCCTCGTATATTATTTGCTACATATAATGATCTAGCAGATTAAACACACATTCTGTTTCTACACATAGTTTTTAAATACTTCAGCTTATTTCTCAAAATAGCTAGGAAATTTACAACATCGGTTCAAATAAAAATTATTAAAAAAGCTAACCAATGTTTACAAAATAAACAACAAATTTTAAAAAAATCAAAAAATTTAGTTCATCTCGAAAATAAAACCGAAACATATTTTCCAGCAAGAAAATTGACCCGTATTGAATCTAGTGTTAAAAACCGGATAGCTTGAAATAATTCTTCTCTAATGGAACATCATGAGTATTGTGTTTTTAAATCGCATCAATTACGGATATTACATATTTGCAGATGAAGAAACTTTTAAATTATACATATAATATTCATATTCACAAACTATCTAAATCACAATTTTGTCAAAATTACATTAATTTCTTTGTTAATGTTTGGGTTCGAATTGCAGTAGTAAACTGAAAGATTGATAAGGCCGTTTAATACGAAACGGTATGTGAGCATTTTAGAAAGTTTCCTGTGCAAGATATATATTCTAAAAACCATTACATTTTAGAATTACGGAATACAATTTAACATAAAAATATCTGAAATTGAATGGTGTAACAAATAAACCAAAATGGAATAAGATATGGAAATTAAAAAAGCTGTGAGAAATTGTTGAGAATAAAAACGGAGGATTATTTGAAATGCAGAAAATTTAGCACAAAATGGATTACGAATAAATATTAAAAACTTTTATAAGCTGCTAGTTTTTGATTATCCTAAAATTTTAAATTGATTACACTATAGACAAAACTAACGCATTAGCTTAGATTATTATAGAACCAAACATATATTCATGTAAAATATAAATAAAACTCATAGCGAAAATCTTCACTTTATTAATATGCGAACGTAAAAACGAAAATTGTTTCGCCAACACTGCGGTTTCGTCAGATGCGTACTAGAGCAAGTTCAAACTATAAAAATAGTTTGTAAGTTGTTCTAATACATACGCAAAGTCGGTTTAGCTGTGTTTAAACGATTTTAATTTGCCGCTTGACGTATTCTTTAACGCTTTTGATAACAATTAAGGTTTTGTGACACCCACCTCTGCTGACAGCTTGGGCATGCCAATTTTGAGTGTAAAATGTGATAAATAGGTACGTCTAATCGATATGCTCAATTCTTAGACTCTTTAAAACAATATCCTTAATTTTATCGATCATCTCCGGAATTGCTACAGTTTCTGATAGTCCTGATCGCACATCATCTTCGATGCTCATATCACCAGGCTTAGATTGCGCAACAAAACCAAAAATAGTGACTTTCAAAGGAGTATTATATGAATTTTATTATTTTCCATTTATACCTTTAATTGGTACTGCTATAACTTTCAAATAAAATGTCAGGAACTAACTTCACCCGCCACAATTGAAAATATGGCAGAATTATAACATAATGTTAAAGTTTTTTGAAAGACGGTGATAATGAATTAGTCTCACTTCTCTCCATATAGTTCTTGTATGTTATAAATAAGGCAATTATGGCAGCAGTGACGTAATTCAAGGGTAAAATTAAATGTGGAGTTTTTGTACAACAATTAAGTTATATATCATAACTATAAACGTATCTAATATTTTAGACTTTATAGGAATAGACAGATTAGCATAATTAGCTTATGCGGAGTGGCCTTAAACATCATTACAGGTCTATTGTTGATAAATAGCTAAATTTCTCTAAAACTGATCCAAACATTTGTCTTTGCTTCATGACAGAAAATCAATTTTCATTGTTATAGAGATATGCATTTGTATGTCCGATAGATTTCTGTATTCAACAATGTGATTTCATATGCAAATGAAATTAATGGCATAGTGTCAGCAATTTAAAATTTATATATGTTCACGAATATTAATAATATGCGTACAGTGTTATTTTATTCAAAAATGTACAAACGCCAACATTAAATTAAAATTACAACCGATTATTTCAAAATTATTATTAGCTACAGTATAATTATATTTGACATGTTATTGCTTCTATTTAATCTTATTGCAAGACCATTAATGTACTTCTAAATATAAAATAATACCTTTTGTAACCTCAATGATACAATCGCACATAGAAATACATATACTTAGCTGGATAATAGTTCCATGAATGCTTTAGCACATTCATTAAATAAATTAAAATAAGTGTCTATCTGCTTTAAAATTTGCCTGGCATTTTAAAATTTCTTGATGTATATACAATGTGTCCGGGAAAATGTGGGAAATCTCTCGGATTCAGATAGAACATTAAAAAATAAAATGACAAGATCCCATAATTTTTTTCCTAGCGGCCCTCCCTACGGAGATATGGCCTCCTAAAGGACGCCACTGAAAATCAATTTTTCTTGAATAACTTTTAAACTACTTATTATAATTTAATGAAAATTTAGTATGATAAACAGTAGTAAGGACCTCTTAAGATACTGCCCTTAAATTTAAATTAGCTTGTTTATTTTACCAGGGGCGGACTAGGTTGTACATTTTACTGCTTACATTTTTAACACTCTGTATGATAAGGAGTTAAAAAAAACAAATTTTGATACCTTGAACATTAAGCTAAAGAAAAAGTACTCTTGTTCATTGTCGATAAAATGAACCGCTTTCGAGGAAAAAAAATAAAAGAATTAATGTTTTATTTCTATTAAAAAGAACCATGTTTTTCATTTTTTTTTGTCTGCAACAAAGTGTGATACAAAAGTCTGAAATAAAACTGTTTTCAGTACTAAAAAACGCATTGTTTTTACAAACGTTACTATGGTATCCACGAATTAATAAATATCTTGCATTGACGTGTAAATTTTAAATCTTGTAATCTTTCATATTGTTAACACGTTGATCCTTTACTTCGATATTAATTTATTGAATTTTGAATATCTTGGTAAATTTAATTTGATAATGGGATACACATTTAGTGAGTATGCAGATATGCGTCTTATGTACGGTCTTGCATCTGGCAATGCTTTGGAAGCAAGAAGGTTGTATGAAGAAAGATATCCTAATCGCAATATTCCAAATCAGAAAACATTTCAGCGACTTGACCCACGTCTAAGAGAGACTGGTGGGCGATTCCAGTTAATAAGGTAACATTATTGACTTTCTTTAATGTTTTAGGAAGTTTTGCGAAAAAAAGTACTAATGCTGGTGTGAGAAGAACAGTACGTACGGTGCAAATGGAGGAAAATATTTTGGATGCTGTAGGTGATACTCCTTCAATAAGCACTCGAATTTTAGCCGCGCAGCTTAATACGTCAAAAACGACAATTCATGAAGTACTTAAAGAACAGTTGTTTTACCCTTATCATCTGCAAAAAAGTGCATCTACTACTTCCTGAAGATTTTCCTCGTAGAATCCAGTTCGCAAACTGGCTGTTAGATCAGCAACGAACAAACCCAAACTTCATTAGCACTATTCTTTTTACCGATGAAGCAGGGTTTACCAAAAATGGTATTGTAAATTTACATAACTCGCATGTATGGGCTGATGGAAACCCTCATGCCACTGTCGTTCATCATTATCAACATCAGTTCCAATCAATTAATGTTTGGGCAGGAATAATTGGCAATTTTTTGATTGGACCATGCGTATTGCCGCCACGATTGAATGGTGAACTTTATTTACAGTTCCTTCAGAACGCTTTTCTCGATTCAATAGAGCATTTGCCACTTGCAACCCACCAAAACATGTATTTTATGTATGATGGGGCCCCACCTCATTTTAGCGTTGCTGTATGCGACCACCTGAATAACGTCTATCCAAACCGTTGGATAGGCAGAGGAGGTCCCATTGCCTGGCCTCCACGGTCTCCCGACCTAACGCCAATGGATTTTCACCTGTGGGGTCATTTCAAAACCTTGGTGTATTCCTTTCCGGTTGATACTAGGGAGGAACTTTTACAGAGAATCACATTTCATTGTGATGTGATAAGAAACATTGCTGGGTTGTTGTGGCGAGTACAGCAGTCCTCTATTCGTCGTGCCCGCGAGTGTATCAGAGTTCACGGAGCCCATGTTGAACCCACTTATGAAGTTTTTAATTGATTATTTCAAATTAGCGTATTTAGGTTCAATCGTTGCAAGCTTTAGTGAGTACATTTCTAAACATAATTTTTGTTAAGGTGCCTTTCTGGGACAAAACTGCATTTCAAAGAATCTTTGTAATTTTGTCGTATTAAATAACCTAAACTAAAGCTTTTTTGTTCCTGGAATGACTTTTGTATCACACTTTGTTGCAGACAAAAAAAAAATAAAAAACATGGTTCTTTTTAATAGAAATAAAACATTTATTCTTTTCTTTTCCTCGAAAACGGTTCATTTTATTGACAATGAACAAGAGCACCTTTTCTTTAGCTTAATGTTCAAGGTATCCAAATTTGTTTTTTTTAACTCCTTATCATACAGGGTGTTAAAAATGTAAGATTTAAAATGTACAACCTTGTCCGCCCCTGGTAAACTAAACAAGCTAATTTAAATTTAAGGGCAGAATTTTAAGGGGTCCTTACTACTGTTTATCATATTAAATTTTCATTAAATTATAATTAGTAGTTTAAAAGTTATTCAAGAAAAATTGATTTCCAGTGGCGTCCTTTAGGAGGCCGTATCTCCGTAGGGAGGGCCGCTAGTAAAAAAATTATGGTAACTTGTCATCTTATTTTTTAATGTTCTATCCGAATCCGAGAGATTTCCCACATTTTGCCGGACACATTGTATATATATACAGGGTGGTCCTTAAGTTTGGCGAGAAGTTTTAGGGTGCGATTCCTTGGGTTATCTCGAGAGAAATAGTTCCTATAAACATTTGTCCTAAAGTTTTTCGTTGTAGAGATACAGGCTGTTTAATTTTTGAAAAAAAAAATTTTTATTTCAAAAATTTAAGAAACGGTTACAATAAACCCTAAAGGTACTGTTGAAAATGACCACCAACAGCTAATATGCAGGCTTCTATCCTCCTATTCAATTGCATACTCACACGCTGAAGAAGTTCGGAAGTGTTTCGAATTGTTTCGCATCCAACAATTATGCGATTTCTTAGGTCATCGAGATCTTGAATTGGCGAAGTATAAACAAGGAATTTTAAATGTCCCCACAGAAAGAAGTCTAGAGGGTTCAAATCAGGTGACCTTGGAGGCCACGGCTGCTTCGGAACTTCCACTCCTCGACCTATCCATCTATTCTGATATGTCCTATTTAAAAATTGCCTAGCTTGTAAACTAAAATGTGCTGGAGCGCCGTCATGCATAAACCAAAGTTGATTTCGGATCAAAAGTGGAATATCTTCTAAAAGGCCAGGCAACTCGTTTTCAAGAAATAGCCGATATGATGCACCATTAAGTCGTATAGGAAGGAAAAAGGGACCAATTAAATAATTATTAATTATCCCCGCCCATATATTTAAGGAAAATTGCTATTGAAAGTGCATCTCTCTTATGGCATGCGGATTTTCATCTGACCATAAATGGTTGTTGTGGAAATTCCTAATACCATTTCTGGAGAAGTTCGCCTCGTCAGTAAATAGAATGTAGGTTAGAAATTGTACATTTTGGGCAATTTTTTGTCGGAACCAATCGCAAAGGACTAAGCGTTGCGGAAAGTCACGCGGAAGAAGAGCCTGTACTCTCTGAATATGGAAAGGGTATAATTGTTGATCGAGTAATATCCTTAAGATGGTTTGATGGCTTGCGTTTACCGTTACACCAATCTTTCTTGGACTGGTTTCTGGATGTTCATCGATTATCTGCGGAACAGCTTCCTCTAAATCGGGTGTTCTTTAAGTTTGAGGTCTTCCCGGAGTATTTTTGTGTCTCTCAAATGTACCAGTTTCTGCTAGACGACGGTGAATATTACTGAAGGTCGTCGAGGATATTTTTGTTGGTAAATACGCCTTGCTTCATAACTATTTCCTTTAGCTAGACCGTACACAAAATGCATATCTGCCATTTCAGCATTTGTATAATTCGCCATAATTACAAAAAAAGATTTGTAGGTACGAACTTTCAAATTAATTATTGTTTGACAATACTTATGACAGTTACGTAAGTACAAATAAATGCTGTAGACATGACAACCAACACAACAGTTCCCTAAATCGATTTCTAAATTTTTGAAATAAAATTTTTTTTGGTGAAAAATTAATCAGCCTGTATCTCTACAACGGAAAACTTTAGGACAAATGTTTATAGGAACTATTTCTCTCGAGATTACCCAAGGAATTGCACCCTAAAATTTCTCGAAGAAATTAAGGACCACCCTGTATATAGTAGATTAATTAGTGGGCGATTTAAGGTGTGTTTTACTTTGATATGTATATATTTAAAACAATCTTGCATGTTTCAATACATAGTGCCTTTTTCATAGAAATTAAAAATCTACTATAACATACAAAGGTCAAGAAATATCAATATATAATTATAGAAAATTTCTTGACCGTACTAATATAAATTCACTAGCATTTGGGTTATTAGTCTGTTTACATTAACATTCAAATGTTCATTCTCAATATTTCGTCATTTATTAATGACTTCATCACGAGATGCTATAAAATTGCAATATATAATTTACACTTATACTAATATATTCAAGAAGGAACTTACAGCTAGAGTTAAGTGTTGGTAGTTTTATTAATTAATTTGCACATAATCGTAACTAGTAACTCGTTACTAAATACTTGAAAATTACATTTTAAAACAAAACTGACACTGTAATATTTGAAACTTGAACCTGCTTCAACTGCATGTCTGTATAATATGCATGTGAAAACATATCTATCCTAATTTCTACATTGGGTCCTTATCCGGTTGGAAAAAGTCGATGTGGTAAAAAGGTCTATGTAAAAAGATCTATATATATACATAATGTTTTAGTAAATAAGATAAATTCACTGTGTGCAAGATATTAAAAATATTAAAAATTACTATTTATTCTCTGTTTAATAAGTTTGAGTATATTACACTTAAACTATTGGTGTCTGTTTTAAAATTTAACGTGCATTTTTCTTTATTAATATGTTTTTATAGTGATTTTCCTTTCCCAAAATTTGAACATTGTCATAATTAAAATTGTGGTTATAATTATTAAAATAATCATAATTACAAAGCACAAGATTTTTCCAATTCTACAATCACTCTTATGTTGACTATTCCGATCATTGAGTAATTGCGAAGTTTGCAATCCCCATTTTTGATTTATTTTGATTTAAAATGGGTGTTTTGTCTTTGGTTCGGGTAAATAAAGTTTGTGAAGTTGTGATGTTATATTTGGATAATTGTAAATTACTGTTACTTACTTCTTTGAATTGTCAAACTATTTGATCAGTTAAATTTTTAATATACGGAATTCTTCTCAAAATTACATGACTTTTGTCTGCATTGTCGTCAGTTGGACCATCAAATGTGTTGGAATTATCTATAAGTTTGTTTAATATGTGTTTAGGATAGCCAATGCTAATGAAAATGTTGAATAATTTTATTAAATTCTTCTTGAAAAAAATGCTGTTACTGATATGAGCCACTATTTTTCATTGCAATGATTGTATTATATTTTTGTGTTAAAGGATTATTCGAGTAATAATTAATGAAACGTTCTAACCCTGCCGGTTTATTATATCAGTAATATCACCCCATTGTCTTTTGTTCTTATTACTTTGGTGGCTAAAAACGTATAATCAATCTGTGCTGTTTTTTACGACTGTACGATTTTTAAAGCCTAATTATATCCATTATTAATATAATAACTAGTTAATAGCCTAAATACTTAGAAAGTGGCGATTGTTAGATTATGGAAATCTGTGTAAATTAACTAATATAGATTTAACAATGGTGAGGTATTAAGGTGCACTTTATCATTTATTAAATTCTCTAAATATTTACGTTTGTTAATCTCTAAAGATTCTAACAAATCTAATTTGGACTTTTATTTTCTACCTGAAGAATCTCAAACTATTTGTCGAAGCTTCGGTTGATATCTATTAATTGATTCGCGTAGGTAGAATCATTTTCTTGGTTAATATAAACGGAGTGATGATCAGCGATCCGTATTTTAAACGTTCTTTCTGTCTCTCAAATTTATTCCTTAGTACATGATCCGCAAGTTAATTTATAGAATACAAAGGTATTTTTAATAATATAAAATATTATTAAAAATCTGGTGTGAAGAACACAAATACAGGTTCGTAGAAGTAAATTCAGGGCTGCCTGTTGTCAGACGACCGAAGTACCTCGCTCTGTCCACATAACCAATGCGAACCAACGACGTGTTTCTAGATATGGCACCGCTTTCTCTCTAGAAGCTGTATTTTGTTTGTGTCTTCACTCATACTTACGGACTAACCGCATGTGTAATGTAACAGAATAATTGAAAAATACATGATACAGGAGTGTGTAAAATCCAACCAGTTCTGTCTAATACAAAGGTATTTTTAATAATATAAAATATTATTAAAAATTTGATGTGAAGAACACATATAGAGGTTCAATATTAATAATTTTTTTTTTGTGAACGTGTCCGAATGTATCCCTCCGCAGAGACGCAGATACGTATTTCACCTTTCTACAGGTTCATCGGTACGCCTCTGCTGGAGGAAGGATATCTTCAGACACATTCACAAAAAATGACGACATCGTTATCTCACAGAAATTATCCAGACCGAGCGTAGAAGTAAATTCAGCGCTGCCTATTGTCAGACGGCCGAAGTGCCTCGCCCTGTCCACATAACCAAAGCGAACCAACGACTGTTTCTAGAGATCGCACTGCTTTCTCTCTAGAAACTGTATTTTGTTTGTGTCTTTACTCATACTTACGGACTAACCGCATGTGTAATGTAACAGAATAATTGAAACATAATTTTAGTAATATTTTATATTATTAGAAATACCTTTATATTATAGGGTTTTACTCACTCATGTATGTTTTAATTATCCTGTTAACTTATAGACCCCGATTTATTGTTCTTTGTAGTCTTTTCTTTATTATTCTTGATGTATTTAGCAAGGTTGTTGTTCGCTTTATAAGCAATATAATGTTTTCTTGTCTCAGAAATTTAATTAATTTTGCTTATTCGTGACCTAGTTAAATGACTGATTTAAACTTCCTACTGTAGTATCTATAGTAAATGGATATATCTCTTGTATTGTTTTATTAAATAATAATTGAAATTAATTTATCTGTTAAATTTCTTTGCGATTTATTTAATAAACTGGTATTCTATATTATAGTCTTCTTTCGACAACAATCTATGAATCATGCTGTGATAAGCGGCTAGTTTGTGATGGAATGGGCGAGTTGATTTTTTTATGTGTAATTATTTCCGTATGTGACACTTTGTTGTAAATTGAGACTTTTGCTTGGTTATTAACTCGTTTTATTGTCAAAACTAAGAAATTTGCAGCATTCATTTCTTAACTTCTTTTTCTAACTTACTGCAAGTGAGAATTAATGAATATTAAATCACATTCTTACATGTAAATGTCGACTTCTCCAGAACGAAACGCCGTCTGTACGTTTCCTCCCGTTGATTGACTTGTTTTTTCAGTATTTCTTAATTCTTTTTCTAGTGTAAAAGTAATATGGGTATTAATAGCATTAATAAAATCCAAGCAATATTCAACTATCTATCTTCACCTGTATATCCTATCAAAATATCGTCAATATGTCAGAACCAAAGCAATATATTCTTAGTTAATGTTTTGTTCTCAAAAATATTACCTTCTAAATTGTCCATAAAAATTTCCGCCAGTAATGGCGAAGGGGATTTCCAATAATTAGTCCATTATTTTTAATAAAATATTATTTTGTTCCACACAAACCACTAAGAGTTGTAAAATATCTTCTTTTATTATAGTGTTCTATTGCATTCTAGAATATTTTTAATTCATTCAACAATTGCCTTAGAAGGGACACTAAGGAAATGGTTTTTAACATCAAATTAATTTAATTTAGTGTTGTCTGGTAGCAGGTTTTTAATATTATTAACTAATTCTATATTATTTTTGATACAATGTTTAGCTTTGATTTTAGTGTATTTGGTGATGAAGATACCAATAACACTTTTTGAAACTTTAACTGCCTGAGCTGTGACATACGATACTATTGATCTAATTGGGTCATTTTCTTTATGTATCAAAATTAATGAATATAATTTCGGAGGTTATGAATTGAGTAATTTTAATCTCTGTCTATCAAACCAATTGCTAATATTAAAAAGACTAGGTGAATTATACTTTTTAAATTACAATATATTTTTCAATTAGTTTTGATATATAACGTAGTTTATTGATTGCTATGCTGCTTTCCCTTTGTCTGCCCATGTAAAAATTAAATTATTCTATATAAATTCTTTTTTAATGCTTTTACCTATTTGAACTTCTTCATTAAACTTAGGGGTTCGTTTTAAGTTTTTAAAAATGTTACTTTGTTGATATTTGAGGTACGCATTGTTGTGTACGTCAAATGCCAATTCTGTTTCTACTGCTAATAATTCTAAATCTTTATTTTTTGTTCCCGATTTGATGTTATAATTAAAACCCCTGCTTAATACCTCAATTCCTTTTTCATTGACCTCTATATTACTAAGATTGCTAAATCTATTAAAAAAATTATATTCCGAAAAATGGTTGTGGAAAAGTGATTAATGACTTTCATTTTTCTTTTCTCTTACGTATTTTTTATGAATTCGTTCGTTAACTCTTGTTCTAATACTTATATCTATTAAATCAAATTCCATCGGGTTGGTTAAGTCTATAAGTTAATTCAAAGTCCACTACCTTTCAGATGCATATACAGGGGTATCCCTTTTGGAATATTGCAGTTTCTTATCTTCGATTAATTATTTCTTCATTCCTGTTCTTCTCCCTTTATCGGTGCTTGTACTATTATTATGGATCTTGAAATCGATGATTTAGGAAACACTGAAATCTTTGTGTCCATGTTGTAGAACAATATATTTTGAGTTGAATTCTTCGTTCGTAGTTTTAGTTTAAAGTAAAAATGGATCAGGCAAGTAGTCGCTGCTTCTTTCAACTTTCGGATTGACTCGGTCTTTACTTGATGTAACTCGACTTTCGTCTTGACATGAAACAAACGAACGGTTTGAAATACTTCATGTAAAAAATAAAAGTAAAGAATTAAGATTTGGTAGAATCTTTAAAGGTTAACAAACGTATATATTTAGACAATTTATTAGATGATAAGTGGGCGTTAATCCCTCAGCATTGTTAAATATATATTAGTAATTGACACGGGTTTTCCCTAATCTAACAATCACCCTTTTCTAAATATTTACGCAATTAACTAGTTATGATGTTAATAATAGATATTGGCTTTTGGAATTGTATTTAAAGTTAATAGTTTTAGTTTAGCAAATAGTTTAATTTGTATTTGCTATAAGAGCTGAAAGTTATGGGTTTTAGTTAATGCAATATCTCCACCCAAGAAAACTACTTTGTAGCGAAACAGCTGTTGTGCTTTTTAAATATAGTGTAGATCTAAACAGATTAATTACTTGTTCCATTTAAAGATGACAATCGATTTACATCAAGTCAATCCGAAAGTTAAAGTCATATTTGTAAATATGGAAAATCATAATAAATAGATAAACGGAGCAAAACGTAAGTTTTGCAAAAATAAACCAAACTATGTATTTGCAACGTGTAGTAGCTTTATTATACAAGTAGATAGTAAGCTTTAAGATGATATTCAGGCTCTTCAGTATAATGTACTATGAATTGAGGTGTTTACTTATACATAATAAATCTTTTGAAATAATGTCAAACACGCAGCTTCTTTATAAATATTAAGTATTAGCACTTTGTGGCAAACATGTAACCAAAATATTTACAAAGCGTACAAATTGTGTAGTTACTGTATTATACAGAGAGATAAAAAGCTTTAAGATTGCGTTCAGGGTCTTCACTGTAATGTACTATGAAATGACGTGTTTATTTATACTTAACAAAAGTTTTGAAATAGTATAAAGCACACACTTCTTTATAAATACTAGTTCTTAATTAATAAAAACAGAAAATAACTTTTAATATACATTTTCTGTAAAATCGTTAATTCAAATTAGATGAAAACGTCGAAATTTTTACAAAATCTTTGATTATACTTTAAATGGATATAAAGGGCTTTTAAATGTCTCAAAAGAAACAATAAAACTTTATAATCTATTTAGCATGAGACTGTATTTTTAATATTACATCCTGCTTCTTTTAATCCAACTTTTCATGTAAAAAAATTAATATAACATGACACTAAATATATTTAAAATAATTGTACTTATTGAATAAAATGGTCGATCTTTTGAATTGTTTAATAACAGATGTTTACACTAGAACCGAAAAACTTTCTTGAATGGCTCATTTTTTCTCTGAAATTAAAGTAGGAAATTAAGTAAGTTGATATCATAATTAAATTAACACATCAAAGATTCAAGACACAAAATAAATAAATACTGCAATAAAATTCTTTGCAACTCATTTTCCTAAACGAACAAATAAATAAATTCGATAAAATAGAAACAAACAGATGTGAATTTTAAAGAACTAAAAAAAATGTTTGACTGCTTCTCATATTTCGGGTTAAAATCACGTCGATGGTACTGCTTCCTTTTTGGCCGACATTTCGTCCACTATTGGCATCTTTTGGACATCTATTACTACCATTACTGTATCGAAACTGAAAGTCTTAGTTTGGGACAGAGTTACATAGGACCTGCTTCGAGTCACTGGAGTCTTAAGGTTATGGCTGTGTTCTCAAGATAAAAGATATCCTGTACACAATATCTACCAAACCCTTCTATCTCAATAACTTAAGCATAAGCTTGAAGGAAAGGGAAAAAGGTTCTTGAATAAAACTGGGCCTACTGGATAAAATAAATGAAAGAGTTAAAACTAATCCATACCCTTCTGTCCACATCATAACATTCAAATTGGATCCAAATAGCGATTCGACGAAAGAGCAATTATGCAAAATAGGATCCTCAATCTATATTGCGATACTTTCTAAACACGTTGGTGACGCGTGTTATATATATATATATATATATATATATTAGGCGTAATTTCCAACGTTTCGTCCACTGTTTCAAGGGACATCTTCAGGGCTGTACGTAGACGTTCGTCGTTTCGCAGTAGCTTGAAGAATCTTCAATCTTGAAGATTCTTCAATCTTCAATCTTGAAGATTCTTCAAGCTACTGCGAAACGACGAACATCTACATACAGCCCTGAAGATGTCCCTTGAAACAGTGGACGAAACGTTGGCAATTACGCCTAACTCGACGCGGTTCCAACCCGGAAACCGAGATCCTAATCTGGTTTATTTCTTTATTTGCGAACTTTAGACCTCAAAGGCTTTTCATAATTCTATATTTTCGTATTATTATATTATTCTCTTCATTCACTAATTAATGAACCTCATACGCTATTTCAAACCTAAATTCCTTCATATTTTATTTGTATGCTCAAATATTTTGGCTGTCACTATATCCATATATTTTATTTCCGTTCATTTTTTTTATATATTTCTCTGTCAGGCCGCCCGCCATGATGGAAAATTATTGCAAGTCATGCTTTGTATATTTTTGTTATTACTTCATTATTGGTTCTCCTTTATCAATTCATTCCTTGTGGTAATTTTCTTTAGAATTTTGTATAATCTTTTGGATGCTTCAATTTGCTAATTATCCATTTGATTTAAACTTAATTGAGCGAACTCCTTCACTGTTGCTTGGTGCGACACCTACACGACTCTTAGTGTCTCTTGCATTTACAGAACTCTAGACGTTTAAGGTATTCTTATATTACTTATTTTTCGGCTTTCTATATTTATTATTTATCGTTTTGTTGTTCGTTAGTCTCCTATATCGCTCATTAACCTTGTTAGGAATTTTGCGTAATTATTTTCTTTCTTTCAAATCTTCCCACCATTTCTATGACGTACGTTCGGCCTGTTCTTTTCTCGTGCCATGTTCGTCGGGCACTTGCTCTTAAGTCTTTGTAGCGCTAACTTGTGCTCCATTCGTGTGTGATCTTATATTTGCGGTAAGGATTTATTATTTTCATTTGAGCGTTGTCTTATTTGTTTCTTTCATCCTTTCAGGGTTTTAATTACGCTATTATAGACGACGATTCTATCGTTATTCCTATATTATATTGTTTTACCGCCTTCTGTGAGGAGGATGTACCTGCAAACCTCTGTTCTTTTCGAGTTTTGGTGAACCTTAAGGAAGGCCGGTTTTGCGTTTTTATATACCGTATTGCTGTTCTTGATTAAACTGCAAAACTTGGAGGAATATCCGCGTGGCCTCATTAGGTTCTAGAAGGAAATTATCACCTCGTCCAAGATGGCGTCAAGATGTAGTCAAAGCAACATTTCATTGTAAATTACTCATGGAGTTGGATCGCCCGAGCAATCCCATGGAAGGCTAATTCAATTTAAAATCATTTGGGGACGTTTTATTTACTATAATATGAAGTAGGTGTAGAATTTCTTAATCTTAAATTTGTTTATTTTTAAACTTTTGCTATCGTATTTAGTTAATCTCTTAACATGCCCATTACTCATAAGCAAGGCTCTTGAGTAGCCGTACAGTACATTCATTGTATGTAACGAGAGTATCCGTTTGCTGGAATCGATTTTGAATCTTGGGGGAACGTATTTTTGCACGTTCTAGCTTTTGTTTGTAATCTGTCTACATAGCTTTGTTTTGCATTACTTCTTCTGTTCTCATTACAGAGTCGCTAAATCCTATTTTGCACTAAACACTAAGGTATCGTGCAAGGCATTGGATATAATTGCACAGTTAGACGATTGATCCTCTGGGTTCATGCGCTAGTTTGTTTATTTTAATATTCTGGCTGTCAACTTCACCGGCTGCCAGAAGAGCTTAATTTAGAGCTAATTTCGTGGCAAGATCCTTCAGATCAGCCCACGAATAGTAAACTCGATAACTTGGAGTACGTTACTCGACTTTATTTATTTCTAATGTTATTAGCTATGTAACCTCTTTGTGAAGAACCTAAAAATTACGTATACATAATTTGAGTTCTAATTATCCTCTGATAGGTTTGTAAATCAATTTTTGTAAATTTATTAATTCATATCTCACCTGTTCATACAGGGGATATTCTTGTTTTGGATCGTACTCTATTTTATTTACTTTTAAACCTTCCCGCTAATCAGGGGGGGTATTTATTTACTGTAACTTTTGTCTTGTTATTTGCACCTTTACCTACCCTTTATCTTAGGGGGTTAATTTGTCTGAGTGACTTTATCTATTATATAAATTCCATTTAACTTTATTACTGCCTTGACGCTTTGCTTTGAGACTTCTAATTAAATTAAATTAAGGTATTATTCCTTTTAGATCACACTTTTAAACTTATACTTTTTACGTTTCAACGACTGTAGAAATTACTTATGTTATTATACTAAAGACTCTGACCTGCTTTGTATGTATATTAAATTTTGATATTGTTGACGTCGTTGTTTGATTGCTACCTTTCCCGCAAGTGTTATCTTTAGCAAAGTTCGGTTTGTTACATAGTTGAATCAAGTAGCAAGGAGCATCCTCTCTTATTTCAGAAACTACCATTGTCCCACCCGCTTCCGTGTTCTCAAGGGGGTACTTTGCTGGGATAAGTAATACGGTGGCGCATTTACATCTCGCGACGGAATATTCGCGCACTCTCCGAAAACTTTGAGCTAGCCGGCAGAGTAATTACCTGGGGTCGTTCTCCACCAGGGGGTTCCGAAGCAGGAGGGGGTGGCCCAGCCGAGCAACTCGCATCCTTATTGCTACTTGATCTGTATTATTTTAAATTTGGTCGCGTTTGTGTGGTAAGTTTTGGCGCCCTGGGGTGAGGCCTTTTCCTTTTTTTTTAAATTAATACTTTGCTTGCTTGCACTTGTGGGGGGGGGGCAATTATTTTTCTTTGGTGACGCCTTCACAGCTTTAGTGTTTTTTAAGGACCGAATTTGGTTGTTATTATAATTTAGGTGTATTACGGTTAATTTTGTCTTCTCACGTTCCGATTAGTTTTAGACCATCTTCTTTTTTCCAAATTGTAGCTTTTTCCTTTCTCGAAATAATTTTTAGGTACTTTTGGACAGTTCACGTTATGTAGTTTGAATTTCTATAGTTTCGGTGAGTTTTGGTATTTTGGAAGTCTTATTTAGATTTTTCGCATTTTTCGTAATTTAGGGTTTCCTGATTTATAGTTACGATATTTTGGGAGAATATTTTTCTTTTTGGAGTGTGTCTGTGCCATAAGTCAGTATGGAGGGAAAAATAGATATTAATAGATTGGAACGTGATGAATTAGTTTATGAGTTGAGGGTTCGCGGTGCGAATGAAAATGTACCTATCAAAACGATGCGTGCTACACTTAGGAGTTTGTTGCAGCTGGAAACTGGTGGTATTCAGGTTGCTAAACCGGCGAATCCCTTTTCATACGAGGACGATGCTCGCGAAGTTAAACAGAAAATAGTTGAAATGAAAGATCTTCTATTGAGACCGAAACTAATTTGCGTTGTCCGTTGTTCGAGTTGTCCGATTCTGATGAATCAGTGGTTGAACCAATTTTGTCTCCTGTTCGTGCGACTGCGACTCATGCGGTGAGCGCGGCGACTGTTTCTGCGCCATCTCCTGCTATCGAGGTTATACCGGTTTCTAGGTGGAGCTTTACCAAGTTCGATGGAGAAAGTTCTCAACAATCCTTAAGTGCATTTCTTGAAACTATTGAAGACAAGTGTATTGCAAATAATCTCTCTAAGGAACAGTTAGTTAGGTCTGCTACTGAGTTGTTTTCTGGGAAAGCCTTAATTTGGTGGCGGTCTACGCGCCAAAATGTAACGTCGTGGCTAGATTTCGTGCGAGAACTTCGTTTACAGTTTCAACCTCCTAATTATAACACAAAGTTATTGTTAGAAATTAAGAGACGAACAGAAGGGCCTAATGAAACCATCGGAATGTTTGTTGCTGTTATGAACAACATGTTTGGACGATTAACGGTGCCTGTTGCCGAATCATTGAAGTTAGACGGGCTTATGCAGAATATCGCACCTTTTTACCAAAGTCAGTTACGTCTTACTGAGGTTAAATCTGTAGATCAGCTGCTGGAATTGTGTAGGAAGTTAAAAGCTTGTAAGCTGTCTATAGAAGCTTTTGCTCCTCCTCCTCGCAATAAAACTCCTTTGCATGAGCCTGATTTGGCATACACGTATTAATCATCTCTTCGTGCTGCAGCGGTATCTATACTACCGTCCAGCAGTGGTCCGAAATTTTGGAACTGTAATGTTGTAGGACATCTGGTGAGAGATTGTCCGAATCCTCATACTTCTCGTTTTTGTTATAAATATGGTGCACGAGGCCATACCGTAAATTCTTGTCTTCGTTGTCGACCTTCTAGGAAACGTCAGAAGGAGACGTCAATCAGATCGTGTACGTTCTCCACTTCCGATTCCCAACGAAAAAGCGATCACCGTTAGCCGATGCGCGCTCAATTTTGTTCTTTGAAGGCCATGTCTGATACCACTGATAAATGGTATAATCGTCTTTCACTTTGTGTTAGGGAATCTCCAGAAAGATATCCAGCATTTCAGATTTATGACGGTAAGCTTTACAAGTATGTATGCCCTTTGCGTGGTTATTTTGGTTCCGAAAGCGATTCTTGGATGGAAGTGGTCCCTAAAGATCGTCGTTCCGATTTGATTAAGGCTTGTCATAAACCATCTACTTGTGGACATTTGGGTATCTCGAAAAGTCTAGGACGCATTTCTCAGACTTATTATTGGCCGAAGATGACAGCCGAGGTCATTCGTTATATTAATCGCTGTCACACATGTTTGAGAACGAAACCTGAACAACGGAAACCTATTGGTCGTATGGGAGCTCACTCTCGTTTTGATAAACCTTGGGAAGTACTTTGCATTGATACCGTTGGTTCCTAGCCGAAAGCTAAATCCCGATATGACTTGAGACATCGTGTAGTAGAGTTTTTACCGAATCAATTAGTTTGGCGTAGAAACTTCGTATTGTCAGACGCTTCTAAATATTATTCAGCCAAGCTTGGTGACAAATTTGTGGGACCATTCTTGATCCATCGTCGACTATCTACAGACACTTATGAGCTTAAAACCTGCGAAGGCGAACTTCTGCCTGGCTCGTGGGCAGTGTTCATCTTAAAGCGCAACCTATTGACGATTAGCAATTTATGAATACATCTACGGCCTGTCTGGGGGCTAGACGAATACCCAGTCTGGTGTAATCCACCATTTCGTAAAAGGCGACTAAACGGAGTCATGGTCAATTTTGTTTCCTTCCATCTGTAACTTTACATTTATTCCAAGTCGAAGAAGGTTCTTATTATTTTGACGTACCATATTCCGATTTTGACTTTCTTATTGTGGTGACATTCGCTTGACTTCTGTTCAAGTTCGAGTTTTTGTATTAACAAGATTTCGTTTCGCAGATCCTTTTGTTTTGGAATGTTTTGGTTCTAGCTGCTTGTGCTAGGTGTTGTTGTGCTTATCTTGTGATAAGTTTGTTTATTTTAAATTTGGTCGCGTTTGTGTAGTACCTGAACGTTGTGGGTGACGAGCCAAAGTAGGTGCTGATATATTATTATTAGTTGCTGGTTATTTCTTAACTGTTGCTATCTTTTTCAAAATTATAATTAATTTATTGTATGTTTAATCATAAGTAGGCACTAGAGAAGCTATTCACTTCTCTGTGCAACCTCTTTATTTTGCTCATAAAACTTAGATAGCAAACAAGGCTTTAACTATAAACTTTAACCGTTAGGCTTTAATTGACTGAATTCAAGCAATTCCTTTTAATTTCATTATTTAACTGGTTGACTAGCTTCACCAGCAGCCAGTAGTTAGATTAGTTTATTGTACGAGGTTTAGGACCTTCAGTCGGGCCTCCGTACAGAGTAATAAATATCTTGGGGTTACGTCGTAGATCTAGATTACTTTTATATATATTCTGTCAACTATTTGTAAAGAACCACTATTACGTATACTTAATTTGAGTTCTGCTTAACTCTTGTTTAGATCTTAAATCGAATTTTAAATTTTAACGATCAAAGTTTTACCACCTGTTGTATACAGGGTGTTGTTGATTTGACAGGAGTACCTGTTAATTGTAAACTCTGAATTGCGCCTAGTGCGAAACATATGTAATTTGGGGAGTATAACTGGGAAATTTTGGAAATTAATTTCATATTCAAACTAAGCTTTTTTTGCATTGGCGCACTTAGTAATGTTTAGGCGTTACTTATACAATTAGTAGAGTTGCTATATTAAAACTATGTAACCTTTCATGCGACTTTTGTTATTTTTATTTTAACTTCAATATAAACCTACTTTGTCTTGATATTTATTCTTTGTGACATTATTTCGTCAAGTTTTCATGCGACATCTGTTATTCTTGTTGTAATTACATTTTGAACCAACTTTTACTTTATATTAAAACTTGTTATTGTTGACATCTTGCGTTTGTTTGATTCCTTTCCTACAAGTGTTGTGTAAAGCAAGGACAAGTTTGTATCAGTAGCAAGTAATAAGGGGCTGTCTCTCTGGTTATTTTATTGAAGCTACCGGAGTCCCACCCGCTTCCGTATTCGCGGACTCTCTGCGGGTTGAATGCGGTGGCGTCATAACCACCAACCTAGGGACTCGCGCCACTCTCCAGATTCTATTGAGCTAGCCGGCAGAGTACTATCCTCGGGACGACCATCACCAGGTAGGTTCAGGCCAAAGGGGAAGAACTTGCAGAACCTCTCGCAACCTCCTTATTACTTGCATTATTTTATTTTGGTCGCGTTTTGGTAGCAGTATACAGTTCGAAAATAACCCACATCAAATGGGGGAAATTACTAAAGATGTATACTTAATAATTTGTTTTTGAGTTGGATTCCTACATTTTGGTAAATAGAATACTTAAAAGAAATTCGACTTGGGAACGTATTCAACAAATCCTTCAAGTGATACTATCAATAATTGTCACTTGGTTTCCTCCGTATGATTTGGAATATACGAGTAAATTGAATTGTTGTATTGTACCAAAAAAGTTTTCCAAACAGTCTTCATGCAGACTACTCGAGGAAATTTGATTAATATTATTTTTCTTCATTACCTTCTATAGCATATAAAATGCTTTGATTGTGATTTGCCTTGAATAAATTTAACTATTTTAACACATTCATTTTTCGAACTAAATTGTATCGACGCTGCGTTTTCTTTTAAGACCAAGTTCAGCAAACATGCAATCTTTAAAATGCACAGCACAAGCTTTATGTACATTATGTAAATATAATGACGAAAAATGTTTAAGTCTACACATTAAAAATTAAAACTAAATTTAATAATTTAGAGTTCTTGGATACAAAAGAATTTCAATAGCCATTATGTTGAAAAAAAAATTCCCTCTCTAAATCGTTAGGAAATGAAAAAAAACTTATAACAGGATTGTATTCCAAATTATTAGTACACAATCGGAAACATCAATATTTCGGAGACTTTTATAAAATACTTGCAAAAGAGAAACTATTAGAATAGTAAATTTGCTAGTATACATTTATTAATTACTTCAAATATACATGCACTCTATTTAAACAAGACATATCTGCTAAAAACATAAAAACACTACCGAAATTTATAATAAAAACCAAAACTACTCTCACACTCAAAAGTAAATTAAGGTATTTCTACGGAAACATACAAGAGCATCAACAGCGTCAAATAAACTGAAATGCGTATTTTCCAAAACGGCGTATGAATTTTGTACTTATTCCGCGAAAGTACTATAAAAAATCAAATATTAGCTTTAAAATTTGGCCGAGTGATACACTCTATAATACGTGCCTTAAATAATAGATTACTTACATATGAATTAATAAAAATTAACTATTTCTGTTTTTCAAATATGTATTTAAAAATCAATCTTTTTCAAATTATAATGTCTTGTCTCAGTACAAATTTCTTGAATCGCAAACTAAAAACAAAATATTTCTAGAGCAGAAAATCTGATTTACTAATAGAAAAACCAAATTAAGGTGGACGTCAAAGGCGTGCGTTTTTTGGTATATACATAAAAGAAATAATAAGTTGGAAATTTATGAAACGCGGTGAAACGCTTATCGTTTTAAACGTCTTCCGTGTAGTCACAGAGTGGATAACATCGGTTAAATATTTGCAACATTTGGATAATAAAGTAAATGGTAGCTTATACAAAATTATTGTTCTAGGTAAATGAAATAAAAATTCCTCCTTCGATTTTAGGCAAGTTTTTGTTTATTTATTTAATATGTGCTTTGTACTCTTCACGTGTCGTTCGCAGTTGGTTTTCATCAACTATATTAGAAACATCACAAACTGTGAATTTAATTTTGATGCCATCGTAAATTAAATCAGAATTTCCACTTATTAACTAATTTGCTTCGTTAGATAACGGTCGTTTTTTCGATACGCTATGACATTATTATTATTATGTACTAGCTAAACCCGGCGACGCTTCGCTGTGGCACAATCAGATATGAAATCAATGGGAAAGAAAGTAAAGGTATTGTAGAGAACATAGATTCACCGAAAAACACAACATTCAATTCAATTCTCTGCGTCGTGTTGCTATGGCTATGTGGAATGAAAGGAAACGAAGAGAAAACATGTTTTCCACGAAAAATTATTTTTTATTGTAGAACTAGTGGATTGACTACATTCTTTTGTTTGTTCGTTTCCTGGAAAATCATACAGATCAGACGGTTTACCAACTCCGAAGCATGCGACGTATAATTGCTAATTTTTTCTAAATTCAAACCGCACACTTGCAAAGATTGCCCTTGCGCTTTATTAATAGTCATAGCAAACGCAAGTGGTATTGGATATTGAAGTCGTTTGAAATCGAAAGCCATGTCGGTCGGAATGAGTGGTATTCGTGGAAGTAGTACGTCTTCACCTTTATGACGTACAATCAGAATTGTTGCTTCAATTAGATTGTTCATCAATTTTTTAACTACCAATTGTGTGCTATTGCATAACTTTGGCGGAGTAATATTTCGGAGTAATATAATCTGCACTCCAATTTTCAAATTCAGAATGTGTGACGGAAATCTGGGAATATCGAGAACCAAAGTGAAGTATTTGTTTCGCTTCGTTCCGAAAGTTGCGCTACTTGTGTCGCACCGAAAATTTCATCGGTTTGGGAACGCCCCTCTTTAGCGCCGCGTAAAAGAAAAATTCACACTCGCGTATTCAAATTCAACGTTGTGTCAAAATTTAAAGTAAGGCTGAATTTTATATATACTTCATAAAGTATTTCTTTGCAGTCCAAGGCCAAATTTAAGGCTTAAGAATATCTTAAAATGACTAACGTGTGTAGTATTACAGCGCGTATTTATGTGTGCTAAAAAGTGATAAGTACAATTTGCGGTTCGCGCTTTGAGCAGTACGAACTGCAAAGAAATACTTTTATCAACTGTATATAGAAGCTAATGATCTGTTACAAAACAAATACAATATACATACTAATATCGCAGACAAAACTGTGGAAATAGCTGATATGGTGGGAGAAATGTGCACGTTGGCCTGGTACGCCAGTGGAGCGCATCTCGGTATTGGCATCTCTACTTAATACATATTTTTTAATATTTAGTATAGGTGTCGTTTCTTATACTCTCTTCTTTTCCCTCTTTTCGTCATTTTTTGTGACTTTATTCTATTCACTTTTTATGTATTTTTCGAATGGTGTTATTAATAATAACACGCTTAGAAAAATAGTAATATAATAACTTATTATATTCCTTATATGAATGTACTTTATCTAACGTTAAATTTTCATTTAATTTGGCAACCTCATATTAAATGTATGTAAATGCAGTTTGAGTAAAACAACTTATTTGGATTAAGCCAAATTAAGTTCTTTATTATTTAAAATAGAAATAAAACTACGGTTCTAATCTTCACTTTTAATCTTTAATCGTAACACGACAATTGTTTCGCCAGCACAGTGGCTTCCTCAGGTACTTACATCTAAAGAGTACTTTACAAATGCGTTACGATTAAAGATTAAAAGTGAAGATTAGAACCGTAGTCTTTCTTCTATTTTAAACTATGGATCTTCCTCAAGTAAATGCTGAATCAATTCAATTTTTCTTTATTATTATTATGTAATTATATATCTGTGATCATGTTTGATTGTTGCTGTAATAAAATTGAGTAAATGAAAACTAACTATTCACTAATCAGTCTTGTCTATCTCTTTCAAGGGTGGATTAAAGGCGGCAATACTGGCGGATGTTATGCAGGGACTAACAATGATTGCAGTGAGTGTTGCAATAATTATTCAAGGCGCTATCGAAGGAGGTGGTGTAGGCTCAGTAATCCAGAAAAATGTGGACGGAGGTCGCCTGAACTTCTTTAAGTAAGTTGGAATTTTAAACTTTTAATCATTTTGCTGTTCCTGAAAGCTGAATCGAAGCTTTTAAAGTGCCGCGCGTATTAAGAAGGAGTTCTTTTAATAAAGTTCGCCGGGAAGAAGTTGGTCTCGCCCAGTTCCGGACTTAATGAAGCTGAATTTTAATAATGGATTAAAATAATATTGTCGGGAGCAGGTGGTTATTTCTTTCCGCAAACTGACAATAATTAAATCGCTTTAGATTGTTTTATATATCAATACGACCAAAAATCAGAATTTATATTACCAAATACGCAGTATATGTTTTAATTACTTGACAATTTATATCAAGGCAAATTCATAGCACTAAATGAAAAATTAATAAAGTAGTATCGATTAACTTACAACTATCTTAAGTTGCTTTAATTTTGAAATTAATCTCGCCGTTAAAAGCACAGATTACTGTAATTAATTTTTTCCAGAGCAATTTTATTATGCAATTTATTTTAATTGGAAAGCATAATACTATTTTCTGCAATGCTTACATACCGACTGGTTGGTTTTTCATTGTACACTCAATGTTTTTGTTGAGAGTATTTTATTTAAAACAAATCAAAACGTATCCGATACCATTTTTGCCCTCCTTCCGATTCTGTAAAATAGAGTGCTACCACTCGAAAAACAAAAGATGATTACGCAATTTATTTGAATTGGAAAGCATAATACTATTTTCTGCAATGCTTACATACCGAGTGGTTGGTTTTTCATTGTACACTCAATGTTTTTGTTGAGAGTATTTTATTTAAAACAAATCAAAACGTATCCGATACCATTTTTGCCCTCCTTCCGATTCTGTAAAATAGAATGCTACCACTCGAAAAACAAAAGATAATCTAATCATCATCATAATAACAACAAAAAGAAACACATAAGTAGAATATATGTATTGGTTAGAGAACAATAGAAAAATAATAACACAATAAAGCAAAAATACTATTGAAGAAATTGTTCAAAATGTCCACCATTTTTGTTGATACACAAAGGAGCTCGGCGTAATAAACTATGTCGGGATCTTCTTAACATATCCGATGTAATTTTCTGTGTTGCCAATTGTATTATATTTTTGAGTTCTTCTAGGGTATTCGATAAAGTGCAATAGACTTTATTTTTGATAAATCCCCACACAAAAAATCTAATATTGAAAGGTCGGGCGATCTCGGAGACCATAAATGTGGCCCTTTATTCCAAATCCACCTATTTCCAAATTCTAATTGCAGAAAATTTGTTACTATTTGTGTGTTATGTGGTGGTACGCCATATTGGAACCACATTTGTCTCCGGATAGCTTAGGGCTAAATATTCTTGAAATTCAGTTTCAAAAAAGTTTAAATATCGGTTTTGATTAAGCATGCCGTTTTAAAAATAGGGTATTAATAACTGATCCCCTATCACACCTACCCAGATATTTGTGGAAAAACGTATTGGACATCGAGTTCGCTGGATCCTACAAGGATTCACGTCATCCAAAAAATGATTATTCTGTTTACCACTCCTATAAAAATTTACTTCATCCGTTCATAAAATGTGTAACAACTATTGTCGTCCAATATTTAATAACAAATAACAAAAATTCATCAGAGAGAGAGAGAGAGAGAGACGCACATATATATATATATATATTATATGGTAAATTCACATTTGTTGGCGATTTAAGGTCTTGTTTTACTTCAAAATGTATAATTTTATATTTTGTATTCCTTGATAATTGTTTAGATAATTTCTTAGCAGTTTATTAAAAATATCAGTTCATAAATTATTGGAGTTTTTCAGCTTTTATATGAAATATTACTTACTATGCAATTACATACTAATCTAATATTTCATATAAAAGCCGAAAAACTCCAATAATTTATAAATTGATATAAATATATATATATATATATATATATATATATATATATATATATATATATATATATATAAGTGTTTAGATAATTTCTTAGCCGTTCATTAAATATATTAAATGATAAATTGCTGGAATTTTTCGGCTTTTATATGCTTTTATATACATCTGCTTTCAATAACTGACATCTGCTTTCAAAACTGACTTCTGCTTTTAACTTGACATCTACATTCAATAAATGAGATCTGATTCATTAACACTGTTACTTTATAATGAGCTTGAATCAAGGTCTATCGTGGCTTAAGTGGTAAAAGCGACAGTCTGGCAAACTGTAGACTTGGGTTCAGGTCCCAACGTAGACAATATTTTTCAATTAAAGATTTCGGCTGGAAGAAATTGATAGTCCCCTGCGCCACGATAATCAAGGAAAACTGTTAGGATAACTTTGATTTTATAACAACTTCGACTTCTTTATTTGGTACGATATTCATTGGATTGATCGGTTGTTTCGGTATCAAACAAAGATCCATGTCTCATCGCCCGTAATGATGCGTTTTATAACAGACTGGTAGTCAGAAACCACCTCTGTGCAGCGTTATCTGCCTTTTCAATATTCTGTACAATTAAAACACAGTTGTTCTTGGCGTGCACTTGTGAACGAAACTTTTTATAATATTTTCAACTTATCCGTTGCTAAATTTTAAATTAATTCCGCAAATAAAATCTTCTGCTATCTTGGGCCAGCAAAATCGGACATTATGAATATTTTTTCGTGAAAAAATAACATTAAAATTTGCTTACTCACTAAGAAGAACAATTATATGAAATATAGTACAGATATAAAAAACAAATCAAAAAATATTGTGTCCGATTGAATTAATCGGTTTCATATAAATGAACCAGTCCTAATACTTTTTGATCACAGGTAAGAATAATATAGTAAATTGTAGACTTATATTGTAGATATTATTGTATTATTATCTTCTCAACTTAACAGGAGTTTATACAAGATAAGGTTTCCGTCATAATACACTTTCACAACTTGAATTAATAGGAATTAGGGGAAGTAGCCTTAGAATGATTGTCTCAATATCTTTGGAAAAGTTAGTAAGTAGGTAGTTAAAATATGAACAACTAGTAGTCAAAATTAAACTTTACGATCTATTTTACTATATACAGTAACAAAGATTTGCAAACAATTCAATATTCGATAAATTAAAGCTATAGATTTAAATTTCCGGGAACTTTAAAGTATCAGCACGTTCTGTCAGTACTGAGGTTAGTGTATGTTGCGCTTAAAACGCCAAATAATTATTTAGAGTTCAAGTTATAAAAAAAAGCCAAACACCTTCATCAATCACATAAGCGCGTTATTTAAATCTCAATGTATACAATTTAGTTTACTTTCAATTATATGCTCATGTTGGAAATATCCTATTACATATGTAAAAGTAACTAATATGTTTAGGAAATCAACAATTCCACACATATTTATATACGAAAATAGAGTTCCAAGTATTCTGGCAACATCGACCCTAAACTTCAAACAATATTAATATAAAATTTTTGTAATATAGAATTGTTTTTGGTAAATATAGTCACATCTACTATCTGTTACATACGTGTATAATAAAATACAAATTTCATTATTTCCATACAATAAAAATTTCAAAGAAATCTACGTTTCACATCTTATCTATAATTAATTAAAGTCTTGATATTATTGCATATTTCTACATCACAATTTCTAAATGTGAAATTATACATCGATAATGCAGCATTTATTAATTACTCTTACACAGTTCCAGTTATATTTGCAATATCATCAATCATTCAAATATTTCACGTTGTCGATTTGAATATTGATGGCAATATTGTTGACATTCGAACATATCTAACAAATACTATTATTGATGAGCTACTGCGACTAATTATATTTGAAGAAAACATCTCGGCTCGCTTCTTTTTTATAACAAAACTAGTTACAACAAATTTCATATTTTAAAATTATGTCGAATTTTCGAAACATTTGTTTTATTAAATTATATTTTTTAAATGTAATTTTGTAAGGAATGACGTAATCGATAACTGCATGTTTTAACGATCGCTTCTCGGATTCCGGGCTGGAACCGCGTTCTTGACACTGCATTCTTCTTAGCCAACAAGGTTCAGGGCCACCACTACTGTTGTCGTTGCTGCACTGAAGCTAGAACTCTGTTAGTGAGAATAGGGTGGTATAGGAACTATTTTCGGTAACTGGAGTGTCATTATTATGGTTGAGTTGTTGCAATAATAGGTATTTTATAGAGGATGCCTAGGACCGTGGTTGATATTATTAATATTTCTATGCATTCGCGTATTTTACGATTCAAGTAATATGGACTGATTGAAATTGAATTTGGTGTCCAGTTTCCTATGTTCAACAAGTTCAGATCCGGATATGCTCAGTGCTATAGTACAACATTCGTGTTCAGCAACGCAAGTGCTTACCGAACGCTTTGCGTCGCCGATGTATACACTGCCGCAGAAGAATGGTATCTTATAAATATTATCTTTAAAGGGTATCTAGATGGTTACCGTTATTAAGAGAAAAAGGGCCGATAAGAGGGTAGGCTCTAAGATGGTTTTGATGTAATGTTTGAGAAAAAGTTGTTTCTGATATGATTGGTGACGCCTTATATATAAAGTAAATGGGCCTCAGAAATAGCAGATGTCTAGAAAAGGGTCACTTTAGACTCAACTTTCATATTGAAATAAATGAAACTGCATAGGGAATTAAAAAACTTAAGGAATTTCTCCAAGAAATCAAGTCTGTGGGTACAGAATCAACCGATTTGTTGTTCGAACGCCTCCATAAATATATTGGCGACGACAGGGGAAAGTGAGAAACCCATGATTGCACTAGAGCCGTCGTAAATTCTTTAAGCCTTAACGCATTCACTGCTGCCTATTCTAGGAAAGCCATCCCTTGGTGCGCATCAGACTTTTTGCATTTTTTTGTGTAGTTTTGCATGCAAATGATTCTCTATTATCAAGTTACTGTTTAAAAATATTTGTCACAAAAAAATTTTACATGTCGCAGATCTGTGACATGCGCATGTCACAATGAATTTTGTTACTAGATACTAATTGTCACGGATCCGTGTCATGGACTTTCTACTACATCATCAGGTTTTATGACGGTATATTGTTGTGATTAAGGTAAATCAAGACACCAAAGTAAATATAACTGTATTGCAACAAAATAGTAAGGAAAACAATTTCACAAGATATGTTGATATAAATTTAGTCATTTTTGTTTGTGGTATTGTACAAAGTGTTATCCGCCATTATAATTTCACAAAGTTTAGCCAGCTAACTTTGTACTAAACCCATTGATTTGGATATAGTAAATTTTACGGATCTGTGCCACGAGCACCACACTGTAGGATGCTCATGTCACGGATTCGTGACATGCGCAGTGAATGTGTTAAGTGTTTGAAATTTTGGATAATGGATTCACTGTTATCAGTACAGCGAATGGCAATGTATTTGAATAGTTTGTAACTGGGACTATTTAGTGATCTTACAATAAGACGCAAAAGTTAGTCTGTGAATATTTGGTAGATCGTACAATTGAGGGATATTAGAATCACTGGATAGGAGAGATTTTTTGAGAATCAATGAGGATTCATTTGCTTATTTTAATTTTTGAAATTGATTTTAAAAACGTACTGGGACAGCATATGAAAAATTTAAAAGTAATCGTATTATTTAAAGAATTGCCTCATTTACCAACGCTGCATACAAAATGTGGGTTTGTCCTTTACTGTAGAAATAGTGCATAATAATAATTTTAAAGATAACAGACTCAGTTAGACTTTTTAAGTCTGGGATTATAGAAGAAGATAACAGACTCAGTTAGACTTTTTAAGTCTGAGATTAAAGAAGACCTTGCTTGCTAATGGAAGTTTGGCATTATATTTTTAATTCATCGCGCATATACAATATGAAACAAACATGTAAATAATTTACATATCTGTAACCATGCACATGGACAATACACCTCGTATTTTCAGCATTTACTTCTGCTTAATACATATGTTTCTGCCATCTAGGCGTCCACAGTTAAGCTAGTGAAGCAATGTATACAAATTACTACAAACCTGTTATAAACAACTGGTTTGTATCTGTATTTAAATTTACTGAAATTGCCCGCATAGATCAAGCAAGTTCCATCCTATAAGAAGACAATTATTTAATAATTGACATCTTACGGGCGAAAGAGACTTTGTCTGGAGGGCTGACTGAGGACGCCTAGATGGCAGAAACATATGTATTAAGCAGAAGTAAATGCTGAAAATACGAGGTGTATTGTCCATGTGCATGGTTACAGATATGTAAATTATTTACATGTTTGTTTCATATTGTACACACGCTTTATACGTGCTTAACGTATTGTCATACTTAAACAAAACCTTTTTGTACATCGCGCATATGTTCAATATATTGGTAACGCCTATTCGCTGTTATATCTCCGTATTTGGGTAAAATGTAATTAACATTTACATATTCTGTATTGCACCAAACTGTGAAAGCTTCGTATTATCTAGCTATTCATATATCTACGATTGTTATATAATATTAATTTGTCATCACCAGAGAGCGGACTCGAGCGATTGATGATTCATAGCGCATAGGCATCTATCTTGTATTTGCAATAGGTTTGTTTCTATAAGCGATTCGTGAGTTTTGAACAATTTGATACGTGTGGCGACCTGCATAAGTAGCACATACCTACATATGCAGTTAATATGTATTTGTCAATGCACAACAGAGCGAATGTAATAAACCGTTTGGTAACCGGCAGCAACTGCTGCTGAAACAAAAGTAATGCTGACAAAAGAATTGCGTATCGAATTTTGAATAAAAATAATTTACAAAGAACAAAACTCAAAACTACGTATTTTCTGTGAAACATTGAAAGTGTAAAATATTACTATGAACAACTAAACTTTGTTCAAGGTGTTTCTGTGTTAAATTAGTTCTCTTAGATGTTAAAACTTCTTTAAAAATAGAAAATGTCAGTTCCACATCACAACTGTGCAGACTTGATATAATATATTCAAAACTGGATTTCTGCTAAATATGGCATCAACTTTTTGTCTCGGCTTTGAGAAATATCATTTTAAATGATGAAACTAAACTTATCAACATTTGGAAAATGAACTCTGATGTATTCACATACTCTGTGTAGTACATGTTCTGCACAGGTAATGTATAGCATATTTGGATAAGATTGCTTTAATAACTTGTTTTTAACATATAAGCTGCTGCATCAGTCAAAAAT
Source organism: Melolontha melolontha (assembly GCA_935421215.2). Lineage (NCBI taxonomy): Eukaryota > Metazoa > Arthropoda > Insecta > Coleoptera > Scarabaeidae > Melolontha > Melolontha melolontha. The sequence goes on along the minus strand of OW285239.1, from coordinate 82,417,497 downwards.
AATAGCATCTTGTCTTTATAGTTGTTATCCGGTGACAAAATATTATGAATACATTGATCAATCACTTCTGCAACTGTTTCACTATTTACGACTAGCAATATTTTAGTTGCAATTAAGTATGGTTGGTATGAAGTTGTCGGATGAAGAATACCAACAACTACATTTAACAAATATCGTCCATTACATCCGTTGTTTCGTCTGCACTTACCCAAAGATAATGACCAGATAGGTTGGTTCGTATTTTTTCAATAGTTCTCAAATAACCTAACTTAATTTTAGTAAGTGGTGGTAAGTGGACGATCAGTATATTTTGTAAGAAGCCTCTTGAGGACTGGATTGTTCAGCTTTTTGAATGGGACATTGGCCGCCATAAAAGTTTCCCACAGTTCTTCGTTAAAAGTGCCAAGTGCAGGTGGATATATGTTATCTAGGTGAATTTTCGAAGAAATATGTTTCTGCAAATTACACTTTTGTGGAAGCTTTAAACTTAATGAATAAGCACTGCAATATATCTATTACGAATATGCAACCAATATGTATAGCCTCTAATCCATCCTACCATGATTGCCCCACGAAAATTCTCAATAGTTAATGAAAATAAAGAGAAATACTAAGAACAGAAAGAAATGGACTAAAAAGAAGAAGCGAAAACTACTCCAAAAATAAGGTAGTAGATTAAACTTAATATTTAAAAAATTATAGAATACATATACAATATAACAATATAAAACGGATTCTTAAAAAACTAAAAGTTGTAACCAAATAACACTGAAAGAAGCGGAACCAGAAACACGCCACTGTTAAATAGAATTTATAAATGAATAGAGACAATAACGACGGAAACAACAAGATCTGCTCGAGGAATGCAATCGAGTAAGCAAATAGTGTGGCTGTTCTAACATGCATACTATACATGATACTGCCACAACGTTTTATCGGGGCTATTGGTTATTCAATCGCTTCAGTCGGCTCTCTGGTCATCACGTATTAATACGCGGTTTAAGAAGGGCTCGCAATTGTTTCTTTATAAATGTGAAGAATAGTAATTTAGTCGATTCAGTTTATATGTATAAATTTAGTTAATAGTTAATTTGTTTGAAAAATTCTCTCTAAATTTGATTTGAATTTTCTTACACAGAAATCTTTGAAATTTCATTGTAGACTAAGGTCTAGGTCCACTGGCGAATGACGTATTTGGCGGAAATTTCTCCAATTAACATTATACACTTTGTTTGTGAACAGTGGCTTTGCTATAATATTACTAGTTACGTTAACTACACTATTCTATAAACCTAAATTCGTGTTGCACTATAACGCATAATTTCACCTATCTACAATTCAAAAAATGTTCGTAAATATATTGTGATAAACTTGGTTTTGGGTTCTTTTAAATAAAATTAATGGTAATTAAAAGCACTATATTAATAATTAATAACACTAAAAACAATTAAGAACTAATAACGGTATTTATTTCATATTTATTTTACATTTATCTATTAATGTTCTAACTCACCAAATTCTTCCTTTCGAGGGCTTAAATAGGCATGCAGCACGTTCGGGAATATTCTGGACTCTCTTTGGTGTTTTCCAGGCCCTTGAACGAGTTGACGCGTACGGCGTTGCGATTACTTATTAAATATTTCAAGTTGTATTAGATTGTGATATTGTATTACCGTCAAAATAAGTAATACGTAATTCGTTTTATTTGATTAACTTATATTAACGGTTTGCGGTTTGTCTGATCGGATTCATTATTTGCTTATTTATTACTATATTATAGCGTTCAATAGAGAAATTTATCTTGTTCTGATAAAATTGCTGTGAACAGAAGAAAACTCGTTTCTTTCATTGTATCGGGTCATGTAGATCGAAATATGAAACCATTATTGCTCTAGATATTAGAAGCAATCTAAATTAATGTAGTACTAGCTTTGTTTGAGTTTAATTATGTAATTACATTACATAATCTCGCCATTCTTTTTCAACAAATACTTAAATCACATATATACGGTATATGCCTAATATTTTCTAAAGAGAACGATATGAACAATACGTTAGGTGAACTTACTTTGAAGGTATCTACTTTAATAAAGATATTCTAGTGGTACTTTTCACTAGTAGAAAATATGTATGTATGTAGAAAATATGTAAAGGAAGGTTTACTTTAGCATATGTGTTTCATTTTGCTAAATATTTTGTAATATGTCGAAATTTTCATATACACAGTACTGTCATATGTTCCCTGACACATACTGCGGTAACAATTTCAATCACAGACATATATTTAAAGTTACTTCTCTTGTGTAGGTTCTTTGTAGATGATCTCCTTAAGACTATGGAACAAAGACTTTCATTGCCTGGAATACGCAGACGGTTTAGCAATCGTCATCCGAAGACGTCTTGTAGGAATTATTTCAGATCCATCGCAAGCTACCCTAAATTTCATAGACAACTGATGTAAAAGGAGCGGTTATCTGCGAACGCTCAAAAAACACAAATAGTCGTATTCACAAAAAATAGAACGCTACAAGACTTGCAGCTACCAACGGAAGGAAGCTAAGTACTTAGAGGTACTATTTGACCAAAGGCTTACGTGGTATCGTCAAGTCGCCAAAAACATTATTAAAGCAACCATTGCCTTGGGCAGATGTAGGCGAATGTGTGGAGAAAACAAGTCCCAAAATAACCCTATGCCTATAAAGAAAGATAATTAGACCCATGATAAATTATATAGCAGCGGTAAAAAACTAAGCAAAAAGGAGTTAGTAGACGGAGAAGTGGCATACAAAGACTAGCATGTCTAAGAATCACAGTAGAAATGACAACAACTTCAACAGCTGAGCTGGAGATTACACTAAATCTACCACCTCTAGATATTCATATGAAACAAGAAGCAAAGTACGGACCTTGCTTCTTGCCTACAGACAAATGCAAAGCTAAACACCTATAAGCCGAGTCCACAATACTGAACATCATAAGTTAATAGAAAAACTTCAGGTAGATCCCATTACAGGGAAACCGAGTGATATCAAGGTTGAAAAATTCAACTTTGATGAGAAATATAAAATAGTCATTCCAGATAGGGATAAGTGGAAAAAAGGCTCATCTGTCTAGGCAGAATCTATCTGATACACTGGCGGCTCTAAAACAGTAGAAGGGGTTGGAACCGGAATATATGGTCTCAAGGAAAGGACAATGATACAAGTGAACCTAAGTTGATATACTATGGTATTTCAAGCAGAAGTGGCCGCATTACATCACTCCGTTGAGGAAATTAATATACAAGGCGGAACAAATCGCACCGTGGTCATCTTCTTCGACAGCCAAGCGATGTTAAAGGCACTGAATTCAAAACAAGTTAAATCTGAGCTTGTATGGGTTTGTGTTTATGTCCGAAACGCGAACTGAATATTCACATGAAGGTGACATTAACTTTGCGAACACCTTAATTGATCTATATATCTATATTTGAAGTAAATAACCGGAAAATTAAAAAAAAATGTATTGAAATAATTATTTTTACGCGATCAATCATTTATTAGTACTTTTCTGAAATTATTTTTAAGTGTCCTGCTAATTACACTTTATATATTAGTCCAGGATTGTAGCAAGGGCGAGACTTGTGTGTAGAAGCACCCATCTTTGTTTTTCGAAAATCCTATTATTTGATCATTTCGTAACTGATTCTAACACATTCTTCTGACAAATTTTAACTTGAGTTTGTTTCGGCAAAGTGGACAACCTACCAAAGCGGGGTAGGAACCTCGCTACGCTCCTGGAACCTTTAACTTCTTGAAGAAACTTTTATCATTTGACTTATTCATTCTATTTTCAATTGTGAAAACTTCCTAGTCCGTAAAAAATATTTTTTCATGACCGTAGTTTAGGCACAACTGTAATAACCATTTCCATTTATCATTTTCACTTTTCTTAAGATTCTCAATAAAAAATAAACAGTAGAGCATCGACAAGCCTGTGTGCGTGAATAAGGGGCGACTGAATATGTGGAGTAAACGCGGTACTTGTATACTTTACATAATCTGCTTATGTACAGCTTTGAAACTGTACGCGAATGCCCACTTCGTAATCTGTCTCTTGCAGCAGACAAGACTTTATAATGTTTTAATGCACGATAAACAAACATTGTCGAAGTCAATCATCAATAAAATTCTTCACTTTGATATGATATTTGTCCACGTTTTACTTCATATTAATACTCAATGTGACTAAAATTATGTAAGTGCAAAGAAATATTACCAACTATCAAATTAAGAAAAAAATTAAATCTCCGAAAACAAGTAGGCTGTATGGCAGTATTAAATTAAACTTACGATCGGCTCAAAATTGTACTAAAAGGGTAAAGGTACTTTCCAAATTTTCCTAACTCTATAATAATTGAAGTAAAAGGTTGTTATTACTTATCAAAATACTTGTCCTTTAAAACTTCCCTTATCTACGCAATTATTGCCTCTTCTTGCTATAAATAAAATTTGATATTTTTTTCAGTTGTAAATTTTAACGCTTAAAAGCGCCTATTTAGTTAGGAAAACAGCAGTGGATTCAGTACAAGTTAGTTCAGCACAATGCAAACTTGTATGGGATGATGTGTATGTCCTAAACGACCTCAATGATAACATGAAAGTGACATTAGCTTGGGCCCGGTGCACGAAGGACACAGGTCCAAAAATTTCGAGCTCGTAGAATAAGTATTCTATATAGTATTTAAGAATAGAATAGAAATCTGTTTAAAAACGGTTTAGGATTTTTAAAATTTACCGCCATTATCGCTTTTTTAATAAGTCTCTTACAATTAGTACTAAAAGAAAATATTATTTCATATCAAAACACTTTACATAAGTAAGAATTTCCTCATTTGCTCTCTAACAAACAATAAAATGTGCACCACCACATCGTTATAAAGAATTCTATTAAATTCTAATTTATTATCAAGAGTAAGGGCAAGTATTTGATAAATTCTAATGTGTAGAGCAGACAGAAGTCTACTTTACAAAATTTTGCCATTGATATTATTCCTTTTGCCGGGAATTCTGTTATCAACATATTTGTCAAATATCGCTTAATCAATGTCATATTTGATAAATTTGTGTCTACATCAATTATTACAATTGATTATTATAGACGCGTACTGAATATTTCCTAGAGAAATAAAGAGACGAAAATGTGTTAATTAGAAAATATTTCGTCGTTGGGGTTTATTTAGAAAAAATATTTTAAATATAATATTTGCGCATTTTAAGATACTTTGATGAAATAAATCTGTTATTTAAATTTTCTTTTGAAATTAACGTTTGAAGTTTTTGCAACATTTGGTATGGAAATTATTCCGTTTTGTTTTTCTGGTCCTGTATTTTTGTTTGAATATCCGAAATACACCCATGAGTTCTCATAACGTTTTTACTTGAAAGATTACAGTTGGTACTACTTCTAAATGGTCAGAAAGTAGTCTTTTAAATAGGGATTAGCAAAAATTTCTTTAGTTAAAAATTGCTTACGGAGCATGTTTGCGATGAAATGACAATCTTATTCTACGAGGATATACAAAAATATTACGAGACTGGTGCTATAACTTTTTTCACAACTAGAATTTTATAACACAAAGAATAGAACATGAAACCGCCATCTCTAATCTACTTATCCTCAAGTAGGCTTTGAATTAACTTTTGACGTTTATTGCAAATTAATTACTGAATTGTCAGTGTTTGACGTACTCATAGAAAGAAATAGTAAAAAAAAATAGAGTAGAGCAAAGATATGCGATAAAATTTTGTGTTCGGTTGGGTAAAACTTCCTACTGAAACTTCTGAAGTGATTAAAACTGCATACCCAGATGATAGTTTATCACGATGTAGAGTGTTAGAGTGGCATAAGAAATTCAACGACCGTTGTAAATCAGTGAAAGATGAATCTCGACGCGGGCGACCACCAACTACACGGATTAATTCAAAAATGCAGAAATTAACGACTTGATCGAAAATGATCGTTGTATTGACATATATAAAATTTCTGACATTGTTAATTTGTGTTATGGTTCCACTCAAAAAGTGGTTCATGAAGATTTAAGGTACCTACCGAAATGTCGCGGCAAAATGGATTCCAAAAGTGAAGACCAGTGAACAAAAAGAAAATGGAATGATAATTTGTCGGCAGTTGAAAAGGCAACTGCAACTTAATTCATAGTTTTTAAATAATGTGGTTACATGTGATGAGAGTTGGTTTTATCATTACAATCCTGAATTAAAGTCCCAAAGTATGTAATGGAAGTATAAAGGCAGTTCAAGACCGCAGAAGGCAAAAACTGTGAAAAGTTTTGATAAATTGGGAGTTATTTATGATCACATTGTACTTTCAGAACATACAGTAACTGGAGAGTACTATCCTAATGTACTTCGAGGAACCTTAAAGGCAAAATAAAGAAAAAACATCCCCTCTATCCAGACATCGGTTGGATACTGTATCACAATGCTCCGCCCACAGATCAACGATTCGTCAACTTAAAGATTGGAGAGAAAATTATGGTTCACCCTCCCACTCACCTGACCTTGCTCCATGTGATACCAATTTGTATCCTGATGTCAAAGAAAAATTGAGAGGGCAAAAATTTGAGTCAAATTTAGAGCTCAAAGTGATGGGTATATTAAAGATACTCTCCAAAAAAGGTTTCTTAGATGTTTATGACAAGTGGACCAAACGATGGCATAGAATGGAGAGTATTTTGAAGGATAGTTGTTGAAGTTTTCTAAATAAATGTTTCATTTTTGTACTACAGCATCGGCCTCGTTATTTTCTGATATTTCCTCGTATAATTCTCTTATCCTAATTGCAGATCCACGAATTCGTTTATGTTAAATACTAACAGTAAAGCTGGCCACGTTGATTACATTTTATAGACGAACAAAGCACAAAACTACTTTTAAATTAGGATTTATAATTAATATCGTCCAACGAAACACTATTTACATGGCGACAAATAATACAATAACTGATAAGCACCCGTCGGCATCGGATTAGTAAGGCTGTCAGAAAATGGCTACGCGCCATATACGTACCTATCGTAACGAGTGTAATAAAAATAGTAATACGAAGTAACTACTAAGAAATGCGGTATATTGTTGCAAGTAATTAAGACATTGTGCAACTCCTAATTAGCGTGATGACTAGCATTATGATCATCAACCTCACTAAGTGGACACGATCGTTCGAAATCTACTGATGTAACACAAGCATAATCTTTGTCCTCACTTAACAAATATGTAGATGCATTATTTGCAATACTATCACAAGCTTGTCTCAGTGTGTTAAAATCGGAGCCTTTCTTTAACACTTTCGTACTTTTGATACACGTTTTCATTTTTGGCATCATCTGTAGCGTGTAATAGTGAATTTACCTAGTCTACTATTTGCAGAAGTTCCGCGTTTAGATTTCCTTAATAGCTGCAACCTCGGCTAGATTAAACTATGGTATAACAGTTTTCATTTGCTGGAAATATACAGCATAATAAAATGTTGCCTTCGACCATGTTCTCCAATGTGTAAGGATCGGCTGTGGTGATTCGAGAATTCTAGAACGCTTTTGGGAAACTCGTAAAGACGTTTCGGAAATGTTAACAAAACTCTTTTTGTACTCGCCACATAAGTAAAATATTGTTGAATAGTTTCTGCCACAAGATGTAAAGCATGCAGTTAACACGTAACACAACCGTATTGTGAAAGAACGACCAACCGAATGTATTATCGCGGCACCATCGATAACAAATAACAATATTTGGCCTGGTGACACTTTAAAGGTTTCCAGTACCATCTGGGTTATTGTATCGCTAGTACGCTACTGAGTGTTTTGCTGCTTGTAGGAATGTAAATGTAGATTGCCGAGGGTCCAGGACACGTACTATAGAATTTACAATAGAATTGCAACAATATCAACTACGGCCATGGGAGCTACGTTGCTGATCTCTCTGTACTACGGTTCATCGACCGTCCACTGGCCTAGTTTTGGCGTTATCTTACCGTTAAGTGAAGACTGTTAAGATATTAAAGCAGAGTTACCCCTAAGACTGTAGCGCCTATGACATGTAATGCTCGTTGATAGCCTTACTGATTAGTGACTGCTTGTCATAAAGTTTCGTAACATGATCCAATAGACTTGAAACGACGCTATTGATTTTTTTCTAAAGGTAACCAGTAAGAATATATAAAACACTACTTATGTGTACTTATGGCGTTGGCAGAAACGCATTTCTTCAAACACGCCCATCCCGTTTGAATCTGGTCAGTTGGTGTCACAAGTTGCAAATCTATTAATATAAATATATTTTATGTATGACAATATTCAGTCTATTCATCCTAAAGTTGGTGAGGTGTCTTTTGCAGCTAGAATAAATTATTTACGCAAGTCCGGAGAACTTCGTCAGATGCTATATAAAACGATATCACCGTTACCTCAAACCATAGAAAATGATCAACATTGCCGAGACGTCAAGATAAGGGGGTTAACAGGTAGGATGAGAAGAAATTCATCAGCTCTTCATCTATAAGGTACTGAAAGTTACTGCGACCTGAGTACCACAGGTAACTCATTTTCTGAGAACGGACACGATGATTGATTGTAACTGAATCCCACTGTCATCGGTGGCTGTGGTGAATGGGTCCTCACGGTACGATATCACCACATAAGATATCAAATGAGACACTAGTTGTACCTCTCAGTATTATATTAATACTTTCTGTTGTTCTTCTTTTTTGTAGAAATATGCAACTGCGCTCCTCATTAAACACTGATTCTGAATATTCAGATGATATGGTAATATATACAGCAGTTTTCTTACAGTTACAACATGTTTTCATAAAACAAATTTAACAAAAATTTTGAAATTGTACTACACAAAATCTATTTTTATTATGGATTTATATTTAATTGTTCTAAATTCGACAAAATGCAGTAAAATGTAACAGAATGTAACAGAAGATATTTGGATTTAAATTGTTCAAGATTCTTTTTCAATATAAAACTTAATAAATTCTGTAAACAATATTGTCAAACGGTAATATATTATATTGTCTCAGGTGAAATTAATTTTAAGTGCAACCACCGTAAAAAATCTTAATGTTTATAGCAAAAACTTATTCGGGTACGCATTTAAGGAGTGTTTGTACTTTCAATTGCTGGATTTGTCCCTGCTGTTGTGTGTCTAGGTCCTTTCTAATTAATCCGTAAAGTTTGGCTCTCTACCGATCCTCACTGCAATTAAAGCAAAGGACATAGAATGTTTTAGGTTTTACCAACCTAAAGAACATAAAATGTACTTGTAACAAATCACAACATTTACTAATTAGTAATGCGATTATTATTTTTAATTAATGAAACATATACATATATGTGTGTGTGTGTGTGTTTGGATCATTTTTTAGCCGTTCATTAAATTCAATTGATAAATTCTTGGAGTTTTTTCGGCTTTTATATGAAATATGTACAAATATTATCAAATTAGTATGTAGTTTCGAAGTAAGTGTGAATGTAAACATTGCTGTCTACAAATTACAAAGCCAATCATACGAAATTTTTAATTGAAAAATTTTGTCTACGTTGAGACTTGAACCCAAGTCTACGGTTTACCGGACCGTTGCTTTACCACTTAAGCCACGATAGACCTTGGTTCAAGCTATTTAGAAAATCATTATAAAGTAACAGTGTTAATGATTCAGATGTCAATTATTAAAAGTAGATATCAGGTTCGAAAGCAGAAGTCAGTTTTGAAAGCAGATGTCAGTTTTGAATGCAGATGTCAGTTATTGAAAGCAAATGTCAGTTATTGAAAGCAGATGTCTGTTTTGAAAGCAGATGTAAGTTTTGAAAGCAATTGTCAGTTTTGAAAGCAGATGTCAGTTTTGAAAGCATGACATCTGTTTTCAAAATTGACATGTGCTTTCAAAACTAAAATTTGCTTTTAAAACTGACAACTGCTTTCAAAACAGACATCTGCTTTCAATAACTGACATTTGCTTTTAATAACTGACATGTGCTTTCAATGCTTACTTCTGCTTTCAAACTTGACATCTAATTTCAATAACTGACATCTGAATCATTAACACTGTTACTTTTTAATGCATTTCTAAATAGCTCGAACCAAGGTTTATCGTGGCTTAAGTGGTAAAGCAACGGTCCGGCAAACCGTAGACTTTGGTTCAAGGCCCAACGTAGACAAAATGTTTCAATTCACACGTAGTTCGCAACCAACTACATACCAATTTGATAATATTTCATGTAAAAGCCGAAAAACTCAAAGAATTTATCAATTGATATATATATATATATATATATATATATATATATATATATATATGGTAAACTTAATAAGTCGGCGATTAAAGGTCTTGTTTATTACTTCAAAGTATATATATTTAAAATAACCCTACATGTTTCGGCAATGATGCCTTTGTCAAGGATATAAAAAATATAAATGACAGAATACAAATGTCAAATAATTTAGATGCTATGGTTTAAATTATTCAAAGATACATTCCAATAATAATAATAAATCATGCCTTACTATTCCAAAAAATAGATAGCAAGGTGTGAACATATGTGTTGTTCGCTGCTAGCAACTTGTGTCTCTTTCTGGGCATGAACTTGTGTATTGGTTGCCGCTGGCAGCTTGCGTCTCTCTCTGGGTGTGTGGTTTTGTATTTGTGTAAGCGCGTAAGTGTACGGTTTTTTTATGTTGGTGCGTTCGTGCGTGTGTTTAGTGACGCGTAAATTTAGAGAAATCGGATAACCAGCCGTTGCGTAGGGCCGCCAACCCTTTCCCGGCAACTTCTTTACTTTTCCGTGCAGTTCTTCGACGGCCCGACCCCGCCCCAACGAGGCAAGGCGCAGACCAGCGAAGCGCACCCTGCACGGGGTTGCTCATCGCCAACCGAGGGAACACTCTTAGTGGTTGCCTCAGTCGACGACGGTCACACTTTGTGCCAACTTAACGATTTCCGCAAAAGCGGGGGCAATGCACACACGTCGAACGTGTGTGTGCTGTTAACGGCAGCCTAGTCAGGTTGCCGCCCAGGACCGGTCCTAGTGGTGTGTGCATTGCGCGGGGCCGTGGTTTGCGCCGCGTAGCTTGGTTCCTCACTCCTGCTGGCAAGGCGGAATGGCACCTGACCCCTCATCGTTCAGACCCCTAGAGTTTGGTAGCGCATATGCTAGGCTACAACCCAGTAGAGGACCACATCAGCACAAAACAGAAAACAGGGAAAACCAGGGAAAGGCAAGACATGAGTTATTATTACGTATGCGCCCGTGGAGCGTCTTAAGATGCAAAGTTATCGGCATTCGCCCAAAACGAGTAGTAAAACCACGAAAACCTGCTCGGATAACTAGACAGGAATCAAAATACGGAACAGTCAGCATGATAAGCAAAAGTATATGATATTTAAATGTAATTGATATTTAAATAACATAAGGTATATAACAAAAAAATAAAAAAATATATTATGATGGTAAATTGTAGATCGTTACAAAATTAAGTTATAGTATATACTGCTTAAATTTTTTATATCATTTCTATTGTTAATTGAATTTTTTTCCTGTTTAATACTAATCATTTCTATAATTTGTCTTTTCATTGTGTGTTGTTCCTTATCAATTATCTGTGTGTTTTCAAAATCGAAATGGTGATCGCGTTGTACTTTGTGTGTAGATAAAGCAGTTTTGTCTGTTTTAGAGTGTTTGTGGGCTTGTATTCTTTTGTATAAATATTATTTCGTTTGGCCTATGTAGTAACTATCGCAATCGCGACATGGTATTTTATATATGACATGTGTTTCTCGATTTTTTTCTATTTTAGGTTTAAGTTTTGAAAATAAATGTTTATTAGTATTACTAAGTTTATATGTTGTAGCTATATCATATTTTTTTAAAGTGTATTTAATTTTTTCCGATAGTTGTGGAACATATGGAATCGTGATAAATGTTTTGTCATTGTTCAATAATCTGACTGATAGGGCGGTAAAACTATCACATACTCAATACAGAAAAGGTAACATGAAGAAAATTAAAACAATCTTAACTGATAATAATTATCCACCACAACTTATAGACCAAACTATTAAAAAAAGAGTACACCAAACATACAACACTGCAGACACCAATAAAAATTTGAACAATGACACAACATATATCACGATTCCATATGTTCTACAACTATCGGAAAAAATTAAATACACTTTAAAGAAATATGATATAGCTACAACATATAAACTTAGTAATACTAATAAACATTTATTTTCAAAACTTAAACCTAAAATAGAAAAAAATCGAGAAACACATGTCATATATAAAATACCATGTCGCGATTGCGATAGTTACTACATAGGCCAAATGAAACAATATTTATACAAAAGAATACAAGCCCACAAATACTCTAAAACAGACAAAACTGCTTTATCTACACACAAACTAGAACGCGATCACCATTTCGATTTTGAAAACACACAGATAATTGATAAAGAACAACACACAATGATAAGGCTAATTAAAGAAATGATTAGTATTAAACAGGAAAAAAATTCAATTAACAATAGAAATGATATAAAAAATTTAAGCAGTATATACTATAACTTAATTTTGTAACGATCTACAATTTACCATCATAATATATTTTTTAATTTTTTTGTTATATATCTCATGTTATTTAAATATCAATTACATTTAAATATATACTTTAGCTTATCATGCTGACTGTTCCGTATTTTGATTCCTGTCTAGATATCCGAGCAGGTTTTCGTGGTTTTCCTACTCGTTTAGGGCGAATGCCGATAACTTTGCATCTTAAGATGCTCCACGGGCGCATACGTAATAATAACTCATGTCTTGCCTTTCCCTGGTTTTCCCTGTTTACTGTTTTGTGCTGATGTGGTCCTCTAATGGGTTGTAGCCTAGCATATGCGCTACCAAACTCTAGGGGGTCTGCCAGATGGGCGGTCAGGTGCCATTCCGCCTTTCCAGCAAGAGTGAGAAACCAAGCTACGCAGCGCAAACAACGGCGTCGCGCAATGCACACACCACTAGGACCGGTCCTGGGCGGCAACCTGGCTAGGCTGCCGTTAACAGCACACACACGTTCGACGTGTGTGCATTGCCCTGCTTTTGCGGAAATCGTTAAGTTGGCACAAAGTGTGACCGTCGTCGACTGAGGTAACCACTAAGAGTGTTCCCTAGGTTGGCGATGAGCAACCCCGTGCAGGGTGCGCTTCGCTAGTCTGCGCCTTGCCTCGTTGGGGCGGGGTTCGGGCCGTCGAACTACTGCACGGAAAAGTAAAGAAGTTGCCGGGAAAGGGTTGGCGGCCCTACGCAACGGCTGGTTATCCGATCTCTCTAAATTTACGCGACCGGTCACTAAACACACGCACCAACATAAAAAACCCTACACTTACGCGCTTACACAAATACAAAACCACACACCCAGAGAGAGAGAGGCAAGCTGCCAGCAGCAACCAACACACAAGTTCATGCCCAGAAAGAGATACAGGCTGCTAGCAGCAAACAATACATATGTTCACACCTTGCTATCTATTTTTTGAAATACTAAGGCATGATTTATTATTATTATTGGAATGTATCTTTGAATAATTTAAACCATAGCAACTAAATTATTTGACATTTATATTCTGTCATTTATATTTTTTATATCCTTGACAAAGGCATCATTGCCGAAACATGTAGCGTTATTTTAAATATATATACTTTGAAGTAATAAACCAGACCTTTAATCGCCGACTTATTAAGTTTATCATATCATACTAAGGTCACGAAAATATTATATATATACATATATGAAAAACGCAATGTAAATGAGAATTAATAACTATTGCAGCAATTGCAGCATTTTTTCATATATATATATATATATATATATATATATATATATATATATATATATATATAGTGACATATAATTACGTGTGTGCGTGGGCGTAGGTGCGTGTTTTATTAATTAGTAGTAATATACGATCGTAAAAAAATAGTTTGTATGTTAACTACATATAACTTTCACTCTACAACATTTCAGCCTAACTTTACACTTAGAGATAGAAAGGCTTATGAATAATAATAAGTAAAATCATTACTATTATGAAAATCCGAACTTCACACGAACACTATTTCCTAAATAATTAAGCCAGAGTATCCAGAAAATATTGTTGTGATCTGATGATTATGGTCTTGAGATATATTTTGAGGCCATGAAATCATCATTATCGACAATTCAGTTCACGTAGAAAGCGATTTCAATGCTTTATAGCAGTAATATACCATATTAAAAAAAAGCAAGTATTAAATTCATTTTATAACACTCTCGATTTACAAAAATTTATTGATATTTATAATACCGTGGGTCACTGGAGACCCCAAGCGTAATGTGAAAACATTTTTCTATAAAAATTTTCTTACTTAAAATTCTGAAAAAAATGAACCTTTCCTAACTTTTTTAAGTATAGCTGAAGCACAATATTTGTAGCTGGCACAATTTTGCTAACAAATCAAGAAGTTACACATAATACCATTGAGGTTACCAGTGACCCTAGTCATTAAATAACATATTTTATCATGTCTCTTCTATTTCGTCAATTATTTTGATATTTTCCTCATGTCTAAACCTTTCTTGACGATAAAGTGTTTTTTGGAGAGTACGTCACAAAACACTTTATCGCTCGTACGGTGCTTCACCGGTTTCTGTGCGGCTAATAGATTATAAGTGTTTCTTACTGGGAATCCCTCATTTTACTACTTCTCTTTGCCTGCTTGCTGCTTCCTTTATTTCTAACCAAGTGTTGAGAACTCTGCGTTTATTCAATTCGTACGATTTTTGCTCATTCGTTCAGTAATCTTGGCTGGAAAAAGTACGGTTTGCGTAACTGATAAAGGTGCCGAAGATATTATACGACAGTGGTTCGAAGAATGTGACAATGATACTGAGGGTGACAAGGATGCTGTTGCTAATGTAGATGAAAACGATGTAGAGGATTTTCTGAAGTCCAATCAGAATACAACTCCGAAAAAGCGCCTGATGATGATAATGATGACCATTAACATAATTTTTAAGTGTAAATTTCTACTTTATATTTTCAAAAGTAAGAAAATAATTATATGTTACTGCAGGTCTAAAAATAAACTTGAAATATGGTACTTAGAACCACAAACACAAAGAACGGGATGACCACTACTACGAAATGTTATGTATGAAGAACAAAAACCTAAAAGATATGCTAAGCGAAACCGTGGAAACAATTTGCAGTAGTTTTCGCGTATTATTTAGAGATAATATTGTAAATCACGTCGTGTATTGGATTAATGTAGATTAATGTAAGGTCAACTAAAGCATGAAGATTTATGGAAAAATCTGGATGCCGAGGAGTTTCTACGTTTTGTTGGATTATTGATATTGGCAGGTGTTAGCAAATCTCTTTTTTAGAACGAAGAAGTTACGAGTTTGTCTAATATGGAAGATAGACGCCCTATATTCAACAAAACTATTACTATTACTACTCAGTAGAAATATAAGATCCGAAGAAGCTACATCGTAGAGAAACATGTCATCTATTTATTAATATATAATTTAAGTGTAATATATACTGGAAATTAGTATAAGTGTTTTACTTAAATCCCATTTACATATAATGGATTTCCAGCAAGTATCGGCCGATTCAATTAAATTTAATAATTACCTATCATTCTCGCTATTACCGGTAACTGAGGAAAATTTGATCAAGATAATGTGTGCATTTCCTGAAAAGCGCACCGCAGGTGAAGACAAGTTTCCTAGTGTCCTACTTCACGATTACATATTTGTCTTTGTGAAACCTATAGCCCAAATTATGAATTTGTCAATTTGTAAGTCTTTCCTAATCTGCGGAAGAGAGCAAGTCTTATACCAGTGTATAAAAAGAGTGATGCTTCATTGCTAAGCAATTATAGACACCGATTGCTATTTGATCAACTTTCGCGACTGTTTCGAGCATATAATATGTGGCCACTAGATGCAAAACTTTGTATATGAAGTCCAACTAATTCAGAGATAATTGCAAAAAACTGTTTTGCAGTATAATAAATATAATTCTTTGAGAGTGTTTTTATTAATAGATAGAGCTACTTTTTTCGAACCAAAAGGTAGAATAATGTCCAAATTTATGAAGTAAAAAGAAACCTCCTAGACCGAACATACAAAAATCAGAAATATCTGCCCTAAAACTCTAAGAACGAACCCCAACATTGTAATATTAAATGCGGACAAAGGGAACGCAACCAACAGTTTTACTCGACAACAATGTCTATCAGGAGAAAATAGACACCCTACTCCAAGACGATTCTTATCGCCTCAGAAAGCGGGACCCTACGGCCCGGATAGAACGTTCTGTAACAAATCTCATCAAACGATCATCTATCCCCGGAGACATACAAAAATCTCTTATCCCAAGACACTCCAAGCCGCCGAGACTATATGGATTACTTAAAATTCACAAACTCAACGTGCCTCTTCGCCCCATTGTCAGCGCCATCGACAGCCCCACCTACAAATTTGCCAAATATTTATCTAACACGCTCAAACAATACACAGGTGATAGTAACTTTGCGATTAAAAATTCTCAACATTTTGTAACTCTGTTATAAAATTTTTCCTTAGATACTAGTGATTTACTAGTTGGTTTTGACGTTGAATCTCTGTTCACGAAGGTCCCGATCCCGGACACAATGTCAATTATCTCCGACATTATAGCCGCCCACGGCAAACCGAATGATATATCCGAACTCGTAAATGTGTGCCTTACTTCCACGTACTTCCAATTTCGAAACAAGTTCTATGAACAAGTGTCGGGAGCCGCTATGGGTTCCCACTTATCCCCGGTTGTCGCTAACATTTTTATGGAAGCGTTCGAACATCAAGTCTTAAGCTCCTTTCATTTAAAACCTAAATGTTGATTTAGATATGTAGACGACACATTCGTCATCTCAGTCTTTAGATGAATTCTTACTTTTTCTAAACTCCCATCACCGTGACATTCGCTTTACCATGGAGGTGGAATCAGACGGAAGTCTGTCGTTTTTAGACATCTTAGTGACCCGCAATATCAATGGCAAACTGGGCCACACGGTTTACAGGAACCGACTCATACGGACCGATATCTGAACGGGTTTTCTGTTACACCGGGAGTCAGGGAAAAAGATAAGTTAAGTAATCGGGTGGCCTGCCCGGGCCTGCTCAATCGTCCTCCCGGTGTCAATGGTGTTTGGGTGGAGGTGGGTTGATTGACCCACCCTCCGATTTGCTCGTGTTGCTTTTTTTCTTTATTTGTCTCTTTTTGGTTTAAATGAAACATTGCTCTTTATTTCTTGGTGTTTAAATGAAACAACGGTTCTTTGGGCACATAAATAATTAAACTCTTCTTTATTTTTAACTTATACCCAAAGTCTCACAAGGTTTACATACTATTTTCTAAGTCTATAACTAACTTAAAAATACTTACTAATGTTTCCGCGAGGTCACGCACTTTCACTATTTCACTAATTGTTGATTTGCTAACTGGCTCTATGGTCTGCTGTTTCACCTACGGTTGACTAACTGTTGTCTCACCGGCTGGCTCACTGACTGTCTCGCCGGCTGGCTAAGTTAGTTATAGTTACTACCGGCTGGCTCACCGGGTAGCTGACTGTCCGCTCCAAGGATTCAGCCCCGCTTTTATTTGCTATCGATGGAGTGGGAAGTCTCCCCACTCCTCTGTGAATGGTCCATGCCGTCGGTGAGCGGGGCCTAGCGGTGGCATCGTGAATGCATGGATAAGGCTGGGGCGATGGTTTGCCGGCATTCACGATGCACCTGTGGTTGGAGTCGGATCGTTGTTGAAGATGCGGTTTTGTATTTTTGAACCAGTCTACGCTCAAACACGTTGTGCTTCAAATCGGAGGCCGCCGTTGGTAACATTTCCCATCATCACCCGGCACACAAACAAGCGGTCATCAATAATCTTGTACATCGTGCGTTTTCTATCTCAGAACCTAGGGCACTACCCTCCGAACTTAAGCATGTTTCTAACACCCTACTCCAGAATAATTATAACGCCCACGACATACACTGTACTATAGTGAGACATCGTAACCCCAAACCTCGTATTGAACTCGATCCTAACATCAGCACCGCCTTCTTACGGTATATTCAAGGTATCACCGATCATATAGGAAAGATTCTACATAGAAATAAAATCAAAACTGTCTTCAGATCCCATTCTAAAGTTTCGGACCTCTGTTAAAGACAAAATATCTCCGCTATAAGCACAAGGAGTGTATCGCATTGCGTGTTCGTGTGGTAGTGTGTACATTGGCGAAACTAAGCGGCCAGTCGGTGTGCGTGTGTCCGAACATGAACGTTGTACTAGACTGTTACATATAGTCGGTTCAGCGCTGGCAAAACACAACTCAACTCCTTTCATCAAATTCTATTCAAAGATGTCAAGCTTCTGTCCCGTGAATCGCATTATTTCCCTAGGAAAATCCGTGAATCTATTGAAATTTACACACATCCACGCAATCTCAATAGAGACGATAGCTATACGTCACATCCAACGTGGCAAACTCTACTGAACTCTATTAAGAATTACCACGCCCATACAACGCATGCCATTGGCTCATTGTCCCCAGCCAATAACAGGCCCCCATCTGATCCGGCCCCCTCCCCTATATCAGTTGTGCCGGGCTCTGTCATAGCATTCTTCAAGCTACTGCAAAACGACGAACATCTACGTACAGCCCTGAAGATGTACCTTGAAACAGTGGACGAAACATTGGCAATTATGCCTAACTCGACGCGGTTCCAACCCGGAAACCGAGATCTACATCTAGAGAACGACCGCGGAAACCTACACCTACATTTAAAAAGGAACTAATTTCAGTTTAAAAATAACATGTACAAAGTTTTGCAGACAACATTACATTTTTATATAAGTAATATGATTAATATATCAACATAATTCACTTACTAAACATTTTATTATACATTAATAGCAGGTAGAACAAAAATATGGTAGTAAGACATTAAATTCGTAAGTCTATGTCATTGTCGCACTTAAAGATCGTCCTCCACTTCATTTTCTTCAACTGCTTCTTCAGTAATTGTTGAAGTCCGATGATCGGTAATCTTATAAAATGCCAGCTTTGCATTTTGCCTCAAGTTTCTTCATAATGTTTTTTCAATTCTCTATTGTCGATTTATCTCCTTTAAGTTTATTTTGCATAGGTAATAGTTTTGGTTTGAACTGATCGAACTTTTTGTTCTTTTTCAAAATAACCTTGTCTTAACAAAGATCTGAAAAGTAATGTACCTCACCGCTTACCTTAACCGAATCGTTGCTTTTAGTGAATATTAATCTGTTTAAAGGATTAATTTAAAATATCATTGGCTTGGACTTTTTCTAAATTTCTTGGTATCTGCTTTCCAATCGAAAATGTCTTTCCCACTTTCTTAATTGTCGAATGATTTTTGATAATGTCTTCGTATTCTTCCAAAACCTCGATCCGATGATAAAAAAGAATATCCAACTATCGGAAACATAATTTGCACAGTTTTGTTTAGGTGTGTTTAGGTACTTCTTTAGCTAACCAATACCCTAGCATTGACATCAATTTTTGTTTTGCCCTCCACAACCGTCTGCAAACCCTCGACTATTTCTATAGATTCCGAGAAGCTTTTGGAGAATCTGTTTCCGCCCAGAGGTTTATAGAGGTAAGGCTGGTTTTGGAGTTTCATTTTACTACTGTTAATTTGGAGTAGTTAATTTGTTGGTTAAAATATGCTGCTTGATCGGGAAGCTTTGGTAGACTCAAAATTTTCTGGTAATTAAAAGAACAAATTTGTATAGTGTAATCTTCGCTATAAAAATGTTTTAGTCTTGAGTGTATGGACTTTTTTTGCTCTGTTAAAATCTGAGTTCGTTGTTAGTATGCAGTTGTAGCTGATTTGTGAATCAGCTCTTTTGCCCGAAGACATGTGGAGCATACGTCGGTCTTAGGTGTCCCAAAAGCAATATTATAATTAATTAACACACACACACAAGGTTCATTAGGATATTAGGTTTGTAAAATTGAGAGTACACGGGAGGTACATTTTTGTGGAGCTCTTGCTTCTACAATAATGACTTTCAACACGGTTTAAGCTCTCTACTAACTTTTTGATTGCTTTTTTTCGGTCATCATTTTTAGTTAGTATGCAGTCACCACCCGTCCCCTCTTGTGGCGTTAGAGAAATAACATTAAAATTTCACACCACTCTTTCAATTCGGTTGGCGCAAGATAGTTATGCCCAAAAACGATTTCTTGCATACTCTAACTAAACTTCCATTTTCAATAGAAACATAATACCTAATACTAACAAAATGATGTGTGGTTTTATTTCGCTTGGGTCTACTTCCAACTCAATACTTTAAAATAAGAATATCTTGTTTGACTTTATCAAACTTTTTCACTTGTTGCATAGTTAGTGTTCTGCACATGCAAAGTTCGTTTTCTTCTCTGTGAAAGCATTTGGGATAATCTTGCAATTGTGTTGATTGAAACCTAAAAAAAATTTCACTGTTTTTTATAGTGAACAATAGCGAACCGACCAAAAAACAGGCATACCTTGCTAATTTCTTTATTGTTTCTCTTCCATTTTTCTTTTTGAACAGGTGTCTTTCAGGATTTTCCCTTCTCACTATGGTTAATAATTGTATAATACAAAGGTATTTTTAATAATATAAAATATTATTAAAAATCTGGTGTGAAGAACACAAATACAGGTTCACTATTAATATTTTTACTTCTACGCTCGGTCTGAATAATTTCTGTGATACGGCGATGTGGTTCTTTTTTGTGAATGTGTCTGAAGATATTCTTTCTCCAGCAGGGGCGTATCGATGAGCCTGTAGAAAGGCGAAATACGTATCTACGTCTCTGGGGAGGGATATGTTCGGACACATTCACAAAAATATTAATAGTGAACCTGTATTTGTGTTCTTCACACCAGATTTTTAATAATATTTTATATTATTAAAAATACCTTTGTATTATACAAAACTGGTGGGGTTTACCTACTCATGTATGTTTCAATTATTCTGGTTAATAATTGTACTTAAATCCATAAAATATAACTGAATAGCACGTAGTGTCCAGTCTAATCACAAGTCAGTAAATGATTGCAAAAGAACTGCAGTACATTGTAATCAGGTTATTCGTAGAAATTACGTGACACAAACCATGCGTTATCATTGGTTGAATTTCACATACGCACTTTTACACCCGAATTGTCAAAACAAATACAGAGTTTTGCATATACTACTAGATTTTAAAACAGTTTTGTTCATTAAAAACAAGCTTTTGCATCCGTAAACTATATGGAATCTTATAAAATTAACTGTAACGAATGAAACGATATAATAAACTCAATTTTTTAATTTCCTGCATACACACAGTTTTACATCTAGTGGCCTCACATATTCACTCACTTTCCGCAATCCAGGACTGACTTTTGCCTGGTAGATAAATTTTAATATTGAGTACCATTACCTAGTATGTGCGTGAAGCGCTTGACACCCAAGACCAATTCGATGCCATAAATTATGGCATTTTACTCAAAAACTATACGTATATAGGTGTATGTCCATTAACACGATGCCCGATGGCAGAAAATACACAAAAAAAGGTTTAAGTATATCAATACGTTAAGCACGTATTACGCATTTGTTACAAATTATAGATTTTATGGTGCCACCTGATAGTACAAAATTTGCTATACCTTATGAGGCGATTTAAGCTTTATTTACTTCACTAGCTTAACTGATGACGCCTAATAGTAGATGGCAGAAACACGTGTCTTAAGCAGAAGTAAATGCTGGAAAATACGAGGTGTATTGTCCATGTGTACAGTTACAGACGTGTATATTGCATGTCTGTTTCATTTGTAACAAATGCGTAATACGTGCTTAGCGTATTGATATACATAAATCTTTTTTGTAAATTTACTGCCATCTGGCATCGTGTTAAATTTTTCTATTATCTCTAACTATTTAAACTCACTACCTGAATATAAGTGATCCGACATTAAAACTGAACTAACAGTTATTTATGAACATAACATTTTTGTAAATCTTTTGAAGCTATACCAGTGCGTTTAAATAACAAATTAAAAAAAACTTTTAGAAAACTATGAAATTATTCACTATATTATGCACATTACCGAATAACAACTGTTGAGATAAAATAATATTTTTTAATTATAAAAAGAATAATAGCATTTTCACGAAATACCATGGGCCGAGTAGACTGTTTATATAAATATTATATCTATTTTATTTTTAGAATGGTTTAAACTATGAAATACTAAGTTTTACATGTATATCTATTGTTCGCTGTATCATTAACTCTTTTAATTTAATAATACATGAAATAAATAAAACAAGGATACAGTACTAAAAATAGCTATACTGTGTATGTTTTTTTTTCAGTTTCAATATGGATCCAACGGTACGTGTGACTACTATCTCTGCATTGGTAGGCCAACTATTTATGTCCCTGTCAATATTTGGATGTCAGCAGAACTTCGTGCAACGCTATTGTAGTATGAAATCCCAGAGAGAAGTGACGAAGTGAGAAGCGTTGAAAGCATTAAAATACATCATTCGAATTTCATCCTTTTTTATTTCCAGAACTCTGATGTTTAACATTCCCGTCATTACTGTACTATTTAGTTTATCTTGGATTGTCGGCATGGTCATTTACGCTATATACGCTAGCTGTGATCCATTATCGGCAGGATACATAAAAACTTTCGACGAAATTCTACCTTTCTACGTTGAAGATCGTTTTTCGGCTATACCAGGGATATTGGGATTGTTCTTAGCCTGTCTTTTTAATGGTGCTCTCAGGTAAGAATTGCACATTTCTTTTGAATGTCGGTATATCACCTTTGACTATATAATAATAATTATTATGAGAAAGTTAATGAATGATTGCTAATTTGTAATAAATGTGACGTTAACTTTAGAATAACTTTAAACGTCTGTACTAATATTCATAAGTATTTACCCACATATATATGACAAACGAGAATCAAGACATTTAATGAAAAGTATTATTAATAGGCAAGAAAATAAATGTAGATTAAAAGAAAGTAAACTCGTACCACAGAACTTCCACCTAAATAATTCCAAAGCGTTACCAATTTGTCTCCGTGGTTAACTGTGGGCGAAGTAATATATTCTGTTCAAAAATAAGAAAGAAGTATTTATTTTCGATAATTCTTTATTTCGAAACTAAGTTGTTAGTATTTATGATAGACTTTCTAGTACAATATTATTGTATATTATCTACTAATTAAAACTTTCACTAATATAATTCAAAGTCATATACGCAAATAAATAAGTAAATCGATATTATAGGCAACTACTATTTAAATCTGCCACTGCACAGAGAAAAATCTACATAACAAATTACTAAAATTGTAGTAAATTTTGCTACACATAATAGCGAAACACCAACTTATTACTAATTACTTTTGGCTAATGAACTTTATTAGCCGAATTTTCTATTTTAATTGAGATAAAAAGTTATGTAAAAGGTATAGTTTACAGTGGTACAAAGAGCTCTTGTCTGAAGTGCCAGGACTTACTAGCGTCGAACCCAAAAATTAGATAACGTAATAGCAATAATAATAATAATTTATTTTCATGCCTTTGACTACAGTAGCATAGAATAAGTCAATTTAAAGTAAAATAAAATCTTAATCGTGGTCACAATTCTTCTTACATATTGCTATGGTTTTTTCCTTAAATTATATTTAAAATTTATTAAAAATGCATGTACCATTATTTTTTAACTTTATTGTATATTTATGTGTAAGCAAGAGCTTGTATTATTGAAAGACGACTTTATGTGCAAGCCATAGCGGGTGATGTGGACAGACAGACGAAGTTAAACCTTTAGACAAGAACGTTCTTTTTCTTTAAAATAAATATTTTATATTTAAATTAAATTCAGGTTGAATTTATAGTGTTAATTAGTTGTTGGTGGTTGATTATCAATCCCCGTATATTCTACGAGATTGTGTTCTCGTAATTTTGATTGTATTTGATTAACCAACGTTTTCTTGTCAAAGTGTCTCATATATAATTTTTTTAAGTAAGTAAAAATATAAGACGTCTTATTAATTCAAAAGATTTGAATATTGTATTTCAATTGTATTAATATTATTATTTAGGGATTTAGTCTTAATTACTTGAGATAAATGACAAAACATATTTTTAAAATTTCTACGTAAAAAAAATATAACTAAAAATTTTATACGTTGGAAATTTCAAGGTTATTTTGTCATGTGTTTGATGGTTGCACATGCGTAGATTTTTGATCGTGTTTTCAAGTTTGTTTATTTTATGTTGTTCTCAGGGGAGAAATTAAAAATAAACTTTTTTATTTAATTAAGTTGATCGAAAGTCATTAGAGGAAGTTTAAATTCACTTAGCGGTCATATTCAGTGAATTCTTTTACCTCTAGTTGTAAATTTTAAATTAGTCTTTATACTTTATAAAGATCAATTTTTTTCTTTTTTTGATTTTTTTTTGTATTAAATATTCATTTAAATTTTATATTGTGTAAATCTTATACCTTTCACCGTGCATTTTTAATAAGTAACCTAAAGAATATAATTATAACATTTATCAAGAAACTTTGATTGGCGCCTAAATAACATTTTTATTTCCACGTTTTTCCGAGTGGAACCCTGAGAAGAAAGAAGTTCCATTTTTTGGAAATAAACCGACCGAGTATCCTAGTTGGGTAGATTAGTTGTGAATGGTGGCGCAGTAAATATAAAAACCACAATTCATAGCAATATGTAAGAGCATTAATATCTATATATAAAATAAACATTGATATCTAATACTACATTAAGAAGAGTACAAATTAAAATATACAAGGAACAAAATATTAAAAACCTATGCAATAACGTAGAGTTTCACACTAACCTTAACTACATTACAACTAATATTATACATTAGAGTCATGAACAAAGTCCTGGACTGAATAATAGACTTTGGAGATTAATAGGTCCCTAATACTGTATTCAAACAAATCAGGTGGTAGCTGTCTATACTTAAGTGGTTACCTATTGTACAAACTGTTGTCTACTATTGTCCTGGCATTTAGGATTTTTTTCAGTAAATGCTAATTTATGTCTGGGAATTTCCAATACCTGACTATTACATGTATGATAATGGTGGTTCTCATTTAATTTAGTGAAAATATTAAAATTTTGCTTGACATAAATTAATAATTTATAAATATATACACATGACAATGTCATAATGTTCATTTCCTTGAATAAGTTTTTACAACTTACTCTTACACTGACTTTATTCGTTAATCTAATCGCTCTCTTTTGAAGTCTAAAAATTCTTAGTACTTCTATTGAACCACCCCAAGCAAGTATTGCATATGCGAGTAGGGAATGGAAATTAGCAAAATAGTAAATTCTTACGACACACGTATCTACCCTGTTACGCAATTGACTTATTGCGTAACATAGTCTAGTCAATTTCTTTGCCAATCGATCAATGTGCTCATTAAAAGAGAAGTTCTCATCTATATATATACCCAAAAATTTTGTATAGTCTACCTGAGCAACAGTACCACCATTTACTCTAATTAACTGTGAACAATTCCTCTCATGTTTTTTGCACTAAATTCGATTATTTTTGTTTTTGTGTTATTTAAGTACAAAGCATTGGTTTGAAATACCAGTTCAAGATATTCAATGAGGATTCCATTGCATGACTTACATTTTCATATTTATTACACATTACAAGCAATGACGTGTCATCCACGTATATCACCATTTTACTGTTTGGTGCATCATTTACATAAATTATATAAAGAAGCGGTACCCTGGGGTACTCCTCTCCCTATTTCACTTAAATTCGATTTAATTCCATTTACTCCCACATAACTTGAACGGTCCTCCAAATAATTCTGAAACCAGTCCAAGGCCAAACCTCTGATGCCATATCGAGCTAATTTTTCTAATAAAATTTTGTGATTTACTAAATCAAATGCTTTGCTTAAGTCTATAAATACACCCACACATGTCCGTCCTGTCTCTAAATCGTTGTACACATCATCCAATAATGCTGTTACTGCGGATATAGTGGAACGTCCTTTGCGGAAACCAAACTGTCTTTCATTCAAAATATTATTTTGCTCTAGGAATTTTGTCAATCTAATAGCTACTATTTTTTCTATAATTTTGGAAAATACGCTCAATAAAGAAATAGGTCTATAGTTACTTGCAAGGTATGTGAATCCAGATTTGAAAACCGGAATAAGTCTCCCAACTTCTAAGTCACTAATAAATGAACCCTTATTGAAGCAGTTATTTATTATAACCGCTAGTGGAATAATAATTCCATCTGAACACCTCTTTATGAGAACCGTGCTAATACCATCCGGTCCCGATGAATATGTATTGTTAAGTCCAGCCACAACATTTCGAATCTCATTTTCATCAGCTGGAAACAAGAAAAATGTTTTATCATTTTGTTTAATATGAGATAAGGCTATCGTTATTCTATTCTCATCAATCGTAGTCTATCGGAGACCTACATCCGCCTAAAATACCTCAGTCTTCCTATTAGGCTTCAGCTTGACCATTTTTATTGGACTATAATTATATATTTTATAATATGGATCAGACCAAGTTTTAATTCTCGTTTTTTCTTAATATCTGCGTTTTGGAAAGATATGTGCTACTATAGGCTTCTGTAAATTTTAGAAAGTAAGGTGCACATATCTATTGTATTACAAGAATTACCTTAGGTTTTGAACATCAAAAAATTATTTTTTGAACAAAAGCTTTGAAAGTCGCTCATAAAGCTTTCCGATGTTATGAATACGAATCCGATTCTGGCTCTGCGAACTTAAGCACAAGATCACAAGGAGTATTCTGCCACCAAAAAGATGTGAGTCGTTTGGTCAATATAAGTGTGCCTTGACTACAGAAGAAGATCAATCTAGTTTGAAATTTAATCTAATCTAACCTGGAATAAAACTTAAATTGGTAACATTATCACTTATTGGCTTATATTAAAACTTCATGTAAAGACGACAAAATACTATTGAATAATTCATATCTTGTGATCTTTTCTTTACATATACATTACTAATTTGAACCTTCTAAATTAACTTGCAAAGTTTGCGGATAGGTATATATATTTTTAAGTATAATCAAAGCTTTCAAAAGTTCTGTTTATAATTTTAAGACATCTTCCCTTATTTAAATAGCAATTCTTACAATAAGTGTCCTGAAAGCCTTGAACTATATATACTACGTTACGATAAATGCGACATAGAATTAACTCGGAAAAACATTGCCAAATCATGATCTTAGAGTAGCCATATCACATTGTCTGTAACATATGTTGTGACTCGAAAGCCGTATTTATCGTGAGTCTAACTTATACTCTACGGCCACTGTAACCACATAATACTACCTTACCTTCACCATAAATTCCGGTGTTCTCTAGCATATTTTGTCAATGGATATGTCGCTTATTAAATAAAGCAATTTCCTATGGACTTCTTGCAATTATATTGCGTTGCTGTAGTCATCTTTCCACAGTTTATAAGTTTTAAATGGACTGGTTTTTGTATAACGCGTTATCACCTTGTTATCCCGTATTGCAGACATCTATCCTCGACCAAATGTTGCCTTCATTTTTTGCCATTGAACTGTATTCGAAATAATTTTTGCATAGTAGCTTAAGGTCTTTTAATTACATATGCATGTTCCACTTCTTGGCTTTAAAATTCATTCACACGATTTGTTTCTCGCAATGTTTTTCGACCCATACTATGCCATTTCCAAAGGTTTTGCAAATTCCAAATTCTTTCTTTATGACACTGATATTACAGCTCTCTTCACAGGTATTACAGATGTTGCATATTTGAATCGAACGTTTGTGGTCTTCAAACTATAAAATCAAAAAACTAAATAAATTGCCAGGCTGTGCATACACAAACGTGTATCTTTAGGGCTTCCATTCCTTCTAACAGTTGACAATACAAGTATTTATATGTAGCACAAATTACGTATTCGTTTACTAAATTTCATATATCACTGTTGTTATTTTGATCATAATTATACAGGTGTCCTTGAAATAAAGAGACCACATACTAAAAAAATAGAAAAATGCAAAATAGACAATTACGACGCGAATACCAATATTAAAACTTCTCTGAAAATTCTAATGTGCCGTCAATGAATTCAAAATATTCAGAATGTAAATATGTATTGAAGTTACACGCACACCGTATGTTTACATACAAACAGCTGTCGATGTCATAAAAGGTATAATATCTCGTGTGCTTAGGTCAATACCTCGTACATCTTTTTAATACATTTAATTAAATTTATAAATAAATATTCAGACGTGCTTTAGATTTATTTACAAATCAATTTTAAAAATCATACTAAAATTTCACGTGTATTACGAGAATGTTTTTTTGCTAGAAATTGTTAGAAATTTAAATACGAATATCAAAATGAAAATGATCCAGTGTATTCAAAGGTGGCAATGTTTATAAACACAAGCGATAATTTTTGTTATGACACCGGTTCGATAACCTGAGTCAGCTGTTTATTTATATAAATTTATACTTGTAAATGTTTAAAGCCGATATATTAAAAGAATGTGCAAGGTGTGTGCTTTACGTGTAGTTAAGTTACAATCTATTACCTTTAATCGAAGAATTGTAGATCGACAACAGAACGAACTTAAAGCGAGATACCTATACCATGACAAAATTATTCATTTTGTTTTCTCTCCAATAGTATTTATGAAATATTCAGTAGCGTAACACAATTTTTTAAATATCTTAATTTTTTTCTCGCTTATGACAGGGAATCTTGGAAAAATATTTTGGGCATATATTCTATATAATTTAATCTTTCCATTTTTCATACGTTGTCTTCTTATTTCATGGACACCCGGTATATTGTACGGATAATAACTACGACAAACATATGATGTGTAAATTCAGTTAAATTAACATTATATTATAAATTAGTTAGAATGTGGCAAAATAAATTGACATCAAAAAATATATTGCCACCAATGTTGATGATGTTTGCTGTTGGTGATAAGATTAAAACTGAAAAGCTCAGTAAGTTTGACGTAAAATTTCTTGTATGACATATAATTTGCTCGTGCGACCTATAAAGCAAGACAGGTACAATTATCCAGCAGGTATACAGTATAAGTGTTTGAAAAAACGTCTCTTGCTATTAATTCAAGGATGCAATAGCTCAATAATGCCCATTATCCTAAAACTAGTCTGGGTTGGTATTCGGATAATAATGTTGAAATTATAGTCAAAATTCCCAATTCTTCAAATTATCCGGAATTGCGTGCCGTCTAAAAATATTTATGAATTATATGAGCTATCAAAAGAAAAGTTAGGACCTTTTTTCCAAGATTAGTCCCTTTTCAAATATTATGTTTCTTAACTAAAAGTTTCTTAATTGCCGATTTGTTAAAAGTAAAAATAACATTAAATTAGTCTTTAGTTGCTTAATATTTTCACGTACTTAATGCAAATTATAAAATTTGATCAGTTTCAGAATATTTTATCTGACAAAATAAAATAAACAGTGAAACTAATCAAGTGTATCTATGATTTGTACTATATTTGTATAATTTTTTAATTTATATAAAATTTTTATTGCCATTTGGAAAATTTTTGAGGTCTTTATTGAATAATGTTATTTGGTCATCATCATTTGGTCATCAATCATGTTATATGGAAATTATGTGTAAAAAATAATATCGGCCAAATTCACAATACAGCTTCAACGACACACCTCCACCCGCTGGTTAAAATTTCGGATGACATCACAGTATAATTATCCCGCTATCCCAACAATATTCTGTTACCAGCTAGTTGTGTTGTGTAATCTTACCACGTGGGAGCACCAAATTGTTAAAAGATGGACGCTTTTGGCTTGCGTTGATTCGTTCCGGACTAGCTGTAGTATCCTAACAATAATATAAATGACTTCAAATACAAAAAAGATACAGTCATAGGCCACCTACAAGTAATTCTTAACACCGAGTATGAACTCTTCAATTGATCAACCACATATACGCCTACTTTCGCAAGAAAGTTACTACTTCCGGTTTACAAGCATCATCTGTAGTATCATTTTCATGCATTGTAGAGATAATCTTGACATTTTTGCCTTTATTTGGCACGTACGATACTAAGAAGCAATTTTTTCCAAACCCAGGCATACTGTTAAAAATAGGACGTTGCTTAGTCGCAACAAATATTGGAGGAATTTTCTTGTTCTTCCTAATGGTCCCGACAAGAGTAAGATTATTTTCTAGAAGATCAAGTGCTAACGGTACAGATGTAAACCAGTTATCGCATGTTATATTTCGTGCTGTGTTTTTAATCGGTTCAACTAGACGCTTCACAATACTAGCAGCGCTGTTATCTTGTTAACCTCTACTTTCTGTATGCTCGCTGCGTAAATTTACATCTTTACAGTGTAAT
The DNA here is from genome assembly GCA_935421215.2 of Melolontha melolontha. NCBI lineage: Eukaryota > Metazoa > Arthropoda > Insecta > Coleoptera > Scarabaeidae > Melolontha > Melolontha melolontha. The sequence goes on along the minus strand of OW285239.1, from coordinate 82,386,866 downwards.
ACGTGCGAGCATCGACCAATGAGAAGATTTTGACACTGTACTTATTGCGTTTCGACGGTATATATTGTCGAAAACTGCCCTGCTCTCGAAATTCTTCCATCATCTCGTCAATGGTGCGGTATTCGCTTGATGTGTGACAAGCCTTACATCGCGCGAGAAATAAATCGAAAAAGTGCCTAATATTTGCGAATTTATTGACTTCTCGTCATATATTTCTCGAATTTAAGTAATCGAAACGTAAAGATCGAAGAAGTAGACAAAATCAATTTTTGGACATCACTAATCACTAAAAGTTCTGAAGCAGTTCCATCTGTGTTCCATCTAAATTACTGTGTGACGATCTGAGAACTTCTGCTAAATACAAAAGGCCAAAAGGGGCTTTGATTTCGTTTATATTGATGTCGACTAAATCTCTCTTACGTGTATAATTTGCTCGCAGTTTCTGCTAACACGTATTAGTCTGATTTACTACATCAGTAATAATTTTCTCAGTAACAAATAGACTCCATGTCTCATAAACACTTTTAGTATTTTTTGCCTCTGCTTTGCGCCAGGGAGGTGGGTAATTATGTTTCGACGACGAGTATGTGATGTCTCTGTAAATTGGACCGTCTTGTTCACAGGCGGTCGATATCAGAGAAGTAGCATCTAAATCATCCGCAGATACTTCGGAGTCTGATGATCAAACTCGTTTTCAATAGAATCGAGATCGGTTTCCTCATCATAGTTTTGGCAAGATATTACGATTTTGTTCAGTTAGTTCATCCTCTCCTTCTAATTGTTCCAAATTTTTTAGTAAGCGAGCTTCTTCCTTTGAATCCATTTCTTAAAACAGCTTAGTTTACTAGAAGCAAGTACCACATGAATTTGTAACAGTAATATTCGTACAGTCAGAACTGCGCTCGCTTTCTCCGCCACCCAAAATTAAACACCTCTTACTAGGCTTTTACTCACACATACTAATATGATGCACTGTCGAATTGTTCCTTATAGTTGTTTATATACTGAGGATTACGTAGACGGACAAGTTCAAACTCGTAGAAATGTAAGATGACATCACAATTTATAAAAAGGTGAGCGAAACGCTCATGGTGCGAACAATGCAGGGTTAATGGATCTAGTGAGGTGAAAATGAGCCTCATCACTGAGGATGACTTTGGAGAATATTCACGCTGCATCCAGTCGGTGAAAGTACGGCTTTTTGAATGGTCAGGAGGCTTCTTTAGTTTCTGCGTTAGTAAGCATGTAACAATGTTTTCGACCGAACGGTCAGTTCGGGCATGCACTAGTGTTTTCACGTTTGCTACCGACCCAGTTTGTTCTTTTTCACCGTTTTGGCAAATGCATATTTGGTCGCATATATTGACCAAAAAATCACGAAGTGCGCGATATGCTTTTCTATTTGAATGACAATTTTTGCATTAGGCTTCAATAACTTTTAAACGTTGTTCTACTGAATATTTACCCGTAACTAAATTTGGCAAAGGCTAAACAAAGCAATGGCAAAAATAATGCCAAAAATTAATTGACCCTCAAGCTTCAGTTAACATCTAAACCACTGTAATAGCCTTTATAATCGCTGTAAGTTTCAAAATATATAATAATTGGTTAGTTGCTCTTGAAAGTTATACAATTTTTATTTGCGTTACTGAAAACGTGATTTTAAAAATAATGTTGTATTCAATTTATATTGTAAAACCTCTTATTAATATCCCTTAATAAGGGAAATATTTTCTAATAATAAAACCTATTTTCTTTTATCATAGCAATTGATTATTCCCCTTACTAATATATTCCACTTTGACATAATAACATTTCAGTTAATTATGAGAAGCAATTCCGCAAGGATCAATCTCGTTAGGAGTTTCTTGAGAAATCAAATTTCATTTGACTGCCACAGCACAAAATTAAGAGAGACCTGTTTTACTGAAAAATTAAACTACTCAGACAAAGCGAGTTTCGAAATCAAATATGATATAAAATTCTATACTTCATCTTTCGGTAATATTAATTAACTAAGCTACAATGAGTCACCCTTACCATAATGGTATATAGAATAAAAGTAAAAACCTAAGATCATAAAGCTCTAATAACGACGAACAATGTGCTAACCGAAACGAATTTATATTTCAATTTGATTATTATTTTAACAGCTTTTGTCTTTATTATGTTATTATTAGTCGGTATATAAATTTGTAAATTTATAGGTACGTATATAGATCGTATATATCACATTATTCGATTACATTTTGCAAAGAAGGCATACACTTCTCTCATTATAAAATATTATTGTACAATAGTACTTCAATGATACAAGTAATATAAATATTTATATTGTTGGATGGCTCAATATATCTACATGTAAATATTTAAATATAAGTTGTTACAAAGTCAGTAAATAAATTATCATGTTAAAATTTGTATATTGCTGAGAAAAGTTCATTCATCAATACGATGACATTTTTTTTATTATTGGAATAGTCAATAAAAATTAAATTAAGCCAGGAATTAAAAGAAATAATGCAAACGTCGTATTTAATGTTTCATGCGCAGCAAAGATTAAAAGTACAATAAAATATCTTATTATTAAAATTCTGACAATTGAAAACGCAATTATTATAATTAATAATTGAAGCAGTCATCATTTCTTTTTGTTCTGATGAATTAACATTAGTTGTAGAGCTTGAAGGAATAGTACATAGTATGTCTCAGTTTCCGAATACGTTTCTCGTGGAATTCTCTATCGAGTTGCAAGTAAGGTTTAATTGAATTCACATTACCATGTCCTGTTATTTTTGTTACTTGCATTCGTTTATGCCTACTTTTGCTAGGTGACTTATAGTAGTTGCTCGGAGTGAATGATTTGTAAATTTAGATTTGACATCCAAACCTGCTTCTTTGTTGACATTTTAGTCCTCTTGGCCATTTCATTTTTCCCAACTCGTATGTTTTTGTATTGCCTTTATTTTTCCATTCTGGATTTGATGTAAGAAATAGACGATTTGCTCAGACGTTGGCACCTTTTTTTGATAACAGTTTTTTGTATAATCTTCAACAAAATAATTAATGCACAACAAAAGAAAAAATATTTTAACTTACCGTTCAAGGCAGACAGCTTCATTTGCTGTGTTTATGATTAACCATTTGCTGTCTGACAAAATTTTACTTCCTCCTTGTCGAGTTTTAGTGAACAACTGATTATACGGTATTATATTATACGGATTTGCAGTAATTTTCGTCTAGCGTCTCTCGCATCTCTTGCAGATTTAAATCTTATGTCATTAAATGGAAATTTAACTTGCATTTGGTCAAATTTTCCAAAAATTGTTGATAATTTCTATTGCACTTGTTATACTAATACTGATAATAATTTTCGACAAACGTGATAATTTTGTTAGCATTTTGCACACAGATAGCCATTTTACACCAAAAATACAATTGTGTAATAAAGCAATTGTCAAATGCCCCGATAATTATATTAGTGTTATTTAAACTTGTCACTTATTAGTACAGTGCGAAATATGGTCGGCGCACCAGAGCCGTGCGTTTAATAGTAGGTAAATAAAATAAAATAAATAGTTATATTTAATTTATGAAACGTGAAACACTTACTCTTTTAAGCAGCTTGTACTTCTTTACAACGTATAAAATACTGTAATACAGGTAAACACGTCCGAACGAGATACACATTGCACTTCGTACATACAACATACATACAAACACCTGTACCCTTATGAAACTTACCAATTATTAGTAGGAACCGCACGCGATACGCCGATGATTCATCGCCTACGGGCATACTATTGAAAATTTGTATTTTTAAATAATCTTTAATTTTATTTATATAATTGGAAAACAAACGGGTGGTGATCTATAAAATACGAAATACATTTTTATTTGTTCATCTTGTTCTTCAACTTGAGTAAAGGTGTATTAAATATTAACTAGCAATACTTTCTCAAGGTTCTCTTCTGTAAAATTTGTTCTCTTTGAATGAAATACATTCTTGTAGATAGAAAACATATTTTCTACATTGCAACTGATTATAGGTGCACATTGGAAATATTCCTTTATTTCAGCGTATTTAGCAGTTAGATTTTGAGGTATTGTCCCCATACACAATTGCCGCAATGTTATTAAATCTGGATTTCTATTAAATAAAAGCTGCGTCAAACTTTTGCCGAGGGCCACATCCGAAGTCACTTAGAATATTTTTTAAATTATTCATAGCCACATCTAATGTGGTTAATCCATCATTTAATTTGAGATTTTGATTTTAAAAATAAGTTAGTTTTAACAAATTTCCAAAGTGTTCCTGGAGAATCTACAAACTGATTTTTAAATTTGGAAATTGTATTAGTTCCTTGCAATACTTCGAGCATAGTCTTTTAAATAAATATGTATTGAAATTTTATAAACTATCGAAATTCTCTGCGTAAAAACTAGTAGCTTCCAACACAGATTCTGTGGAGAGCATGTGCTACACAAGTAATATGCAGCATATTAGCATATGGATTCTTTCTGCCTATTTTTAATATATGTGCAGCACTGTCACTGACAAATAAAAGTATTTCTTCTTTCTACCTGTCGTCCGAATCAAGCATTTGGTGCATATTCTCGTAAATGGTTTTAGCTGCTGTTTTCGCATCAACTGTATTTACAACTTTTGTTGCTCTTACATGTGCGTCATATGGAATAGCTGGATGTGGTACACCAGCTACAACATTTACCACACAGCGTCCTAATATATTGACAGTTTAGTCGGCACTTATCCATAGGTACTTATTTGAAAGATGGCTTCTAATGCGTGCTACTGCTTTCGTGTAGCACTTAGAAACATAATATTTGCGTAAGGTGGATTCATCAGGAACATTTCGAGTGGTATATTTTTGAAGAAATGTTTTGAAGGTGGGATTATTAAGTTTATTTAATGGAATATTTGCCACCATTAAAGTTTCACAGAGTTCTTCTTTAAACTTGTCAGATTCCAATTGGTCTAATTTCTGTGTATGTGTTTGCGATGCTAAGTGACGTTTTACGTGCGATTTCTTGTAATTTTTAAAGATATTTTACAGACTTTGCAGTAAATTTCGGAATCACTGGCAATTGACATACATTCAGTATGACCCTTAATCAAACTCGCCATAGTTTCACGATGCCATTCTCGACGCTGTTCCATATTATATCTGAAACAGTAACTTAAACAATGTTCTAGACCTAAATAAATGAAAATTGAAAATGTATGCGTAAGTTATTTAAAATTAACGAAATTCACTAGACACTTACGTCGAAATAAGTGGGAGAAGTAGATTTAATTAAACGATATTAAACAGGATCTACTTCAAAAATTACGAAGTATATAATTAACAGTTAAAACTATGAAAAAAACAAACTAACTCACCGTTTATTTACCTTGCAAAATATAAACTTATAAATAAAATCAATTATAAAAACTCCTTACGCTTCTATCTACGCGGATGGCGAAAGGAATATAACTGTTATATTGAGGTAATTGCGTCACAATTTAACGACAAAAAACAGATGTGCGACTAACCGAATAAAGAGTACTAATTCAATAAGTGCCTTGTACTTAGCGATGTTATAGACTATATACAGCGTGTCCACAGAATCACTCTCAACATAGGGATCTCGCTTATTATGAGAGATAGAGATTTGGTTAAATGGGATCAAATACTTCAGAGGTAAAGTTGTACCAAACCCTATACACTCGCTTTGAATATTTAGCGTACTTCGGGCGCTATTGCAAAAAACGTGAATTTTTGTTTTTTCGATTTTCTTTTATAACTCATTTATTTTTAAAGCAAGACAAATTTAATTTGTACTTCCTTAAGGCACTTTTTTAATAAGAATCTGGTGGTGTATTTAAATTTTTAAATACTGTTATAGTAGTTGAGCTACAATGGTCAATTTTAATTTTTTTATTGGGGTCATAGTTGGCAATGACACCATCGAAAAGAATTTTTCATTCCCTTTTCAAAAATGTATAGTTTGTTATAACTGATACCAAAACTGATTTAAAAAATTTAAAAAAACAACATATTGTTACATTAACAGGTTAGAGTGGTTGTAACATTTGACAATGAAAGGTTTTGCAAACAAAGAAACAAATAAAACTTTATTTTTCAACAATTATTTATTAAATTAAAAACATAGGCAGCTCAAAAAATACTTAGATATTATTTAAAACAAAATTATAATAAGAAATTATAAAAAATGTTCAAACTGTTGACCATCATTTTCCAAACATAAATAGGATCTACGAATAGTAGATTTAACAATTTTATGGAAAATACGTCTTGGAATAGCTCGACATTCGTGAACCACGCTTTTACGATGTTCATTTACGTTATTGTAGCTGTGGGTATACACTTTGTCTTTAATGTAATCCCACAAATAGAAGTTGAGCGGCGTCAGAACAGGAGATCTTGGTGACCATGCAACTGGTCCACGAGATCCGATCCACCTGTTACCAAACCGCTGACTGAGGAAATTGTTTACAATTCTGGAATTATGTGCTGGAGCACCGTCCTGGAGAAACCAACAATTATGAGCCTATTGTAAAGGTAATTCTCCCAGCAAGTCTTCAATATTATTTAGCAGTAAATGCAAATAAAAGTTAGACGTTAGTGTTTCATTAAAAATTATTGGACCAATTAATCGTGACCCTAGTATGCCACATCAGACATTAAATGCAAAACGTACTTGATGTGGAGCAGGTCTGATTACATGAGAGTTTTCTGTAGACCAAAATCGTAAATTTTGTCTATTGAATAAATCATTGATTGTGAATCTTCATCGGTCCATAATATTTGAGAAGAAAAATTATCATTATCATCGCATTTCCTAGTGTACCATTCACAAAATTCTGTTCGTCTTTCATTATCCCCTGGTCTTAAAGATTGACATGCATTCTATTTATATGGATTATATTTGTGGGAGGCCAAAATCTTATGCAAAAAAAATCTTTAGCAGTAGATTTGGGAACGCTGGTGTTATGTTGAATTTCCCGAACTGATGTGTTTGGATTTTCAACAACTGCTAGTAAAATATTAGTTTTAGTTTCATTACTTATGCGCTGCGGTTTTGTATATGGCTTAGTAAATGATCATTGATGTATTAAATTACCTTTAAATTTCTGTAAGTAGAAAGATGGAGTTGCCTGCGTTCTGGATGCTAGTTTATGTACATTTCGGCAGCTCTCTTCGAATTTTTGTGACACAGAATGTAACAGGACAACATATTAAATTTGTCACTATTACTAAACGGTTCCATGACAGCAAAATTATTTAATAATAATCACTAGAATTAGTATTTAAAATGGTACTTTATAGTTTATTATGCTAGGTATTTATTTTGCTATTCGATTTGTAAATTTCACATAAACTAAATGTCAACTATGAACAAACACTAACAATTACAGTGGTATCTTAGATTGTTTCATGTTTCCAAGGTTCCCTATTGTCAAATGTCACAACAGCTCTAATCTGTTAATGTAACATTCTTTTTTTTTTGTATTGAAGTTATTTTGGTATCAGGTACAACAAATTATACATTTTTGAAAAGGGAAAAAAAAATTCTTTTCAATGGTATCATAGCCAACTACGAGTATGTGAAGAAAAATGAAACTTGATCATTGTAGCTCAACTGCTATAGCAGTATTCAAAAATCTAAATGCACCACCAGATTCCTATTAAAAAAGTGCCTTAAGGAAGTGCAAATTAGATTTGTATTACTTAATAAATGTGTTATTAAAGAAAATCTAAAAAACAAAAATTCACTTTTTTTTTATATAGTTTGGCACAACTTTATCTCTGGAGTATTTGATCCCATTTAACCAAATCTCTATCTCTCATAATAAGCGAGATCCCCATGTTGAGAATAAATCTGTGGACACACTGTATATGGTCCATCGTAATTTCGGCCTAGTGCGTCCGGTCTTTACTTATTAGTTACTCTAGTGCTGAGTAATGTACTTTGTGTGCTTCTGCTATCCTTGTTTCTGTTCTGAATGTTTTTCATAGCATGAAATATAACACTACCCATTTCTTGCATACGTACTTAATAGTTTGTAACAATTGTAGTTTATTATTAGAGAACAACGTGAAGGTGAATATAGTAATGTGAAACTAAAGTCATTTTATTATAAAGCTAACTTTTAATATTTCTGATACCTATTTCAACTGGCTATCATCGCAATAGTCAGCCGAAAATTCTGGCTTACAAGAGACGTTTTGCAAACACACTGCATTTAGAAACGGGAAAATCAGAACATTGGTGGAAATAACCTACTATGAATCAATCAGTAGTGCAAATTCCATGTAAAACATTTTAGCATATTTTACCCAAAATACTAAAAATCTATTCAATTGGAACAAACTAATATTAACCGATTTTTTTTATAATAATATAGTGTACTGTGAATCTTCAAATCGTTGTTATTTGCAATAATCGTTCCTACGTGTTCTGATCAAATCATTTCCGTAGTGATGGTAAGAGTCCCTTGTGGTATAAATTAATCATCTTTACTGCGACTAGATCATCAGTAAACACACAATATGATAAAAAATCCCGCATAGTTCACCGGATGTTATACTGTACGTTCTATAAACCGATTTGTATCTCAGGAGTTTTCTTTCTTCCTAAGACCAGAAACTACTCGCACCCAAAAACACAGCATTTCACCAATCTCGCTTCATGTTATTGCGCGCCCAAACAAAGCGCCTTCCTCAATTGTTTTCTGGTAACGACAGTTGTGTTAACATATCCCGACAAATAACGTTACTGTCACATAATATATTCCGTAAAGACAGGATAATTCTTAAATTCTCCTTTGCCATTTCATCTTGTAGTGTAATAAATCCAATTTTTTTTCGACAAGTTAATAATAACTAAAGGCCGGATTATATGCAAAAAAAAACTGAAAATATGCGCATAGATATGCAGATAGTAGTGATTGTAGTTTCACGTAATCTGCATCGGTTTGGGATATCATCTGCTGTCTTTGTTGAATTATTTCGAATTATCAACCTGTTTGGATATTGTAAATACATTGTAATTGCATTTACAATGGTTTTTTGACCGTTTTGTATGCACGTATAAGAAAGGCACTCCAAAACAACTCGCATATACAGAACCCTTGTTACCATAAAATATATCTACTTCGCACAAATGCTATTCTTCAACTAAAATATCTTCAAGTATCCCGAGTTTCTGTTGGCAGGTAATCGGTTGCTCTTAGTTACTATTCAGACAGTACAAATTCAAATCTCGTCCTTATGACATCTCTAACTTTTGTGAGTTACTCCATTTCATTTGCTTCTATCTTGTATCTTTTATCCTTTCTTCAATACTCATGTTTCGAAGCCGAAAGTTACAAGTATTATTCATCTATATATTGTTTTACGCACATTTATTTTTGTTTAAGGTAGTACCTCTCTTTTTGCTAAAGAAATCTCCATTCATTAAATAAAATACTTTCATTGCTTTTTATATGCTACTGCTAATTTCCCTATATTAACCTTCCGTATTTTCTATTTCAATCGCTATATAACGAAATACGTGGACTTGTTTTATGTTAATGATTCCATATTCCTTCAGTATGCGTTTCCAAATATCGAAGTTATGTTTGGATCCTTCTCCTTTTAGTAATTAACATTACATAGAATGTGTTACATAGTATAATGAGTATAATCTGGAAAAATGATATGGTGTTAAATTTTGTTTATACCTTACAACATTTACTGTACATACACTCTAACAAATGGGTTTAAATTTTCATTAATCGTCACAGTTTATGACATTCCCGTACTTCTTATTAATCGCTCTACATGTACTCAGATTTACATTCATTCAAGTTAATTTGAATGATCTCATAAATTTTTGTAATCTTACAACGACATTCTATCTTAAAGTTATATTACCGTAACAATTATCATAGAGAATAGATATTTTCCATTTAAATACATTATTTGACGAATTTCAGAACGAAAAACGGTATAAAAACCATTATTTGAATTATCTGCCAATAATAACGAACTTTGAACATGCATAATGAAAGAAAATCGAAGAAAAGAAATGTTTACTTTATAATAAAGCCTTTGTTATCCGAGAAAATCGTTCTCGTTTAACAACGGAATTCAAACTGAATATACAGAGAATAAGATATTCAAATCGAAATTTAAAAGCACATTTGAGATTCTCTTTATGAAAACACATTAGTCTAACAAAGGGTTTATTTTTTCTTTCTTAGTTTGAATGTATCAAATCTGAACTCACTGGCTACTGTTACCTTCGAGGATTTCTTACGACCAATTCCAGCTCTGAAAGGTTTAAAAGACAAACATCAACTATACACTATTAAGGCCATAGGTGTCATATACGGATTTGTCATTATGGGGATTAGTTTCGGAGTCGGTCTACTATCTGGAGTCATAGAGTCATCGATGTTAGTAACTTCTGCAACATCAGGACCTTTATTGGGTGTATTTATACTCGCTATATTGATTCCTTGTTGTAACTGGAAGGTAAGGATAAATATAAAATTTGAATTAATATCTTTTTATATTAAATGTACTTAATACTGCTTCTTTATATGTAAATATAATGCAAATGATTTTATAATTAATGTAACGTGCCTTCAAAAACTTTCCTCATTTATAGACCGCCATGCTTATTTTAATGGTTGGTGCTGTGTGTAATAATTAGTAATTTAGTTTTTGAAAAAATATTTATTTCAATTGTCAAAATTAAAAGAAAATAATACTAAAACAGATGTTGGAAATGTTGACCTTTATTTTGAAGACAATGTTGAACTCTACGCTTCATGCTTTGAAAATCATTTATTAGGATTTCTTGGGTTATGTCAGCACAAGAATTCACAAATGCATTACGAAGCTCTTCGATGGTGTGATGTTTGGTCCTGATGGTATTCTTACAATATGGAAAAATTAAATAGTCTAAAATTGTTAAATCTGGAGATCCTGGAGGAAAATTAATAACTTTTGTATCGTAAAATTCTTGCAAAAAAGCTATTCTTTCTCAAGATTTATGCGCTGCTGCATTATCTTGTTGGAAATATTCTTCCGTAAGTTCAACATCATAAAGTTCATTAATAAACGGCTCTGATAATTCATTTCGATATCTTTCAGCGCTTATGGTTCTATTAAAAAATATAGACCAATATAGACCGCTAATTATTCGAAATTTTTTAAATTAAAAATTTCGAATAGTTAGTGTTGTAATTGTGGATAGCAATGTTTACAATTCCCATTACTTCGCGAAATAACATATTAATTTAAATATTTAATATAAAGCCGAAATTCCAAGAACTTCTCAAATGATATATATATATATATATATATATATATATATATATATATATATAGTTTCGTGTATATATACGAATTATATTGAATTTAATTGGAGTGAGAAACGAGAATTATTCAAATCTCATCTCACATGCAATTGTCGCTAAATTTGTGCAGTTGATTCTACAATCTGACAAGATTACTCCTGCCGAAGAATGTAGACGCAAACACGTTGCGACGTTAGTCATCCACCCGTGCGGATAATGAAAATTGTATGAAAAAAAACCACATCCGTCCAGAAACGTGCAGATATCGGATGTGGTTTTTTTCATACAATTTTCATTATCCGCACGGGTGGATGACTAACGTCGCAACGTGTTTGCGCCTACATTCTTCGGCAGGAGTAATCTTGTCAGATTGTAGAATCAACTGCACAAATTTAGCGACAATTGCATGTGAGATGAGATTTGAATAATTCTCATTTCTCACTCCAATTAAATTCATTATAATTCGTATATATACACGAAAGTATACAAATAAAAAACATGTCTTGTCTGAATATCGTGTACTGATGAGCTGTAACGACAGCGAAATATAGATATCTGCACGTTTCTGGACGGAAGTGGTTTTTTTCATATATATATATATATATATATATATATATATATATATATATATATATATGGTAAACCTAATCAGTAGGCGATTAAAGGTCTGTATATTACTTCAAAATATATGTATTTAAAAAACTCTACATGTTTCGGCTGTGTACGCCTTTATCAAGAGAATACAAAATATTTTGTATTCTCTTGATAAAGGCGTACACAGCCGAAACATGTAGAGTTTTTTAAATACATATATTTTGAATTAATATACAGACCTTTAATCGCCTACTGATTAGGTTTACCATATCATACCAAGGTCACGAAGTTATTATATATATATATATATATATATATATATCATATCATCATCATATATCAAATGTTATATATATATATATATATATATATATATATATATATATATAGTAAATTAAATCAGTTGTCTATTAAAGGTCTGTTTTACTTCAAAGTACATATATTTAAAAAAACCCTACATGTTTCGGCAATGATGCCTTTATCAAGGATATAAAAAATATATAGCATTTATATTTTTTATATCCTTGATAAAGGCATCATTGCCGAAACATGTAGGGTTTTTTTTAAATATATGTACTTTTAAGTAAAACAAACCTTTAATCGCCAACTGATTTAATTTACCATGTCATACCAAGGTCACGAAAATATTATATATATATATATAATCGCCTACTGATTAGGTTTACTATATATATATATATATATATATATATATATATATATATATATATATATATGTACAGAGTAGCAACAAAATTCAGTAAAATATTTAAAATATCAATACGTAGGGTCCTATCCTAATAATTAAGTATTATTTTATTTTTCAATATGCTCTCTTAATTGTAAACATCAAAATCAATGAGAAAAGGTTATCAATTTTAACGATAAACAGAAAAGAAGAGCAGAAATTTTTGAAAATACTATGTAATGCATGTATGTATATCTGCATATTTGAATTAACTATATTTCAATCCAAGAAATAAATATCTGCACATACATACTATACTTATTTTATACTTTGCTAAAAGTTTTATATGCACTGCTGCAAACTAGAGCCACTACTTAATTAAAAGATTTTTTGATCTTTCATTCATAGAAAAATATCTTTTACGGGACTGCATCTAAAAAGAACCTGGCTCACTATAAAGTTTTTAAAAACTTTCTTCTTTGTACTATGTATGCGTTGGATTTCATAACTTAAACCTTTGAGGAATTCTAATTTAATTTCCAGATATGTCGATTGAATTAATGCTAATAAATCAAATACTTTTAAGTTTGGCTAATTAGTAAATGGAAGGTACGCGAATTATTATATCAAATAATTCCTACAAAATTATTCATATTAAAAACAATTCTGAAGAATAATAATATTAAAAATTTTAATTTAATCTAACTACATATATAAAACAAACAAAAAGAAAAGATTTTGTGAGGAAAAGTATTTTATTATTTACTACGCTTAGTTAAGGAAAACAACATTTCAGAAAACTTGTAGTATAATGTATTCAAAACAGTATTCCAACACATTATAAATTGCAACTGCATAATTTTACACATGTCTGTTGGGAATAACGTTGTTTTCTATTTTTAACCTTTGCTTTAGTTAATGTTTTGCTGTACGCTTTAATTGCCTACGGTTACAATGGCGTCACTTTCCGGAAATTATATTATTATTCCTCTATTATCTAATTTTTTGTAAATACATAATTAATTTTAAAAAGCACTCTGTGTTATTCGTAATTAGGAAAATGTAATTAAAAGTTATTGATATCATTTCAATGTTATGATTATAAAAGTTTGTAGAAATTTCTATACAACCTTACGTTACACAAATGCTTTATGTGAACTGATCACTGATAGTATAAAATAAAATAAAAAGAAAAAATAAAAGTAGGCACAAAATATATGGAAAATAATAAACAGTTTAAGTATTGACATAATTAGCTATTCCTTATATTACTCCAAATCCAATCGGCCCTATCAAATATCTTCTATACTTGGTACGTATACCAAATAACATAGTATAGACTCTTTTAGAAAGATTCAATTGAAATGATGACATACAATTAATCTTGAATGAGACATATATTATCAAAATTTAATATGAACAATACATTCCATCATACGATTACAGGTCCAAAATCTTTTCAAATAATTTTCTTGATGAGTTTTGACCAAAGTATATTTGATTTAATTTTTTCTCTGTGATAATATGATATTTGCTTTCTTTAATACCACTTGTCAACGTTTTTTTAACGAATATTCTGTTGAAATAAATTTGATCGGAGCAGATGATGTTGATTTATTGCATGTTGATGGTGTTTGTATTCAGAGTGTTCAATAATGTTGGAGTTCTATTCATTAAAAACACAATATTTGTTTCTCTAATTTACAATTTAATTCAAAAATAAAAATACATGTGTTTTCAATAATTTATTAGTATAGTAAAAAAGTAATTCTGAAAATAAAATTAACTTTACTTATATATGACAAATCCGATTACCAACTTAAGAGGCTAAAATTAGTAAATAACTTGTTTTTTTTTTTTAACTATTTATAAAAGCATAGAATGCGATTATTATATTAGTAATAGTAAGAACCATGTTTTTTTATGAACATTAAACTGTTTACCATAAAAATAAATAAGTAACGGAAGTGTTTTTGGGGTCTAGCAAACTTAAATCGGTAATATTACTATGTGTTTATGTTCACTGAAAAATAGTAAAAGACCTATGGATCCTCATTTCGTCCTTATTACATCAAATAATATTTATAGTATTTATATCGTTTTGATGAATCATCTAAAAGTTCGTAACAGCACCAAAATACCAAGAACAGAATCCTACTATAATAATTTTTCAATGATAAAAAGTTATAGCGATGACCAAATCTTCGTTTCTAGGTCATTTAACTATTTTGCCCTACATATTCTAATTAATCAAAGTTTTTGACATTTGAACTTAAGCAAATGAGAATTAATTAATCTTCACTTTACATGCAAAATGTCGCTTAGTGTGTTACGTTAATTACTACAATTCGACAAACTAAATTTGTACTATTATGCAGAACGCAATACGTCGCAACATCAACCTTCCTGCTTGTTAGGTTAATGAAAAATTATTGGAAGTCATATCTATCCCCGAAAATGTAGATGCATTTCGGTCTTATTGGAACTCGTCGGGACACGATGTCCTGGACACAGATATGACTTCCTCTTCTATATTCTGCGAGACTTCTAACGAGACATGTTGAACTTACTGTATATGAGAATTAATGACCATTAAATCCCACTTTACATGCAAATTTCACCTAATGTGTTACGTTAATATTACTACAATTCGACAAAATAAGTTTTTACCGGCTTGCAGAACGCAAGACGGCGCGATGTCAAATGTCGCCGACGTGACTTTCACAAATTTTTCATTATCCTAACAACCAGGAAGGGTGACATCGCGACGTGTTGCGTTCTGTATATTGGTACAAATTTAGTTTGTCAAATTGTAGTAATTAACACATACATTAGACGACATTTGCATGTTCAAATAAGATTTAATAGTAATTAATTCTCATTTACAGTAAGTTCCACGTGCTAAGTATATATACACTGAGTATAGAAGTGGAAGTCATGTCTGTCTCCAGGATATCGTGTACTGACGAGTTCCAATAAAAACGAAGTACATCCACACGTTCGGGCACAGATAGGTTCCTTACAGATAGCCGATACCGTACAAAAACAAATAAACAAAACAAGAAATGTTAAAATTAAAATAGTAAATGAATTAATGAATTGTATTCTGCCTAGGTGTAATTAAGATATAGCTTTTATAGCTGAGAAATATTTTTTTCCCTTTATAACATTGTACTATTCCTTTTGTAATTCACTCTACCACAAAATTTATGGGTTTTTACCATATATTCGTCACAGAAAACGAAGCGCTTAATTTACCCCTTTATAACATTGTACTTTCCTTTTGTAATTCACTCTACCACATAATTTATGGATTTTTACCTTATATTCATCACAGAGTACGAAACACTTAATTTGCCCCTTTTCTATTATTTTTATTACTATACTAAGTAATAACCCTCTAACGTCATTAATGTCGAAATTGTTACGTGATATTATATAATATGCATCGACCTCACTGTCAAATGCACCGATCTAATTCATCATTACGAACAGGCGCTTGCTCAGTGATCAAGCAATTATTAAATAATTAACCACTGTACACAATACCGGATGTATGCTTTCAGGGTGCTGCCGCCGGCGTAATTGCGGGACATTTAACTACGCTGTGGATAACCTTTGGCAGCCTGTATGTGGATAAACCACCCGAAGAATTCTTGGCTTTGTCCGTCGATGGATGCACTAACGAGACATTCAGCGAGTTCGTTATTAAACCAGGAGCAGCTATGGCATTCAACTTAGAAAAGGCACCTGTAAATGTAACAGAAATTATTACAACGATTGAACCGACTTTAGCGTCCCAACCACTGTAAGTTTTTTATAAGTTTGAGTATACCTGCAAAATTTACTAAAAAATATTCTATGCTTTACATACCGTAATGTGTGTTATTCATATTACAAATACCCTTTTTAATGTACAGATGAAACTTAAAAAATAACGCTCTATTTTCAAAAGCAAAATTGTTTGTCTTTGTGATTGTATTTTATTTATACTCTAATACAGTATAGAATATCGACATATTTTTTATACTCTCACTAAGAATAGAGTGTAGTTGGGCAAATTATATATCCTTATAAGTATTTCAATGTCAAATTATAATAAATATGTAATTTTAAAAAAATACATTCAATTTTAATACTTTTGTACTTGGAATCATAATAAATAAAGATAAAATTACTTCTATCATTTATTTTTAAGTAAATATGGTATTTTTTTAATGAAATCATATAAACTATGTTATTTATTTTAATTTAAGTAGAATTATGTTGAAAATTTACAAAAGTTAAGAGAGAAAGTAATTATATAAATATTCTCAATTTCTTTTAAAAAAGAGGCATTTCAATTACATCAAATTTTCAAAACCTATTTTAACTAACTACGTTAGTTAGGATAATTAAAAATTACTGAAAAGCAACTTCCATCAACGGGAACATACAGACGCGTTTCGCTCTAATTGAAGCTTATAAATCTACGGCATCTCGAAGACAGACATGGTCCTTTAATTCTCTACTTTGTGTATATATAGTTAACATTCTGAACTTACTGCAAATGAGAATTAATGAATATTAAATCCCATTTTTACATGTCAATGTCGTCTTATGTGATGCATTAATAACTACAATCCGACAAACCAAGTTTGTACTAGCATCTATAACACACCTCGTCGCGACTACGATCTTACTGGTTGTTAGGATAATTAAAAATTACTGAAAAGCCACTTCCATCAACGGGAACAGACGGGGACAGACATGGCCCTTCAATTCTCTACTTTGTGTATACATAGCTAACATTCTGAACTTACTGCAAATGAGAACTAATGAATATTAAATCCCATTTTTACATGTCAATGTCGCCTTATGTGATGCATTAATAACTACAATCCGACAAACCAAGTTTGTACTAGCATGTATAACACACCTCGTCGCGACTACGATCTTACTGGTTGTTAGGATAATTAAAAATTACTGAGGTGTGTTATACATGCTAGTACAAACTTGGTTTGTCGGATTGTAGTTATTAATGCATCACATAAGGCGACATTGACATGTAAAAATGGGATTTAATATTCATTAATTCTCATTTGCAGTAAGTTCAAAATGTTAACTATAGCTACGTTAGATTAGATTCAAAAAGCCCATGGTAATAATTTGTTTAAAACAAAAGGAAGAATTATACTTATAGATAGTACCATTATCGAATGTATATATTGAATAAAGTAATAAAAGATAAAATTTGAGAAAAATACAATTATATTTAATAAAATTGAAGAAAATATTTCTGGGATAAAGCTAATAGAACCTGTGAAGACTCCGAAGCTATAAGTTAATTCCTATATCTAATATTTCCATACAATTATATTGTATTCAGCCTGGATTTTGAACGTTCGAAGGAGTAATCAAGAATTCTATCCAGATCTCTTTATGATCTCAAGATTGTCCAGTAATATTATCCAGAATCAGTATCCAGAGGCTTCATAGAAATTAGGAAGAAGTAGTTGATGTCTCGTTTAATGTTTCCTTCTCAAGGTTAGCTTCTTATTGTTTCGTTTCCCAAAGGTAGGTTCTTGTTTTCATCGTCGCCCACAATGAGGTATTCACACTTATTCAGATTTATTGTAAGACTCACTATTGTATTCTCTTCATTCAGCTTTCTAACCATATCACTCAAATGCTGCTCATCATCTGCGAAAAAGAAAGGGTATAGGTTATCTTTCCACGCTCGAAGACCCACATTCTTATATTTACGTATGCAGATATTTAGGGATTGGTCTAGGTATATTTTAAATAAAGTAGGAAACTAAGACAACACACTTGTCTTAGTTCCTTTGTGATATTGAAGGATTCAGTCAATAATGTTCCAACTTTTATTGCAACTTGATTTTGTTTTTAATATTGTTGGACCGTCCGAATTAATGTTGGTCGACTGTCGAGCTTTTACATTGCTTTCCATAAATGTTCTACTGGGACAATCAAAAGCTTTTCCAAGACCAATGAAAGCTACATTTGCTTACCTATTTCCCTGAGTTCGTTTTTATAATACTATTTTCAGAGGACAAAGTTTGTCCGTTGTAGATCTCCCCGCTCGCAATCACACTTTTTCCTACGGTTGCCGATCTTCAATATCCTTTCAATTAACTTTATAAGAATTCAGGAATATATTCTTCCTATTGTTGGGATGACTGCTAAACCCAGATAATTATTGAAATCGTCATTTTGAATAATTTTAAAATAATGGTTGTTATATAGGAAGTTCTCTATTCAGTCGACATCTCTTCGCCATTTATGCATCTTTTAAATAAAGATTTTAGCATTCTCATGAGCTTTTCAGGTCCATATCTTATGAATTCCTGGTATATAGGTCTAGGAGATTTTCTCAATTTTGTGTTTTTTACGCATCGTTGTACTTCTTTTAATTGAACATCTATATAAGTTCGATTATGTATTTGGTATTGTTCTCCCAGAAATTCAACGAGTTTTTCTTCCAAAAAGTCTTTGTAGTATGTATCCAGTCTTTTTTTGTTATGCTTCCCAAGTTAAGTCTTTGCATGTTTGATGTTTTTACCGATTTTATGGTCTTTGAAGCTACTGACCTTTGGGTTCCTCCTACTTGTTGCTCTTTGTACTCGAATTCTTTCTTTCAAGATTGGTTCTCTTTCTTAATGACTTTAATTTTTACTTTCTTGTTTGTTCGTCTGTATTTTTCTCTTGTTACGTCGCCGTTCTCTTGAGGAATTTTTTTGGTAGAGTTTGTTAGTCATCTGCATTATTACAGCAGCCTCGTCTGCAGCTACGAGGATTCTTCTTTTGTTGTTCGTTCAGTTTCAATTAATTTTTGGTTTAATCGCTTAGCACGTAATGTCATGTTCAAAACATTTAAGATTATACTTTATCGTATTAAACTTATTCTCAGTGAAGCTGTTAGTGTTAGTCGATGAGTGATATGCAACAAAAAGAATATATATTTTGGATTCCAATAAGCAGTGATCTGTTCCTCACACCGCACAACTCTTCACCCTGACGTCTCGTACCTTAATTCCGAAATGTTGTCGAACAATGAGGTAATCGATAGTCGACTTAAGTCCTCTTGTTTTTGATACCAAGTATATTTGTGTACATCCTTGTGTACGAAAACGATGTTAGCAATCATCAGATGGAACTGGTCACAGAGATTTATCACTCTGTTACCGTTACAATTAACAGCTTCTTGTCCATGTTTACTTACTACGCTACTATTTCTTTGTCTTCCGACTCGACCATTTAGATTTCCTCCTATGATGATCTCATGACTACGCGGGTTTTGATCAATTATATTTCTAAGAGCATCTCCAAACTGATCCTTGAGGTAAATTGCAGCATCGTTATTGGCGCGTATACGCAAAGAATTGTTATAAATTTTCCCCTTGACATTCGATTCAGAGACTTAAATTACTTACTTTACTTACATCCTCTGAATGATGAATTTTTCGAAAGTGTACCTTTTGAGTCTGTGAATATTTCATTAATAACAATCCGACTGTTAGAACGTCATTTTCATAAATAATTCTTAGATTATTTTTACATTTTTGATTCGTATTTAATTCATTTACTTTAAAAATGATTATTTATTCCACACTATTAAATTTAGATCGATATGTTAACAACAAAAAATAGGTTTTCGTGAAAATAATAAAAAGTATACTTTATAGCGTTTATTTGCAAATTGTTATTTATTTTCACAATCTTCCAAATTATTATTATATTTTATAGCAATTATAATGATTTTGTAATTGCATTACGTTTAAAGGGCAAAAAGTGCAATTCCTTCTAAAATTCATTAAAATAAAATCACTAGAATTATTTATAATAGCGTGGATATCTTTTATAAATAATGAAACTTAAATTTAGAACATTTATTTCTTCCTTCCACTTTTATAAATGTGTATTTTGTTGTCAAAAATAGTACACATATTTAATCAAAAATTTGTTTTCCTTATTTCAGTGATCTCTTCACGCAAATCCACTCTATCAGCTACATGTATTATTCCCTCATCGGATGTGTAATAACAGTAACTCTAGGATGGATAATTTCCTACTTTACTGCCAGTCCAGGCGATCAATACGACGAAAATTTAATTCATCCTTTAGCTCGTAGTATAGCAAACTACTTTCCTGGCAAGAAGCGTCTGTATACGGATAAAAACGCAAACAGCGAAGCGAAGTCTGTAGCAGAAAATATAATTCCTACTATATCGACAACGCCGTTGGAGAGAACGCACAGTTCTAGTTCGGCTACTTACTCACAAGATGTACCTACTGAAACAGAAGTTTACTCAACAAAACTATAGTACAACTTAGTGTTTTTTTTTCTAAATTGCTACACAGTGTAGACACTACGAGTTCAACAGTGCCTTTGTGTAACTACTATCTGTGATCTCTGTATACTCAGAGTATTTAATATCTCATTTAAATTAGTTAGGCTAAGTCTATATAAAAGTGAACTAGGAAACACTAGTACTGAATACGGGATGCATATGCAAGGGTAGCCAAATTAATAAGAATTTGTAAAGTAATAAATTACTTCTTAAAAAGTACTTACCTACCTATTCATTTTTATATTTTTTTTTGATTCTTAAATCCACACTCAATAACTTAAATGTTTAGTAAATAAATGCAGTTTTACAAATACACTTACTTTAAAGTACTTATTAATTTAATTACCTCTGCACTTGTTTTGTATTTATTGTTATTCGTTTTATCAGTTTCAAATGTGCGACAGAAGTAATACCTATATCATCGAACATCTAGTAAATATATTTTAATATATTTGTTGTACCTACTATGCCCCTTTTGTGCCAATTAGATATATAGAACATTAAATCATATTTTTGTAATATAATGTATTAATACATATGTTGAAACATGTCTGTTGTGTAATTTTACTTGAAAATAAAGTTTTTACGGAATGTCTGCAATAAATTTTATTTTATACAATAATTCAATTATGTTTTTAAAAGCCTAATTATTAACCAGGAAGAGTTATGCAAATATGTCCTTTTCAAGTCGTCAATTAAAGTTTTCTTGTGCAATTAATATTGATGTGATGCATATGAATGAAACAAGTTTTATTAACGACGAACCTATTTTATTTTGTAACCTACACTGAAAAAAATCAAGCATGAAACTTATCGTCTGCTGTCTACTTCAATAAAATAATTTTCAAAATGTCGAAAATAAGTGTCGTATTTACTAAATAAGTGCAGTCTTGATCTCAATTAAGCCTGACAATAATCGAACTGTGCAAAATATACAACACATGTCAATGCGACACTATGGAACATGAACTAAATTCTTGAGATATGTCTATTTGTTATACAACTCTTACTTTTAAATTTCAATACATCTAATATACTTTTTTATTAATTTTATTCTTTGGAATACTATATATTAATAAAAATACAAATATACAATACCTATTGGCCACCATTCATTTGGTTCAGCATTAGGGGTGAAAAATAGTTTACGTCTGAAAAGCTGTGAATCTATAGGTAACTTTGAAAGTACTACTTGATAGGAAACGATTGCTTACTTTTAACATATTCACAATACATGCAAACGAAAGCATTTACAATTACTAAAATGTAGATTGCTTCTGTTATGAACTAGTGTAATTCAGTTTGATTATATTAAAAAATGCATTCCTTTCAGGAACATATGTATTTTGGTTTTTCAATACGTATTATACTAATAACTACATAACCTTTCCCAATAAACTTAAACATTTTATCTAGCCAATACCAATTACAAGACAATGGTAAGTAATTTACAAGAAATGTACTATATTTAATTATAGATTTGGACTTAAAGCAACACACAAAAAAATATGTTCGAATACATGTATGTTTCAAAATAAATGCGAAAACTACGAAATATTTATGAGCAGCCAACATCGCACTGTTGTAATGTTGGTGATCGCCTCTCTTCATACCTAGTGATACATAATCCGTAATTCTCTGTTAATATATTTAACGTGACTACATTTTCATTTATTTTTTTAATTATTTTGAAATTTTTAAAATTCTAAATATATAAAATGTGTTGATAAATAATAAATAAATTAAAAAAAAAAGGTAGAGTCAATGTCTATAATAACTGAACGTATTCTTTAAAAATTGTAATCGGGGAATCGATCGTGCGTCTCTTTCGCAAAGCCTTAGATAGATAGGGTATATAAGTGCATGTGTATACTTGAGTAGTTGCGGCATATATATATGCATCATTGGTAGTACGTATTATGTATTCCGTAATGACGACCAGCGCTCTAACGTTGATAGAGATAAACATATGGTGGATTCATAACTATATACAAAACCTCTTTTTGTGTGTATTTTTTTGGGAGGTGACAACATTATATATCAATTATTTTTTTAAATAAATACTATGCGATTTATTTTTTTATGTTTTACAAACTTTTTAAAGGCTTCTTGTAATATTAAAGTAAGTTTGTGAATAACTTTATGTTTCAATAAACATGTTTTACATAATAAACAAATTCATTTCTATTTGTCATTTTACAAAATTTACTTTTGTCCATATGGATTTAGTAAATAGGTTTTCCTTTAATTATAAAAATTCTCTATCTATCTTGATACTTTTCATTCGTATGACTACAAAGAAGTATGCGGACGACAATTTAGTTTGCGTATATAATATATACTATTTTTATTATTGATAAGGTTTATAAACAAAAGAAGTAAATAATAAAATGCAAATAGGCAATTATATTACATATAATAATAACCAAACAAAAAAAAACAACAATAATAACAAAATATTGTGGAACTTTATTTTAACGGACAATAAATATTAAACATAAAAAACAATATTGTACAGGCTATTTTATTTGATTAAAAACAATATGCTGTGAAATAGAAATCAAAAATTTTTTTTTATATCAAGCGAATCAATAATATTTCCACGTACTGTGGAATAATTTTTTAAAAAAAGTTTTAATAGGGTTTCACATAAAAAATAAGCTACAAAAAAGTTGAAATAATCTAAGAATAAAAGTACGTAAACAGACTATTATTATTAGGGTTGCGATCTTTTCCGTGACCACGCGGCAATCACATACACATGTGTAAGTAACCCATTCAAAGCAATATTATAAATATGGTGGAGCAAGCCGGAGCGATATTTGTAAATATTTCATATAAAAGCCGAAAAACTATAATAATGTAATGTATCAAATATATATATATATATATATATATATATATATATATATATATATATATATATATTGTAGTAACGCGGAATGCGATACAATAATAAGGAATGAGAAAATTCAATGTAATAACAGAATGGCTAGCTCAAGAAAAAAAAGATAGTTAGGTTATAAATGAAAAAGAATGCCAGAAAACTACTTAAACTCAAGGGTCTCGAAGTAAGTTCTCGATACACAGACAAACACTTAAACATACATAAAATAAAACGTAAAAGGTAAAGTTATGTATATCAATATATTTAATGATATTATTTAGATTATCACAAGATAATAAAAATTTTTTTAAAGAGATGTATTGCCTATTCAAATAATAGAAAACCTAATCCTATGTCTATATCTAAATTAAACAAGTTCCAAGATTTTAAAATAAAACTACCAAATCTGACATTTAAAAGCTAAATGATATGACACTTCAGATGACGTGATTAAATGATATATAGAAAAGTGATTGCAAGAAATGTTATATCTATTACAAACACATATTTTACAATTTTCACTTAAATACCTGATGGATGCGTTAAATTTTGAAGATTTCAATTTCAACAGGTTCTTTGGACGAGATTCACAGGAATATTTCCAACTGGAACATCAAAGTTGGTTGTCAGTTTCTTGATTGAAATGGCTGGATAATTTCCTAGGCGCTGATAAATTTATGATCCAATCTTGCAGGGTATACCACCTGGTTATGTTCAATATAAAATCCTGAAGTGGTGTTCTTCTCCAAAATAATTGAAAAGAAATATGAATTCTTCTTTATGAGCGTTGCATTAACATAAATCCATTCTTCCGCAATCGTATGTATATTAAAATTCTCCTTATATGGTTCATGTGTCAACTGTATTTTATTACACTGCTTCTGCTTGATAAATATATTCCCATAAACAATTTATATGAGGACTGTAAAGGGAATATTAATTAAAAAACAATATTTATGTCATGAAGGTAAAAATTTTTCCAATCCATCCCAAACAATTTTATTCAATGCCAATTGTTTTCGCCGTCAAGACTCATATCAGAAATTTAGAAAAAGTATCAATCTGATATTTTAAGTAATTAATACAAAGGTTTCTAAAATAATACTAAATATAATATAATATTCAAATTCACCCACGTAATCTAAATTACAAATTATGAAAATTAAGTTCAAAGAAGCCAAACAAATAACATAATTTGAAGATATATGTTCAAAAGTAAGATAAAACTTAGTTGGTTTTTTAGAAATCTCAAGTCCTCTTGAAAATAAATTAGAGTTAATTTTGATAATTAGCAAATAGATTAAATATTACATACAATATTCAACGGTATCATGATTTCAAATACCAATTATGAATTTATTACAAAATTCTAACGTTAAAGTAATAATTCACAAATCTGAATATTGTAGATATAACATTCTTGAAACCGAAATATTATTAGTAAAAGAATTTATTAAAGAAGAAAGGAGACTCACATCAATATATATATATATATATATATATATATATATATATATATATATATATATATATATATAATAACTTCGTGACCTTGGTATGATATGGCAAACCTAATCAGTAGGCGATTAAAGGTCTGTATATTACTTCAAAATATATGTATTTAAAAAACTGTACATGTTTCGGCTGTGTACGCCTTTATCAAGAGAACACAAAATATGAATGACAGGATATAAATGTCAAGTAAATAAGTTGCTATGGTTTAAACCATTTAAACCATAGCAACTTAATTACTTGACATTTATATCCTGTCATTCATATTTTGTGTTCTCTTGATAAAGGCGTACACAGCCGAAACATGTAGAGTTTTTTAAATACATATATTTTGAAGTAATATACAGACCTTTAATCGCCCACTGATTAGGTTTACCATATATATATATATATATATATATATATATATATATATATATATATATAGGTATTTATTTATTTAATGTTAATACGAATTAAATATCTTATTTATTTTATTGCCCGTGTCTTAATATTTAAAATAATAGGCGTTTTCATTTGTTTAGCGACCGTTCATGAATTTCAAGATTTTTCTCTACGACGTTTCGACTCTTTTTATTATTAAGTCTTTCTTAAATGAATAGAAACAAAAAATTAATACAACGAAAGGTAAGACAATAATTATACATTTGTATGAATGAATAAGAAATTAAAATTAAAATACTAATAAAGTAAGGAAAATTAAATGATATAAAACTCACCGATTTATTACGTTTCAAATCACATACTTGTGTACTTGTATGGTCGGACCTGCCCGACACCTTTCCAGGGTCGATCGCGTCATTCCGAATATTTTGTGTGACTAAATGTCTTTGTTGGATAAATGATTTTTTTTTTTTGGTTTTTAAAATTTGCATGGTCAAGCCATGTATTAGGGAATCATAGTATATATATATATATTTACAACGGAAAAAAAAAAAAATTTTTAATTTGGGGGCGTGTGGGTGGGATTAGTTGTCTTCTATTGTTTAATTTGTGGATTATAGAGTTTAGAAAGTCCATCAATCTCGTCATGGTCGTAGATTGTTCTGCTGTTTTTGAAAATATGGATCATTTCTAAGACCTCCCTATTATTTCTATTTTTGTGCTTTGTTATTATTTAGGTATTTTCAAAATCAAAGTTATGTTTTTGTGTCATCTGGTGTGTTTTTTAAAGCTGTCTGATTGTTTGCGTATTTGTGACCTTTTAAGTCGGACTAAAAATTCAAAATAGTCAGGTTAAATGTGATTTGCAAACTTTTGACAACAATTACTTCGGAATAGTGCAAGCATTAGAAAACCTACAAAATTCTTCGCTATCGTTACAGGAATCAGTGCTAGTTGTGAGAGATACACACGCACAGCTATGTTCGAAAGAAGACACAACAAATGAGTGTATTTTTAGTAAGTTTGAAAGTGTTTTAGATAAATATTATTATTTGGCCAGACTTAGACAAATTTATGATGGTTCGTCTGCAGATGTATTAAGTTGTTTCAAAGATTAATTCAATTATGCAAACATCACATCACTAGACGTGTAGCGATCGTTTTCTTTATACAAGCACATATTTTCCTAATGGCGGACGCATTTTCGAGAAATAACTTTGAAGACGCACCTTCCGTCAACAATATTTCATCGCGCTTCTCCAGATTTTTAAGACACGGAAAACGCATAAGACGGTAATATTTTTTTTTATTCTTCGAATCACATACATTTTAAAATTTATTTTTTATACGTATCATCGAGAACGTTTCATAATCTAGAAAAACCGTCTTACATTTGTTTTGTATCTAAGATATTAACAGCTTCGGTCGCGATAGTATTTCTCTAGATATTAATAATGTTAAGCATACGGGAACCAATTCGTTGGTCACGCCTCTACTTTCGCTCCGAATTGGTCCACTCTATTTATAATATTGCTTTCAATGGGTTATTAATACATGTGCACGTAATTCGCGCGTGGTCACAGAAAATATAGCAAACCCTAATTATTTTATTAATAAATATTTTAGTACTATGTTAGGTAGGGCTCTAAAAATAATTTTGACTAATAGTGAGACATTAAATTGCTAATATAAGTATTTATAATAATCGACCAAAAAAAATTCAAAATTATAAACAATTTTTGGCCGAAAAAAAAAAAGTAGCTTTCTCGGCTCTAAAACTAAACTTTAATAATAGTTTCAACGACCATAATTATCAATAGTAGATTGCAGCCCCCTTTCCATGTGAATTCTAATTTTCGTCTCATTCAGGCGCGTAATTCTACTCGTCCCTTTACATCTGGTTTTGTTTATATTACTAACACATCTCTTGAAATGGGGAAAACAAACCATTAAAAATGTATATACATACACACTTTCACATAGCATTTTACACTTTGAGGCGAACATTATAATTCACAATATTTTCCTACAGTATGAATGTGGTCTTTTAGTTAGTATATTGGCTAACTTAAAGACATTTATCAGTTTTATTATTATACGGATTGAAAGGTGTAACAGTAAAAAATAAATATTTCGTTGCAATATAATATATTGATACAATTTTTTATGAGCCATTAATCACTCTCAAACAATATTTAATAATTTTCAAATTAAAAAAAAAATTGAATAAAGTAATCAATAAAGTTTGTTTTTTTAACGTTTAAAAACATCAGTCTAGCATGCTTATTGTTACATAGTTTTATTCGATTCAACAATAAAATAATTATAAGCGAATAAATCGATTTTGATTTTGTTTTATGAAAATTATTAATTTATGTATATATAATTCGAAGAAACCCATAATAAAAAAATCATAGATTTGAAATAAGGTATCTTCATTTGATTTATTCCTTAACTCAATGTGTTCCATAAACAGCTTAGGAAGAGCTACTTAGGGATTCTATTAGGATAAGGAAGCTGTATTTGACTCCGTATATATAAAAAAAATGTTCCTTAAGGGGAATTACTACAATAAAAATATTTTAATTATGTTTATAAAGTTATTAAAAAATGTATTTAATAATTATGTTCAAAATACGTTTTAAAATAGATTCTTTAACATTATAATGTTAATGTAAATATTGCTCTTAAGATTGTTCTAAAATCGTCTTCACGAACTATATATTCGTTTAATTTTACTTCACGGGTCTCGCAGGTCTATAGATGGAAAAAGAAATGAGACGAAGAAGCAATTCAATTCTTCAATAAACGGCTTAGATGTGGAAGGAAACGAGTACTGGATGAAAATGTCTTGAATAACGCGATAAACTACGTTTCTCAACAACCGTTTTCTTCCATGCAAACGGTTATCGAGATAAATAATTTCAATTGCAGCCGCCCAACACTTGGGAGGAGACTCAAGGACAGCGGATACAAATGCAGACGTCCAGCACAGAAAATCGATTTAACTCCGGTTCATGTGGAACGCAGATTGCAGTTCGCACAAGCAAACATAGGACGATATTGGGACAACACGATTTTTACGGACGAAAAGGTGTTCTCTTCCGAAATTGGGTCTCGGAAACCTTTGTACAGGTTGCCGAATTCGAGATACCAATAGCGGAATGTACTCAAAAAGAAGAGGAGCGGCCGAATATCCCTTAACATGTGGGGGTGGATGTCTGTAGCAGGTCCCGGAGAACTTCTACGCGTAGACCCACGAATGGATGCAAAGGTGTATGTGCAATTATTAGAAAATAGCATGCTACCGAGCTTACAGGCAGTTTATGGGGACGCAGCTCTAATGTATGTGCATGACAAGTGTCCGATGCATACTGTTATAATTGTTAGAGAATGGTTTGACAACCACCCTCAATTCATACTGACGAATTGGCCTGCTAGATCCCTGGACTTTAACCACATTGAAAATCTTTGGGCAGACATTGTGCGGCGATGGGATGACTTCCGGGGAAACATTCGCATACGAAATGTATGAGAAATTTATTGCATGCCAGCACAATTTGGGAGCATTACAGGTTTACGTAAATTTTTGAAAACCTCGTAAATTCCATGGAAAGGCGACTGCAATCAACTATTGATAATAATGTTCGTTGGACCAAATATTAAAATATAGTTTTAGAGCCGGAAGGCAACGCGTATTATTTTCGCAAATAATTTGTTAATAATTTTAAATTTATTTCTTTTAATCGCTGTTTTCTTAAGAGCCATACCTAATATAGTATGTACTAAAATATTTAATCATATAATAATAGTCTGTTTATGTACTTTTATTCATAGATTATTACAACATTTTGGTTGCTTCTTTTTGGGTGAAGCCCATTTAAGCATTTATTTTAAAATTGTTCAACAGTATGTGGAAATTGGTTTTTTGAAAAAAGAATTTTTATTCTCATTTAAATTTCAGAGCATATTGTTCTTAATTGAAAAATATTTGCATTTACAATATTATTTTGAATTTATTGTTTGTTCCAATTTAATTCCTCAATATTTTGTAATTTTTTTTATTTTTTTTTTATGTTAGTATTTATAAGAATAGTTGCGTTTTTTTATTTAATTCTCTTCTTTATAAACCCTATCACTATAAAAAATGGTATATCTTATATACGCAGAATACATTGTCGTCCGCATACATATTTTTAGTCATTCGAATGAACATTATCAAGATTGATAGAGATTTTTTATAATGAAATAAGAACCAAATTACTAATTCCATATGGACAAAAGTAAATTTGGTTAAATTACAAATAGAAATGAATTTCTTTATTATGTCAAACATGTTGATTGAAATATTAAGTAATTTAAGAACTTACTTTAATATTACAAGAAGCATTTCAAATGTTTTTAAAACATCATACAGAAAATCGCATAGTATTTATAAAAAAAAAAAATTGAAATATTATGTTGTCACCTTCCTAAAAAATACACAGAAACAGATGTTTTGTATATAGTTATGAATCCAACATATGTTTATTTATATCAACGTTAGAGCGCTGGCCCTCATTAAGGAATACATAAAACGTATTACCCATGCTCTTACAAAAATACACGTATATGTATAATATATACCGCAACTACTCCAGTATACAAATGCACTTATATACCCTATCTATCTAAGGCTTTTCGACAGAGACGTACGATCGATTCCCCGATGACAATTTTTAAAGAATACGTTCAGTTATTATAGACATTGACTCTACCTTTTTTTTTAAATTAATTTATTATTTATCAACACATTTTATACATTTAGAATTTCAAAAATTACAAAATAATTAAAAAATAAAGGAAAATGTAGTCACGTTAAATATATTAACAGAGACTTACGGATTATGTATCACTAGGTATGAAGAGAGGCGATCACCAACATTACAACAGTGCGATGTTGGCTGCTCATAAATATTTCGTAGTTTTCGCATTTATTTTGAAACATACTGTACATAAGGTTTATAAAGTATTTCTTTGCAGTTCGTACTGCTCAAAGTGCGAACCAAAAATTGAACTTTATCTTTTTCTAACACACATAAATACATGCTGTAACACTATACACGATAATATACACGATAATCATTTAAGGTATTCTTATGCCTTAAATTTGGCTTTGGACTACAAAGAAATAGGTACTTTATGAACTATACGCTGCTTCTTTTTGAATTATGAAAAATACCAGAAATAATTATTAGGTATTCTACATATATTGTACAAGAGTCAGTTTATAAACAAATTGGTTCTCGGCGTCGGTAATATGAATGTTGAAACATATCACATATCTAGATGGACGGCTAGAAACATGCAAGTCTAGTTTAAACTTATTTCTACAGTCAATAATCCCATTCACTAGTTTACACAAAAATATAGAATGATGTCTTTGTTTCGTTTCATGAAAAGATTGGAAACCATGACATTCTAGTCAAAAATTATATTCGATATCCCTAACGGTATACTGTCCGTCAGTTTTAAATGAGATATAAGTATTTAAAAAATTACAAATTAAACAGACATGCAATATACATATCTGTAGCTGTACACATGGACAATACACCTCGTATTTTCAGCATTTACTTCTGCTTAAGACACGTGTTTCTGACATCTATAGGCGTCATCAGTCAAGCTAGTGAAGCAATGTATACAAAATAATACAAATCTATTTAAAGAACAGATTTGTATCTGTACATACATTTAAGCTGAAATCGCCTACAAGACATAGCAAATTTTGTCTTATCACGTGGCACTATATAATAAGTGACATCTGACGGACGAAAGAGACTATGCCGAAAAAAGGGGCAACCTTTCCCTTGACCAGCTAAGCTGGTACATAAGGGAAGAGTACGTATAGGTGTAGTCCATTAACACGAGCCAGATGGCGGTAAATATACAAAAAGGTTTAAGTATATCAATACGTTATGCACGTATTACGCATTTGTTACAAATGAAACAGACATGCAATATACATATCTGTAACTGTACACGTGGACAATACACCTCGTATTTTCAGCATTTACTTATGCTTAAGACACGTGTTTCCGCCATCTATAGGCGTCATCAGTCAAGCTAGTGAAGCAATGTATACAAAATAATACAAATCTATTTAAAGAACAGATTTGTATCTGTATATACATTTAAGCTGAAATCGCCTACAAGACACAGCAAATTTTGTCTTATCACGTGGCACTATATAATAAGTGACATCTGACGGACGAAAGAGGTTATGCCGAAAAAAGGGCAACCTGCCACGTGATAAGACAAAATTTGCTATGTCTTGTAGGCGATTTCAGCTTAAATGTATATACAGATACAAATCTGTTCATTAAATAGATTTGTATTATTTTGTATACATTGCTTCACTAGCTTGACTGATGACGCCTATAGATGGCAGAAACACGTGTCTTAAGCAGAAGTAAATGCTGAAAATACGAGGTGTATTGTCCATGTGTACAGTTACAGATATGTATATTGCATGTCTGTTTCATTTGTAACAAATGCGTAATACGTGCATAACGTATTGATATACTTAAACCTTTTTGTATATTTACCGCCACCTGGCTCGTGTTAATGGACTACATCTATACGCATTTTTCCCTTATGTACCAGCTTAGGTGGTCAAGGGAAACGTTGTCCTTTTTTCGGCATAGTCTGTTTCGTCCGTCAGATGTCACTTATTATATAGTGCCACGTGATAAGACAAAATTTGCTATGTCTTGTAGGCGATTTCAGCTTAAATGTATATACAGATACAAATCTGTTCTTTAAATAGATATGTATTATTTTGTATACATTGCTTCACTAGCTTGACTGATGACGCCTATAGATGGCAGAAACACGTGTCTTAAGCAGAAGTAAATGCTGAAAATACGAGGTGTATTGTCCATGTGTACAGGTACAGATATGTATATTGCATGTCTGTTTCATGTGTAACAAATGCGTAATACGTGCATAACGTATTGATATACTTAAACCTTTTTGTATATTTATCGCCATCTGGCTCGTGTTAATGGACTACGCCTATACGTATTTTTCCCTTATGTACCAGCTTCGCTGGTCAAGGGAAAGTTTGCCCTTTTTTCGGCATAGTCTCTTTCGTCCGTCAGATGTCACTTATTATATAGTGCCACGTGATAAGACAAAATTTGCTATGTCTGGTAGGCGATTTCAGCTTAAATGTATATACAGATACAAATCTGTTCTTTAAATAGATTTGTATTATTTTGTATACATTGCTTCACTAGCTTGACTGATGACGCCTATAGATGGCAGAAGTACGTGTCTTAAGCAGAAGTAAATGCTGAAAATACGAGGTGTATTGTCCATGTGTACAGTTACAGATATGTATATTGCATGTCTGTTTCATTTGTAACAAATGCGTAATACGTGCATAACGTATTGATATACTTAAACCTTTTTGTGTATCTCAAAAATTGTTGAAACTTTTCAATTCTTAATTGAATGTAATATATTGACCAGACAGTAGAACAATATCCCAAGGAATTGATAATAAGCACGAAATACAGGGACCTTAAAGTCTTAAAGTTACTAAATTGTCTGGGTCTATGTATTATAAAATCTAGTCGTTTAGAAGCTATTGTAATAACATATTCAATGTAATTCATAAAGCTCAGGTGTCGATCAAAAATCACACCAAGATCTTTAAACACGTCGACCTTAAATAAAACTTGTTAACCAATATTAAATAATGGGGAAGTAGTTGTACTTTTTCGAGTATAGGTATCGACTTGACATTTATTGATGTTTAATTTCAAGCTATTGTTTCGACACCACTGAGACAAGACATCGAGACATTTTCTTCCAAAACCCAAACATCACTGTCCCTCGAAATTGAATAATATATATTGATATTTTCAGCATGTGCGAACGCAGGACCTTTGTAAATACCAAGAAGATCGTCTACCTATAGTATAAATTATAATAAGCCTAAATTTGAACCCTGAGGTACACCCGATATTGTTAAAAATTCTTAAGAATAATACCCATTGCAAAAAAAGCTTGATTTGATCTATTCGACAAATAACCTTCCATTAATTGCAGCAAACCAGGAGACATGGCAAAATAATTAA
This sequence comes from Melolontha melolontha, assembly GCA_935421215.2. NCBI lineage: Eukaryota > Metazoa > Arthropoda > Insecta > Coleoptera > Scarabaeidae > Melolontha > Melolontha melolontha. Next base: position 82,352,950 of record OW285239.1, on the reverse strand, counting down.
ATTGTTTGAGCAAAATGCCAGGATCTATTTGATCGAAAACACTTGAAAAGCCAGTATAGACATCATCAACTTGTCTTTGAGAACCAAAAGCTCCATTAATATATTGAGTGATGGTAGTCAAGTTAGTTACTGTGGCTCTGTCCGGCATAAACCAGTGCTGGATTGCGGAAAAATGAGATTTCAAATTAAAACATACCAGAAAACTTGTTAAATTTGACAAAATAGCAATAGGTCTATAATTCCTTAGCAATGAGACGTCAACTTTGTTGTATACAGGTATTAATATTGGCTTCTTCCACAAATCAGGAAAAGTTTTAGTACAAATGGATAAATTGGTAATATGTGCTAAAAGTTTTGCAAGACGAGCACTAATGTCAAAATTAAAACACTTATTGACAGTATTTTGATCTTCAGTTACAGGTAGTAGTGAGAAAGGTAAATAATTACAACATTCATCAATATGAGAATAGGTAGTGCTTTGTGTTTGCATACTCGAGAATAATTTTGCAAAATCGTCAACGATTAACTGTGGACCTTCTAAAACTTCATCATTATGATTTCTCATTAACGTTCAAGTAACGTTTGCATGCAGAAGAAATTGTTAATTTACAGTCAATCTTAATCTCTTAAATTCGTTGTAGTAAGATGGAATTTTTATAGTCTTCCAACGTTGTCTGTAATAATCCTTGAGTTTCAATTTTGAGATTAGAGTAGTAGTAAGCCACGGAGGATAAGATGCTCTTTTTCTTGAAATTCCTGGCACAGATTTCGAACATATCATATTAAGTGAAGAATAAATGTCGCAATATTTGCACCACGGAACCGAGAAGGTCCAATTAGTCAGCAGAAGGCCATTATATAATTGATTGAAATTTTCTCGGAAAAAGTTGAAGTCTCCAGCATCGAAATCGGAAATTTTCTGGAAATGGAGAACGAAAGTGGAGAATAATATGTATCAACAGGCACATATGGCAATGTTTCCCGTTCGATTAAGATTTTACAGTATATATTTCAAGAATAAGGTCCAAGAAGCGATTATCACAATTACGATATTATTAAATTGCTTTAAATTTAGCGTTCTAAAAAAATTGAAAATTTTCGTTTCAAAACATGGTGTTTTGGCGCTATTGAAGTGTGGAAGATTAAAATCCCCTACAACGACAACTGGAGACTAACGATTGACTGCACTGGCGATAATAATGATCTCAAGCGCTTCAAAGAAAATCATTAGGTGCAACATCCGGTGGAATACACAGTGCCGCAATGTAAAAATTATGTGACGCTAATTTGCTATCACAAATTACAGCGCCAATTAAAGGTACAGAAGTTCCTGTTTTAGAACAGATTCGTATATTTTGGTAATATAGATCTAATGCCTGGCTGTTTTAGATTTACAAATATAAAATTTTTGATATGCCGTTTGAGTATTAGTATTATATCTTTAGTTGAGTTTCTCATTTCAAAGACGCTTATTCAATTTCAATTTGGGTTTTATATCTATCCGCAGCTGCATAGGAGTTCGATCACGGTATATGTATATATTTTGCGAACATCTTAGTGTTGTTAAAATTTCTTAAAGTGCTAAAAACTTTAGATTGATTTGAGAGCGAAAATTTTATTGGAAGACATCTATTTTGATTAGTTACATGGAATTTACACAGCCTAATCAGTCTAAATTCCTTCTCCTCTATTACCGTCGTAGAGACACCTCCTTTACAAAAATAACATCCTTCTCTAGTTGATCCTTATTAGTTTTCGAATCCGATTCCTTGCATCCGGAAACTAGTATATTTCATTTACGTTTCTCACGCTCGGAGGCTTCCTGCACATGATTCCGAAATATTACTTTTTAAAATTTTAATTTCTTGGTGTAGATTAATAATAACCGTTTCAAGACTGTTTACCCCATATTATCCCAAAGGTAGAAAAATCAGTAAAACGAACCATTAAGAATAGACTTCACTAGTAAAAACAAATAAAAAGTTGAAACGTACGTCAAAAAAACACTGGTGCGTAAACGAACCAGTGGGAAGAAACATTAAATATTATTTCCGAACACTTGACGAATAGTTAACAATTTCAACTAACATGTACTATAAAAACATTTACCTTACAAAAAATAATTAAAATTTATATATTTTTATATATAGGGCCTCATCTGATACAAAAAAGCAGTACAATAATTGTTGGTACACGAACGAACCACTGGGAAAATCCCGATTCAATTTTGATTATGCACGAAGCATAATGTATGTAAATGTACGTTAGACTTTTTCAAAATGTAAATTGTGTGACTATGGCAAATTCTACACCTTCGTCGAGCTTTATTAGCATGAGAAATCATGAGGTGGCCTTTATTAGCATAACGGAGTTCATCTATGAATAAGCTGAATGCAAATATTCCAAATTGTCTAACATATTATTGTCAGATAAATGTACGTTCTGCTTGAAAGATTGAAATTGATTTCGGCTCATACATTTCTTGATAATATCGATTCCCTTGTCTTCATCAGTCGACCAGTAATGGTGAATATGTGGTAATGAATGGTAACCGGAAAACAGTAAAATTCCTATAAAACTTAAAAGTTCGTTTTTTGATAATGAAAATTCATGGCGGTTATTATCTAGAGCATTGATTCCCAAAGTGGTTGAGGTGGACCTCCACGGGAGACTCGACGGGGGTCTACGTTGGCGTGACAAAAAAATGGGGGTTCACAATTCGTAAGCTGGGGTCCACGAAAATTTATCTGGTTTCGATAGTGAAGAACTAAAATGTTGGCTTGAGTTCACCTATCAATGTAGGCAGATTATATTTTAAGAAGCTCCGCGACTGTTTCTTGTAAAAACTTGCATATTCCATATTCAGTACAACGTGTCGAGACTTGCAAAGCGCTGCCGCTGCCGCCGTCCGCAATGCTTGTTCAGACGTGCAAAGGGACGAAGTACAACTTGTGGTGTGTGTGCTTGCAATCTTGCATGAACTTGTTTGATTCTTCACAAATATAAATACGAATGCCACTGATAAACGTTACTCATATGTTTCCCGAATTTCGAAAAGAAAAGTAAAGTAAAGTGAATCTATGTTAGTGTTTGCCACTGTCGGAAAAGTAAGTACTTACCTGCCTATTTGTTATACATACTTTTATTTTATTTATTATTTATCTATTTATTTTACAATTTATTGTACACGTAAGTAAACAAAAAATGGACAAATTACAAAAAAATACGTAGGTACAAAAGGTGAGGCGTATTCCTAAAAGAAATCTCTTCCAACCCACCTGCGATAGGAGATATATTTATGTTGTAATAAGTATATTTGTAATGTTTGCGTGTAGTAGGTACGTATTAAAAATTAAATACTGAACTGAGCCATTATTAGATACTTCCATAAAAGAACAGAAAGCCGAGAAAGGTTGAACTTCTTGTCCCTACTTTATTAGTAATTTTTTTATTACCCGACTGTGTGGTGGTTCACTAATAATTAGAGTGGACCAATTCGGAGCGAAAGCAGAGGCGTGACTAACGAATTGGTTCCCGCATGCGAAACATTATTAATTTATTAATATCTGGAGATATACTATCCCGAACGGTGCTGTTATTATGTTAGATACAAAAAAAATGTAAGACGGTTTTTCTAGATTATGAAACGTTCTCGATGATACGTATAAAAAATAAAATCTAAAATGTATGTAATTAGATGATTAAAAAAAACTTACCGTCTTATGCGTTTTCCGTGACTTGAAAATCTGGAGAAGCGCGATGAAATATTGTTAACATAAGGTGCGTCTCCAAAGTTATTTCTCGAAAACGCGTCCGCCGTGAGGAAAATATGTGCTTGTATAAAGAAAACGATCGCTCCACATCTAGTAATGTGATGTTTGCATAATTAAAATAATCTTTGAAACAACTTAACACATCTGTAGACGAACCTTCACAAATTTGTCTAAGTCTGGCAAAATCTAAATCTTTATCTAAAACGCTTTCAAACTTACTTAAAATACACTCATTTCTTGCGTCTTCTATCGAACATAGCTGTGCGTGTGTATCTTTCACAACTAGCACTGATTCCTGTAACGATAGCGAAGAATTTTGTAGGCTTTCTAATGCTTGCACTATTCCGAAGTAATTGTTGTGAATAGTTTGTAAATCACTTTTAACCTGACTATTTTGAAATTTTTTCCGACTTTCTTCGATAGCGGCACTATCTTTCGGATTTAATAATAAAACCACTTTTTTTACATCCTCAAAATATTTATGATAGTAAAATGCCGCTCGTAGCCATGTTCCCCATCGTGTCAGAATCGGCTGTGGAGACACAATTCGTGAAATTTCCGAATACGTTTTGGAGATTTCAGGAATACCGCCTTTGTACTCGATATTAACGCATCTACATTTGGGTAACATTTACGGATCCGTTTTGCTATAAGATGTAGGGCATGGATTTTACATGTAATATGTAAAAAGTTACCACACTGTTCCTTAAGGGACCGACCTACAGAAAGCATGGTTGCGGCACCATCTGTCACAAGCATTAGGATTTGATCTCTGGAAATTTCAAATTTTTCCAATGTACTTAACACCACTTTTGAAATTAACCGCGCAGTACATTCTTCTATTTGTCTACTAGCTAATAAAATTGAGGATGGCGATTGATTTGGTTCCATTTTACGCACCATAACATTAAGTACAGACCTTTTTTTGCTATCAGTTGTTTCATCCACTCAACCACACTTTTTTATTTTTCAGATCAGCCTTAATTTTATTTTTTAAATATACACGAACAGATTTTAAATAACGTCGTAAGTGGGTGCAGTTCGGTAATTCTACATTGCCATATTTTTCAAGAAATTAAATAAACGAATCATTGCGTAACAAAGTAAACGGCAAATTACACACAACCATCATTGTACACAAATCAAATAAGAACACTTCGTATTTTGTATCGGCACCAGTGTCTCTATCTTTATGTCTTGAGCTATGCACGTGGCGTTGCAAATTTGATTTTGTTAAATGGTTTATATATATATTGCACACTAAACATTTTACATTTACCCCATTGTAAGATAAACTAGGATGGTTCTCGATAAACCTATTGACTAACTTTGATGATAGCGGTTTTTTTACTGTACGCTCCTTCAACATTATTAAATATACAGAATACACTTTCCTGCTGCTATTATACGTGTACACACGATGACCGTGAACAACATACTAAGTAATCGTATGTGCGATGGGGCACGCGGGAACCAATTCGTTAGTCACGCCTATGCTTTCGCTCCGGATTGGTCCACTCTACTTCCCATTTAACATTATACCACAAATTATATAGATGTGTTACTTGTGGTCGCCACTTTTGATGTTGTACCAGATTTTAAATTCGCGCATGGATTCTATAATTCCTCCACTTATATGAACAGATATGACATGAGTCAGAACCGAAGTACGGACATATTCTTAAATTTATATATAAATATACGATATGTATTTGTATTATATACATATAGGCTTTATACTTAGAAGAAGTAATGAAAAAATTAGCTATTATTTATTCTGTACACACGAAATTTTTAAAACAAATTCACGATTTTTTATAATTAAAAAATTACACGTGATTTTATATTTGAAATCCATGAATTTAGATTAAATTTGCTTTTTAGAAAGTAATGAAAGTACAGTTTAAGAATTTCCAGACCTCCGAATATATAAAATATTGTACTTTTAAAAGGAAACATTCAATTAGTTAATTAATACGTAATTTAATAAAAACTCGATTGAAATACAGGAAGTTCTATTAAATATTCCAATAATATCTATATCTATCATATACAAATTCTTTATGGCCATAATAAATTTATAAGTATCTCTAATTGCATAATCAGAAAGTGTTGTTTAAAAAACACAATAATATTCAATTATTACGTTTACGTTTTGAACAAAAGTATTTTTCATTTTTTGTTTCATGAAATTCATATGGAATTTAGTTATATATTCAAAGGATATTTTGAATTCGAAGTTCTATCTTAATTAAAAAATTAAGCATTATAATCATGGTATAAAAATTAATGCAACTCTAACGGTAGATTACCATTATATTTTAATAATTATACAAAATAAAATAGAAATAATGCTTTTTTGTTGAACATTTTATTATCATAATGCTACATATGTTTTAATTTTCTTAATTTATAATGTTTTACAGCTGTAACTATGTCTTTATTTAAAAAATTTAAATAAATAAACTTGAACCCGTATTATTGGAACACAATCTGACACAAAAGTATTTCGGGGCCATCTTTAAAAAAAATTACAAATAGAATAGTAAATTTACTAGTTTACAATTATTCATTACTTAAATATATATGTACACTAATTAAACACAACAATGAATAATAATTATAAAAGTCCGCGAAAAATACAAAAGCACTATCGAAATTTATAATAAAAACCACTCTCACACTGAAAAGAAAACTTATGAAGTACATATTTCTACGGGAACATACAAGAGCATCAACAGCGTCTAAGAAACTGAAATGCGCATGTTCCAAAACGGCGCACAAACTTTGTACTTCTTCCGCGCCAGGACTACAAAAAATAAAATATAAACATGAAAATTTGCATCTATATAATCTGTGATTATATCATAAGGTGCGCGCTTGGATAGGAATTAATGGTTCCTAAAATTTTGTAGTTCCTGTTATAAACAAACGTGGCGCTCGTATCGATATATATATATATATATATATATATATATATATATATATATATCTAGTGACTTTAGAAATTCAGAAATGTGTATGTTACGTGCCTTAATTTCAAATTTTGTTGGTAGTGTCTAGTCTATGGTAGTGTTAGTAATAATTAAATATATTTTCATAAATTGTACGTGTCTTTATATACTACATACTCGTAACGTGCATCAAAGAAATAAATAAATAATTAAAATCGCGAAGTTTTGATATCAAATAGTTATTTACGAACCAAGTGCGTGAAATCATATTTCGCGAATGAGTGACCAGTTTAAAGCGCGAGCCGCAGGCGAGCGCTTTATGGGCACGAATTCGCGAAACGTTTCACGAACGAAGTTTGTACAATATTTTTTGTACGAGAACTATAAACAATAATAATATTTATATAAAATATAAATATAATTTCAAATTTTATATTTATAAGTATTTTTAACAATATTACTAGTCTCTGTCAGGATGGCCGAGCGGTCTAAGGCGCCAGACTCAAGGTTTACCTTGTCCGTTATACGGGTTCTCGAGCGTTCTGGTCCTCTCTGAGGGTGGGGGTTCGAATCCCACTTGTGACAATTTTTTTTTAGTTTTCTATAAATTTAAAAATTAATATTTGTTGCTGTTCTGACATTAAATTACATACCTTCCAAATATAACAATTTCCATTTCATTTCCTTTTATTTTCATAGAAAAACAACGAACTGGATAGCATATTATTAAGGTTAGGGATTTATGATTTTAAAATGTCACTAAATTAATCAAGTTCCAGGAAGTACCAACTTTACTTTTACGCACTCGTGTTTAAAGTGACTTTTTACGCACGCAAATCGAATCGTGAAATGACAGGTTTTGATAAGAGAGTACAAAAATATTGTTTACAATTATTTTCTATCGAATTTGCAGAAATATATCAAAATATAATTAATGAAAAAATGTTTTACATTACATTAAAATCGGTTCAGCCGTTTTCATAATACTTAATTATTGATCTTAGCGATTTATTGCTTTTAATAATTAGAATCAGTTTGCCGCCGGTACTTTGTTTATTTCATTGCAATAATCAATTAATCCTGTTAAAATAGCCATATCCTGTTAAATAAGACCGCCTTAAGATTACTACAACAAAGTTTTTTTTTTATTTACAGGTAGGTAACTGATACGAAACATGGCTGAATCTAAGAAGAAATGTCCACAGTACAGTGTTGATTATTTAAAATTTGGTTTTCTTCCATTAAAGGCAGACAAGCGATTGTCCATATGCCTTTTATGCAACAAAGTTTTGAGCAATGATTCTATGAAACCATCGAAGCTCGAAGATCATCTAAGAAGGTGTCATCCTGATAAAATAGGTAAAGATTTGAAATATTTTCAAACATTGAAGGAAAAATATGAAAAGAGACCCACCGTGCACAGTATGTTCGCTTCAACGTCGGAAAGTAACGATGATGGCATGCGGGCATCTTACAATATCTCATTACTTAGAGCGAACTCTGGAAAATCGCACACCATTGGAGAACAGTTAATTTTACCCGCTGTTGAAGAGGTTTTAAAAACTGTTCTGCACAAATCTCCATTTGACATACTCAAAAGAATTCCTTTCAGTAACAACACTCTACAAAGACGTATTGATGAAATGAGCTCTGAAAGTTTCTTGTGTAGTTATCTGCAAACAACTCATTTTTCTATTCAACTGGACGAGTCAACTTTACCTGGTAATGAAGCATTAATTATTATTGGCATATGTTCGATTTGTTATGGACGAAGAAATTCATGAAGAGCTACTATTCGCGAAAACTTTGGAGACGGACACTAAAGGTGAATCAATATTTAATGTCCTGAGTGATTTTTTTAAGGAAAAATCGATTCCATTCACAAACGTTATTTCGGTGGCAACAGATGGAGCTCCTGCCATGGCCGGGCGATGTCGTGGGTTTATAAGCCATCTTAAAAGAATTATACCAGAGGTAACTGCAATTCACTGTGTCATCCACCGACAAAACCTAGTAGCGAAAAATTTGAGTGCTAAATTGCACCAATCGCTTCAATTTGTGATTAATGCAGTTAACAAAATAAGAAGCAATGCATTGAATACGCGTTTATTTGCACAATTGTGCGATGAAAATGATGAAGACTTCCAACGATTGCTCTTACATACTGAAGTACGCTGGTTGTCGAAAGGTGCATGTTTAACAAGATTTTTCTCACTTTTTGAATCAGTTTTAGAGTTTCTGGAAAGTAAAGATCCAGATTTAAAAGAAAACCTGATCAATTTGAAAGCAGACATCGCGTATTTGACAGATTTGTTCAAAAAATTTAATGACATTAACTTACAATAAAAAGGGGACAGCCTCAATTTAATAAAAACAAAGGGTGTAATTTCAGATTTTCTTGTAAAATCGAAATTTATGAAGCAAACTATTAGTCGGCGCGAATTTTCGCAGTTTTCAAACTTGTCATAGGTAGAATGCCTTGATGAGGATATTCACACATATGTTCAACATTTAATTTCCCTGCATGATGACTTTAAAATCAGATTTAAAGATATTCTGGCGATGGAAATACCACCATGGATCATCAATCCACTTGATGAAACGGAAGTGAAGAATGTGATATTATAAGAGGAGCTACTCGAGCTTAGCGCTAATGAGGAACTGAAGGTGAAATTTAAAAGAGGGTATCAAACATTTTGGCTGCAGGCAGAAATACCCGAAAAATATCCTGGACTGTGGGGAATTGCGAGAAAGCTTTTGATAGCGTTTCTCTCGTCATATCTTATCGAGAAAAGTTTTAGTGTCGTTACAAACCTTTTAACAAAAAAAAGGAGCAGATTGAATATCACAGAACGGGGAGATTTGCGGTTATTCCTAACAAAACTGAAGCCAAATATTGATAATTTGCTGTCAATCCATCAAGTACGTCCCTCCCACTAAAATTATGACTATTTTGTGATTGTCATTGTAGAAGTTACGTTACGTTATTAATATTTAATTTTAATTATATTACGACTGTTATCATATTCCAATGTAATACGATAACAATAATAATTAATAGTGTAATAATTACATATTTGAATAAATACAACACAAGGAAATATACTATTTTTCTTGTTATTTTTACCACTCCGAATGGGGAGTTTTCTAAATAAAATATGTGAGAATTGATTGGTTTTTTGTGCTGTGAGTAGATGTCAAAGGAGTAAAGTTGGATGGAATCACTTTTTTGATTGGCTAACTTTACTTTTTTGACATCCACTCACAGCACAATCAATTAATTAATTAAACAATAACTCAGCCGCAACGCAAATTTCCACAGTTAGATCTAATCTTCACATTTTTTGTCGAGTTTTGGGAATATGGTAGAAATGTAGCTGCAGGGGGTCCACCGGAACCAGCAAAACTTTCAAGTGGTCTATGGGAAAAAAAAGTTTGGGAGCCTCTGATCTAGAGCATATTTTAGTGAAAATTTTAAAATTAAGTCAATCCGTTCGTCATCGAAAAACGCGAAAAATGTTTCAAGCGGCGACTTTCCCGAAAGTTTATTTTTTAGTTCCTCGCATGATCGAAACTCTTCGGATATAGGTGTGTGAGTATATTCAATTTGACAATTTTTCCATTTGACTTCAAAAGCTAGGTGGTCGCTTGCAGGCAACATACATCTTCTTTTGGATTCCAATATTTCATCATCTGGTTAGTCAAAATCAGGTGCAGGTGCGGCAGTAGACAAAGTGCTGGACTGGTCGAGACACTCTGTATATTTCGGTACATGCAACTCAAAAGTTCTGACTATATCATGTGGTTCCTGAACTTCTTGTAGATTGCTTTCGTCATCCATAGTTTCCTTGTCGGTCAGAGGATCCACGTCGGGTGGAATATAAACGGCGTCGATATGTTCTGTAAATAAATATTTTGTCATTCATACAATAACCAGGAGTTAAACTAAATAGTTCTTATTTTTTAAGATATGTAAATACGGGTACTTACGACTTTCATTATTATTTTCCAAGTGCGTCACAATCTCCACCAGGGCAGCTTCTAATTCCTTTTGAGTCAAATACCTCGAAAATGCCATGCTTTAGTAACTCTAATCAAATGACAACCGCACTGCACAAGAGACAAATAAATGCTGCATCTGCGAGTTTCATTCTATAACTTGTCGAAATCTGCAATAATTGGTTTTGGTTCACATATATAAAGCCATTGGTGCACTTACGCACTAGTAAATATTTAAGTAAAATAAGAGATAACAGATACGATAAATCAAATGCGTTTATTCTAAAATGTAAACTGCATATTATGGACATAATAAAAATGATAATACAGTTTAAAATCTTATGACATAAAATTACACAGCGTATGTATTGAATTTTTAGGGGTCACAGTTTGGGATATATTGAGTTTTCTAATAATAATAATCACACCTGTAAACGGATATTAAAAATCTTAATAGAATTTAACAAAAAGATAATCCTAAAGTATGGCGCACCGCTGGTATAAAATGGGTTAAATCATTTCCAAATTCTGCTCATTTTTACAAGTCCAAGTATGGCAAGACTTTGAATATATTAATAACTTACTAAAATTATATAACTTATTAAAAAATAGAATTACAATTGGGAATTTCTATGCTTTAATGTTTATGGTTGGCATTATGTTATGTACATAACCAAAATATAAGGTACAAGTCTAATTAAGATTCAAAAATAATCCTATAATGAAGTTAGAAGTTATAACTTATAACTTCTAACTTCATTCACCTAGTTCAAGTAGGTAGTATATATAAAATATATGCAAAATATGTGCTACCAGGCTTTGAAAGGCTGTGTGACAAGATTTTAATAAATCGAGGTTTCTTTTGTTTTCGTAGCTTTCATTGCATTTGGTTATAAAAATAATATAATAAATAGTAATAAACACAGCTTCTAATCTAGTAATATATTATCAGAATGTGTTTTTCTGGATTTTAGTTAAATTTACACCTTGTTTTAGAATATTGTGAATGAACACTTTACAATTGACTACTTACAACATGGAAATTCAATGAAACTAAAACTTCAACACTAATAAAAGGCCTTTGTTGTTTATAATAATAGTTCTTAACGACAGTAATAAAATTTTCTAAGAATAGGGGCTTTACTTCAGCTCCAAAATGTCCATTTTCGATCAATTATGGAAGTTATTCGTAGAGTTGCACACTTTGTCTCGAATGCATGTATTGTAAGGACGGCTTGTCGCTAAAATATTACGATTCGTTTTAAGTTTAAATTGAATTCACAACCAAATACAAATACATGCGTATTATTATTTATGATCCATGAATACAAATGGCTATTATGATTTTGTATAATAACAATATCCAGTGCATACTAAAATAGCACTCTATTAATTTATGAGATCCGGCAAATCATTTCAGAGAATATTTAGATAAATAGTTAAATGTGGGGATGCACTACATACGGTCCTGCCGTACCGCAAACATCCTCAGCTCTAATTATCACTGTTATTTTGATCTCGCATATCAGTTAAAAGGGGTTCACTATATTGTCTGCTACTTGTACTAGCATTTACGGATATGATTAATCCTGAATATTATCTTCCATTTCATCTACCTACCACGCTTCTACTTCAACTGAAATATATAATACTGTGATGAGTCATCCAACGATACGTCGCGTATTACGCCCTGGCGCCTTCTCGACAGATCTAGAAACGGAAACACCCAGACTAAGCCAAACACAAGGGGCCCGGCGGCCGATATATAAGCCGTCGATGAAGGGATTTGGATTTATTCGATACCAAATTATCGCCGAGTGAACGTACATAAATTTGAATACATAAATGTGCTTATTGATAGTAATTAATTTTTATAATGTTATTCGTTTTTATTATTAATATAGTGTGTGTTTAAAGTTACCGTTAGTTTTATTTAAGAACCCGAATAGACAAATACTTTACAGTGACGTCAGATGTGGAAGGTGAAGTTAATTAACAAATAACGGATTAACTAGACAATTAAGTGGTAATTAAGTATTCAATTAAATAAATATACAGTGCGAAATATTCTAAATATCGTGATGGCGAATAGAGTGAGACTCTCGGAATTAAAAGTGACTGAATTAAAACGAGAATTAGAGGAGGGGGATAAGGACACAACCGGCAAAAAGGCAATTCTTCAGCAACTGCTTCGAAATATGTTGATCCAAGAAGGCGAGGATCCAGAGAATTATGTCTTTCAAGTTCCAGGAGGAGATGCTGACGTGAATTCGCTGTTGATAAAAAGGACCAACGGCTGATAGACAATTCGTAAACCTTGGAACAGCGTCTAATAGATTCACAAACTCAAATAGAACAGAAGAATCTGGATAGTGCGAAAAATATGGAACGACTAATAGAGAATACGCAAACTCAAATGCAACAAATGGAGCAAAGGAATCTGCTCAAATGGAACAGAAGAATCTTGACAATATGAGAGGTTTGGAACAACGATAGACAATTCGCAAACATTGGAACAACGAATAATAGGCAATTCACAAACTCTGGAAAAACGTCTAATAAATTCGCAAGCCCAGATGGAACAAAGAAATCTAGAAACCGCTAAAATCCTCGAGAAAAATCTGGAAAAGAAATTACTACAAAATTCTAGACGCTTCGAAAAAAGTCTGGAATAAGTGGAGAAAGTTCTAGAACAGCGACTAGCGGAAAACTCAGAAGCGTTAAAGGAAGAGGTTTTCATAGCTGTAGAGGAGAAAATTTGAGAACATTCCTGACTTTTAGAGGCAATAATGACTCAGATGAAATTACCTGTTACCATGAGTCATTGTGATCCCAAGCAGATCAAGGAAGAAGCTATAACGCGGCCCATCGAAATAAAAGAAGAACCTGTGACTATCTCGAAGACCAGAATCAAGCCACCAACTTTTGATGGAAAGACGTCACGGGCGACTTACCTGACGCAATTTGAAGCAGCCGCAGAAGCGAACGCATGGTCTTCTTTCGGGAGGGCGACTACTTTAATCATAGCAATGAGGGTTGATGCTAGTAATATTTTGCAGACATTGCCTCCTGAGGAACGTAAAGACTATTCTCAACTCATTAGGCGGTTGGAGATGAGACATGGCCATGCACATTTGGAGCAAGTATGCCATACCCAACTGAAGAATCGATCACAGAAGAAAGGTGAGAATCTTTAAGAATTTGAGGCAGATGTTGCTCGTCTGGTACGACTAGCATATCCGATGGCACCAGATAATTTCATGGAACACCTAGCTGTCCAGACGTTCATAGATGGTCTCCGAGATATTGATACGCAGCAAGCATTAAGGTTGGCACTACCGACAACCTTGATCGATGCTTTGGCTCATGCGCTTGAGTTTGAGACTGCAAAACAAGCCTCTCGGAACCATGCTCGTATCTGCACTGTTGACAAACAGGAAAATGAGGAGTTCATGGAACAGGTGGTTAGTAGAGTTCTAAACCATCAAACCAGATCAAACCCAATAAAAGATGCTGGAATTGTGGAGAGATTGGTCACATTCGAACTAAATGTGGTAGTGGTAAGGTGGCCAAGAAAGCATTATTTGAGAAGCAGGAAAACTAAAGCGGGTCGATGAACGGGGGCAATCATCGATCCAGCATCAGGAAGCCCCAAGGATGCTTGGCCAAATCGCATCCTTGCAACATCAAACCAATGGCCTGTATGTGGACGCTATTATGGAAACAAGGACCTATGCTTGCTTGGTAGATACTGGATCGACGAAAACTACTGTGCGACCCGATTTAATTTATAGAAATAAAAAGTTATTTTCTAGCAAATGGAGACTAAAGACAGAAACATGAGAAGCAGCTTCTCATGTGGCAGGTGAAGTAGATATCAATTTTATCATAGGTCTAACATCAATTCGACATCGTGTTCACGTAGTGGACATAGAGGAAGAAATAATCTTAGTATTAGACATCATGAACACCTACGGCTTTCAGTTAAACATAAAAGAAGGCACTTTAAAAATAAATAATGAGGAATTGTTTCTTCATGGGAAAAATTGTGGGAATGTGCAAGTAATTACTGCAGAGAATGTTGTTCTGGATGCAAGAAGTGTGACTTTTTTGACGGCGTGTATGGAAGGTGATTATTTGGACGGAAATGTTACAATGCTGGAACCAAAGGTTGATGATGAGGAGGTGGGCCGAGGAATAGTGGTTGCCAAAATGCTGGTTAAGACTCAGAAGACTGTACCGATAAGGGTAATGAATGTCAACTATTATCCTGTTTCATTGAAGAAGGGTACTATTTTGGGATGGTATTCGCCAGTGTCGGCCGTAGTTCATCGTGTAGAGGCGAAGAAGAATGGATTCGTGCAGGTTCCTGAGAAATTGTCCAAGATAATCGACTCAGCCTGTCAAGGATTGAGCAAGAAAGAACAAAGCCAAGTTAAGGATCTAATCAAACATTATAAAGACGTCTTTGAAACTGAAAGTGGTACGAAAGGAAGAACCAATATTGTCACAATATTGTCACAAAATAAATACCGGCGACGCAAGTCCAATACGACAAGGACCAAGAAGGTTACCACTGGTAAACCGTGAGGAAGCCAAGCAGATTATACAAGATATAGAAAGTCAAGGAGTAATTGAACCATCGAATAATCCATGGGCTTCACCAGTTGTCCTTGTCAGAAAAAAGGATGGATCTACCAGATTCTGTTTGGACTATCGTCGTTTGCATAGTGTAACCAAAGAGGACAGCTATCTTCTCCCAAGAACAGACGATACGCTAGACACCTTGGCAGGAGCAACATAGTTCTCCACTCTCGACTTGAAGAGTTGTTATTGGCAAGTGGGAATGGACCCCAATGATAAAGAGACGACTGCCTTCAGTTTAGTTACAGGACTCTTGGCAGTTTACAGTCATACCATTTGGACTGTGTAACGCCCCAGCTACTTTTGAGCGACTCATAGACACTGTACTGAGGGGACTGTCTTGGAATACCTGCCTGGTATATCTCGATGATGTGATTGTGGTAGGGAAGACTGTTAAAGATCACATGAAAAATTTGGAAGTAGTATTCCAGAGGTTGCGAGATACCAACCTGAGATTAAGTCCAAAGAAGTGTCACCTTTCCCGCAAGGAGGTAAGTTACCTTGGACATGTGGTTTCCGGAAAAGAAGTTGTTGTGGATCCAGAAAATGTAAAAGCTGTGGAAAAATGGCCAGTGCCCAAAGACAAACATCAGCTAAGAAGTTTTGTGGGATTATGCACGTATTATCGACGCTACGTTCTTGGATTCTATAACATTGCAAAACCACCTACCCGTCTAACAGAAAATCGAGCATTCATTTGGAAGAACGACTGCCAAGCGTCCTTTGAGTTGTTAAATGGAGCTTAAATCAGTGGACCTGTTTTAAACTATCCACTGCCATCTGGGAGGTTTGTTCTGGTTATAGAAGCCAATAACGTCTGGATTGGTGGTGCGCTCTCTCAAATCCAAGATGGCCGAGAAAATGGCATTGGATACTTCAGCAAGACCCTGTCCAAACCGGAGAGGAACTACTGTGTAAGCAGGAGTGAACTATTGGCAGTAGTTAAGACCATAGAGCATTTTTACAAGTTCCTGTATGGACAGAAGTTCCTGATCCGCACTGATCATGCCACCTTAAAGTGCCTCTTACAATTTAAGAATCCCGAGGGTCAAGTAGCTAGATGTATTGAGAGACTACAGGAGTATGACTTCGACATTGAACACAGAGCAGGCCTCGAACATCGAAATGCAGATGCTCTTTCGAGGAGGCCCTATTCAGGCCCTATTCAGGCCTTCTCGGCCTAGTCTATTCAGAAGACTATCGACATTGCATCCGAATCGAAGACAAATCGGCAAATGCTCTTGGAACCACCGTGGCTGATGACCAAGGGCAACCTGACAATTTGCGCTCAGATCAAGAAGCTGATTCGGATCTTGCAGTCTTCAGGGCTTGGAAGAGAAATGCGCAAAGACCGACCTGGCAAGAAATTGCTCCCCATTCACTAGAATTGAAATCATACTGGGCACAATGGGATTCCTTAACCATGGAAGACGATCTCCTGAGACGTGAGGTTATGTCACGACGGAAGCGAGCCGAAATGCAAGTGGTTGTTCCCAAGGAAAGAATAGCAGAGGTATTGCGAGAACTCCATAATGGTGCTTTTGGGCGTCCATAAAACACTTGAGAAGGTGCGTTAGTGATTCTACTGTGTGAATTACTCACGACATGTGAAAGAGTGGTGCCGAAAGTGTGCTAATTGCGCCAAATATAATGGTCTCCAAAGGCGCCGAAGTGCACCCATGCGCCAATACAATGTGGGAAGCCCATTTGAAAGAATCGTCAGAGATGCTGCCGGCCCTTTTCCAGAAAGCGGCAAAGGAAATAAATACATAATAGTGGTCATGGTCTATTTTACCAAATGGGTTGAAGCATATGCTCTAACAAATCAAGAGGCGGGAACTGTAGCAGACGTGATTGTGAAGGAGTTCGTCAGCCGTTTCGGTGTACCCTGGAACGTCATTCCGGCCAAGGGCGAAATTTCGAGTCGAGTCTATTCGAAAAGATGTGTGGACTTTTGGGCATACGAAAGACGAGAACAAGTCCCTTGCATCCACGATCAGGTGGGATGATTGATCGAATGAACAAGACCATGATCAGACACTTATCCAAAGTGGTTTTCGAACACCAGAGATACTGGAACGAACATTTACCATTATTCCTATTAGCGTATCGGGCCTCTGTTCAAGAGACAACTGGCCAATCACCAGCAAACGTGCTCTTCGGGAGGGAACTCCGATTGCCCTGTGATTTAAAGTTTGGGAGCAAGCCTGGTGAAGATCTTGCCGGAGAAGATTATGTCAGCACTCTCAGACGAAGACTAGATAATATCCATGATCAAGTAAGGCATAATATCCAAGACGCTAGTGACATAATGAAGGAGAACTACGACATCATAGCCGAGAAGGGTTGTTACCATGAAGGCGATCGGGTTTGGTTATATAATCCACAACGCCGACGGGGCCTATCTCCAAAACTTCAAAACAATTGGGAGGGGGCATACGAGGTGTTGAAGCGGATTAACGATGTAATATACCGCATAAGGCGAACACCTCATATAAACCAAGAGTAGTACATTTTAATCGATTAGCCCCATACTCTGGAGACAATAATGACGAAGCCGCTGACTTGCGCCAATTAGATAGCTGCCACAGGGAACTAACATTCGAAGATTTTATGGAGGAGTATTCTGGTTCGAGGAAAGCTCAATTTGGGTTGACCATCGAGAAACAGTAAGATTTGTTCATGGTGCCGCCAGACTACGCGCTTGCTCATTGCGTAGCCCGAGATCTGCGAATGGTGAAAGAAATTGCCAGAGAATTTAAAGAGAGATTTGGCAGAATCGAAAGATTAAGGCAGCAGGGACCAGCAATTGGGAAGAGACTCCAAATAACAAATGACGAACAGCCCATATTTTATTTGTCACGAAAGAACTGTCAAGCCTGAAGCCAACTTATAGTGCCTTATGCTCCCATAAGGCACGATAGGTTGGCCCTGGTCCATTTACGTAAACAAATAATACAACAAGACGTTTTGAAATTAGCAGTTCCAAATTGGGCTGTGGATTGGACCGTCTGGACTGTAGAATTGTAAGGAGAATGTTAGAAGTACTCTTCCAATATACTGATATGGAAATTCTGGTATACAGTTACCGGCTTGAATATTCCTGTCCATCCAGGCAAGATAAGACAGTGGACTGTTATTTCGATATGACGTCCCAATGTAACAAAGGCCCTACCTTTCAATTTCGCTATCGTTCAGGGAACCAAAGCATGACATGTTTCGGGACAAAACTTCATTTTCAAGAAGGGGGAAATGTGATGACTCATCCAACGATACGTCACGTATTACGCCCTGGCGCCTTCTCGACAGATCTAGAAACTTAAAGACCGAGACTAAGAAAAACACGAGAGGCTCGACTGCCGATATATAAGCCGTCGAGGAAGGGATTTGGATTCATTCGATACCAAATTATCGCCGATTGAACTTACATAAATATGAATACATAAATGTGCATATTGTTAGTAATTAGTTTTTGTAATGTTATTCATTTTTATTATTAACATAGTGTGTGTTTAAAGTTACCGTTAGTTTTATTTAAGAACCCAAAAAGACAAATACTTGACAATACAATAATAATAACAAATAAGAATGTTAATTAACTATTACCCTCCTATTTACATGACTAACATAATTAGTACATTGTTCGAATACAACTTTATCATCTATACTTTGACAGTTGTATTATCCAATAATTCTTTTCTGTGAATCCATACCATTTTCATGAGACCAGTACCGGCGTAACCTTAAGATTTGGGCGAATACCAATAAACTTCTGTTTCTAACAATATTCATATCGCGCTAAAATAACATATTGCTATGTACTGTGGTATCGATTAAAGATTTGAATTGGCCCACAATACACAACAGCTTGCTCGGTTTAACTCAAGTCGGTTCAGCCTTCCTGGAGCTCTTGTATCTACAGGTTACCCACAAAGGAGTATGTGTTAAATAAAAAGGTATTAGAAATAATATTCACATTAACAACACAACATTTAATCAAAAAATGAAAATTAAAAAAACTCTCTTAACAAAGTATTAAGAGTGTCTTATGCAACACAAATGCAATAGACTGAGGAAAACTTGTATGAATATTTACTCGCATACAAGAAAAAAACCTCAATTGACCGCGAATAAACCTAAACTAATTAAATAGTTAGAAAAACTTTCGAATTATTTAATTACGTTATCCCCAAACCACAAACGTCAGACAGGAAAATAACTGTCAGCGCGCATCTCAAATGACCGGATCATGCGCTGAATAACATGATCAACTTTCCCTCCAAGAACCCTGACCTTCATACAACTACAACCAAAGAAAGCAAAAACTAACAAAAAAGCTGAAATGTTGAAAATTTTCCTTGCTATTTATTTGACTATAAATATATATATTGAATAAAAATTAAAGAATTTACGAGCTCATATCATATACAAATATCTTAAAGAAATAAATATAAATATAAATATACTTGCAAATGCACACGTACATTAATTAATATGGTCGTCGTACATCACTCAAAAAAAAATATACTTAAAGGGAGATTTCAGATAGATTGCACAAAATCAAAATTTACAAGTATCCAAAACTCGTAATAAATCGAAAATTGCAGTAAACACATCAAAGATGACAACTAAAAAATACAAACCGAAATTAACTCTAATACTTTGAATAAAGAGGAGGTCCTTATTCAAAAAAATTAACTCGACCTATCTATCTAAAGGATGAGAAATCTCTGAATCTCCTTCTCGGAAATTAAATATCTCCATGCATAAAATATAAATCAAAAGACCGACTACGGTAGATCTGCAACCGGCAACCGTCGAACTGCCCGGTTCAAGACAATGTTCGGACAACCTACAGTCGTGGACAAAAATACACATTATAATCAAATTTTAAATTAAATATAAAAATCTCTAATTATTATCCTGAAATGAAATGTACATAATTATTAATAGTCTTTTAATGTTTCTTTAATTTTTTCTTCGGGGAAAAATCCATGGCAATATGTATATACAGGTGATCCTAATTAAGTGTTCACCATTGCTATCTTCATTATTGTAGGAGCTAGGTAGTCAGCTGAACTAGGAAAGTTGTATTGTTTTTTCCGCTAATTACGATAATGAAAACAGAAAAACAATTGTGGGTGTAGATTCTCAGTTATTTTTAAAAATCTATATTTTTCTAGTGGAACACCCAGTATAATATTATACCAGTCGATACAAAATTAACTGCTTAATAAAAATGTTTATATAACTTTTTTCACAAAAGTTGAAAATAACTGAGGTAATTCAAAAACAAAATGTATTGAAGTTTGATGAACATAATTGATTTATAAAGTAAAATTGTAGTATAATCAAAACAAAATTATAAACTGGATTTTTAAAAACACTTCACATATTACTTCGCACTACTTCAACACATTTTGGGGCTCTTTTTAAAACAGTTAATGTTGCATTAAAAACAACTCTGGCATCAATAGAATTAATAACATTGCGGATAGCGTCATGGAGTTCATTTTCGGTGTTGTATATTACTTTGTATGTTTCGGTTTTTTCATATCCCCAAAAATAAAA
Organism: Melolontha melolontha; assembly: GCA_935421215.2. Classification (NCBI taxonomy): domain Eukaryota; kingdom Metazoa; phylum Arthropoda; class Insecta; order Coleoptera; family Scarabaeidae; genus Melolontha; species Melolontha melolontha. Next base: position 82,332,009 of record OW285239.1, on the reverse strand, counting down.
GTCTAGAGTTTTTGTTTCAGGCGAACGAGGGGGAAAACAAACTGGGTCATGTGTGGCTATCCACTTATTTCCAAAGAGTATCTGCAGAAGTGTTGGAACGGCTCGACAATTATGGGTAGGTGCCCCATTCTGTTAGAAATTAACATTTGGCAGAGTCGGTAAATCCACTTTGCCTAAAAATTCTTCCAGTAATGGTCTCAGAATTTCCATGTATCGTTCTCCTGTTAATGTACCGTGATGGTTTTTTCATATCCCCAAAAATAAAAGTCTAGAGTTTTTGTTTCAGACGAAGGAGGGGGAAAACAAACTGGGTCATGTGTGGCTATCCACTTATCTCCAAAGAGTATCTGCAGAAGTGTTGGAACGGTTCGACAATTATGGGTAGGTGCCCCATTCTGTTAGAAATCAACATTTGGCAGAGTCGGTAAATCCACTTTGCCTAAAAATTCTTCCAGTAATGGTCTCAGAATTTCTATGTTTCGTTCTCCTGTTAATGTACCGTGATAAAAATATGGACCTACAATTGTGGATCCAATCAAGTCACACAAAACATTAATACTAAAACGTCTCTGTGGATTGCACTGTTTAACTAATAAAATATTTTCTCTACTCCAACAATGATTATTCTTTTTATTATACATACCGCTATTTGAAGAATTTGCCTCGTCACTCCACAATAGTTGTCAGGAAAAGTTTCGGTACATTTACGAATAAACCATATACAAAACTTTAATCTTCTACCGCCGTCACAGTCTTCTAAAGTCTGAACTGGTTGAAATTTATACGGCGAAAAATATATATATATTTTTTATATCCTTGACAAAGGCATCATTGCCGAAACATGTAGGGTTGTTTTGAATGTGTATACTTTGAAGTATTAAACCAGACCTTTGATCGCCGACTTATTGAGTTTACCTTATATATATATATATATATATATATATATATATATATATATATATATATATATATATGGTAAATTCAATCAGTTGGCGATTAAAGGCCTGGTTTACTTCAAAGTATATGTATTTAAAACAACCCTACATGTTTCGGCAATGATGCCTTTATCAAGGATATAAAATATAAATATATATTTTATATCCTTGATAAAGGCATCATTGCCGAAACATGTAGAGTTGTTTTAAATATATATACTTTGAAGTAAACCAGATCTTTAATCGCCAACTGATTGAATTTACCATATCATAACAAGGTCATGAAAATATTATATATATATATATATATATATATATATATATATATATATATATATGAACTTCATGTGTATGAGAATTAATAATTATTAAATCTCATTTTACATGCGATTGTCGCTATAATTTGTTGCATTTAATTCTACAATTCGGCAAATCACTTTTGCCCTAGATTGTAGACGCAACAAGCCGCGACATCAACTGTACAAGTTGTCAGTACAAATGAAAAATTTTGTGAAAAACTTATCTGCGCGGAATGTGCATATATCGATATTTCACTGTTTTTTACAGATCATCAGTGCACCTTACCGAAGACAGACATGATATTCACTTCTATACTACGTGTATATATACGAACTGTAATGAACTTCATGTGTATGAGAATTAATAATTATTAAATCTCATTTTACATGCGATTGTCGCTATAATTTGTTGCATTTAATTCTACAATTCGGCAAATCACTTTTGCCCTAGATTGTAGACGCAACAAGCCGCGACATCAACTGTACAAGTTGTCAGTACAAATGAAAAATTTTGTGAAAAACTTATCTGCGCGGAATGTGCATATATCGATATTTCACTGTTTTTTACGGATCATCAGTGCACCTTACCGAAGACAGACATGATATTCACTTCTATACTACGTGTATATATACGAACTGTAATGAACTTCATGTGTATGAGAATTAATAATTATTAAATCTCATTTTACATGCGATTGTCGCTATAACGCTTGTTGCGTCTACAATCTAGGGCAAAAGTGATTTGCCGAATTGTAGAATTTAATGCAACAAATTATAGCGACAATCGCATGTAAAATGAGATTTAATAATTATTAATTCTCATACACATGAAGTTCATTACAGTTCGTATATATACACGTAGTATAGAAGTGAATATCATGTCTGTCTTCGGTAAGGGGCACTGATGATCTGTAAAAAACAGTGAAATATCGATATATGCACATTCCGCGCAGATAAGTTTTTCACAAAATTTTTCATATATATATATATATATATATATATATATATATATATACATATATACATGCAGAGATTAAAGTCACTTACGAAATTTTACCGTGGGGTCGTGCACTCGACTACCGCGCACTTTCCAACACAATTGGTCGCTGATGTACTAGTCCGTGTGGTGATGTCGCTCTTCCAACTGGTCGGCTGATAACTGTCCAGGGTTTTTTATATGAGTCCTTTTGAGTTTGTTTGGTGGTCGGAGTTGCCTCCATTTCCACTCCAATTTCATTACCCAGGGTTGTGTATGTTTTGTGTTATTGTGTGTAGTTGTGTGTTTGTGTGTTACGATTGTTTATCCTATATGGAATGCTGTGTGTTTTGCTACATTTTTGTGTGTTTGTGTTGATCTCTGTTTATCTGTTAATTTTTGATTTTTTTCGCGGCTAATTGGATATCGTTATCCTCTGCGCGTTTTTTAATTTGTTTAAGTCCGTCTTTTTTAATTAGTCTCCGTTTTGGGTTTATTATTTTCCTTATTGTGGGGTTTTCGTGTGACTGTATTGTTTCTATTGTTTTTAGTGTTCGTTTGCATATTATTTTTTCCAGTGTTTCGGGTTTCGTCTCTTTATGTATCTGGGCGTTTGTCATCTATCGCTGTGCATTTATCGCGAGTCTAATAACCTTGTTTATTTTCCCTTGTACCGATTGTCTTTGCTTTTCGCTGGCTTGAAGCCATATTTCTCCGGCATATGTTGCGCCCGCGAGTATTATCGTTTTTATTATTAATATTTTATTTTCCAGTGTTAGTTTGCTTTTGCCGTTTAGTATCGGGTACAGTGCGTGTGTTGTATACCCTATTTTTCGTTTTATTTCTTTAATATGTGCCGTGTATGTTAGTTGTGATTCCATTGTGACCCCGAGATATTTAACTTTTTCCTGCCAGTGTATTGTGTGACCTTCGAGTTTGACTTCGTCCGGCCTTTTGTGTCGTTTTCTGTGTTGGAAGTAAATTGCCGCGGTTTTTAATGGGTTAATTTTAATTTTCCATTTGTCGTACCAGTCCTTTAGGAGGACTAGATTGTTTTGTAACTGCTTGTGTATGTACGATGTTCGTCTGCTGCTTATGTATATAGCGGTGTCGTCTGCGTATTGTGCGATATTACATTTTTCTATTGTGGGAATATCCGAAATGTATATGTTATACAGGAGCGGTCCGAGAACGGATCCTTGTGGTACTCCTGCTGCTATGTGTTCGACTGTCGATTTTTCGTTTCCGATTGTGACATTAAATGTACGGTTCTTTAGATAGTTGTCGGTTATTTTTATTAATGTGTTTGATATTTTGTGACGTTTCATTTTGTGTATGAGGCCGGCGTGCCAAACCCGGTCGAAGGCCTTTTCAATGTCAAGAAAGATTGCGCCCGTTGATGTCGATATTTTCATTTTTTCGGTTATGTATTCTGTCAGGCTTAGTGCCTGTTGTGTAGTTGAATGGTTTTTCCGGAAACCGTATTGAAAATTTGGGATTATGTTTTTGTTTTCGACTTCATTTTCAAGTCTAGTCTGTATTACGCGTTCTGCCAGCTTACTTATTGACGGAAGTAAGCTGATTGGCCGGTAATCTGCGGTTGTTTTTCCAGGTTTGTGGATCATTATTATCTGCGCGTGTTTCCAAATCGCGAGATAGTGTCCGTGATTTATTATTCCGTTTATTATGTCGGTTATAATTTGTATACCGGTTTTAGGTAGGATTTTATTGCATAGTTAGTTACCCCGTCGGCTCCCGGGGCTTTTCGATTTTTAAGGTTTTTAATTATTTTTTCCACTTCGTCGGTATTTGTGGCGTCGATTTCTCCATCTGTTATATCGATTTTTGTATTTCGTTGCCGTTCAATTTGGTTTGTAAATGTGTTATGCTTCGGTGTTGTTGGGTTCGTTTTGAATTGTCTCTTTAACGCGTTCGCGAATTCGTCTGCTTTTTCTTTATCAGTTATTGCCGGTTCGTTTGAGGTTTTTAGCAGTGGAATTTTGTTTTTTTTGTTTGTTAGGGCTTTTGTCATCTGCCATAGTGTTTGATCTTGCGTATTAAGGGATTCAATTTTGTTATTCCAGTTTTTGTTAAAGTGTTCGATCATGTCAGATTTTATTTCATTAGTTATCGCGTTTAATTTTGTTTTTATTACCGGATTTAGCGTTCTTTTATATTCTTTAAGTATGTTTTTATTGAGTCGTATTTTTGTTTTTAGTTCAGTCGGGATGTTAAGTTTTGTGTCGATGGTTTTAGTTTTTGACGTTTGTGCGATTGCGTTTTTTATGTCATCTTCCAGTGTGATCACTGCTTGATCGATGTCTTTCGCGTTGTGAATTTTTACTGTTCTGAGTACTAGGGATTCTTTAAATTTTCCCCAGTCTGTCTTATTAAATGTTTTTTTCGTTCTAGTTGTGTCCATGTCAAGCGTTAATATCACTGGAAAATTATCTGAGGAGAGGTCGTTTATAGTTTCTATTGTATGTGTTGTGGTTATGTTTTTAAGTCTTGCTATGTCTAAAACGTCAGTAGTACCCGTTGGTATGTGTATGTGTGTGGGTTCCACAGGCCCGATTACATTGAGGTTGTTGTCTTGTGCTATTTTCTTTAGTTTTTTTACCGTTTTTATTGGCTACTTTCGAGTTCCAGTTTTGGTGTTTCGCGTTAAAATCTCCCGCAAATATTGTAGGTGTGTTTTGATTGAAGATCGTTTGTATGTCTGATTCTACTATGTCTAATCCGGAGGGAAGATAACTTGCGTAAAGGTTTATCGGTCCCCTTTTTGTGTTTACTTGTATGCCTGTGTTTTCGATGATATCGAGTGTTTTGTATTCAAGTTCGCTGTGTTTTATTGTTTCGTGTACGAGTATAGCGGTTCCGCCGCCTTTTTGTACCGGCCTATCGTGTCTGTATGTTTTGTATTTTTGTATTTCTAATGAGTGACTTGGTTTTAGGTGTGTTTCATTTAGCAGCATTACGTCTATTTGGTGTTCGTCTAAAAATACGTGTAATTCATGTTTTTTGTGTGTTAAGCTTTGTGCATTCCAATAGGCTATTTTAATGTTGTGTTTGTGATTCATTGTCTGCGTGCGTGGAAAAGTTTTGTAAGTTCATTTGTTTGTTCGAAAAAGCTTTGTGTTTGTTGGGGTGTAGGGTTTGTCGAGCTGAATGTTAGGAATAGTTTCCCAATCATGAGTACAATTGTGTCGTCAGCTTTTTCGTGTGAGTTAAGTGTTGGTTTTGGTGTATTTTCCCGGGTTGTGGGTGTAGTTTCGGTGATGTTATTTGTCTGTTGTCTTTGAGTCCACGCGTTGTGTTTTGGTAGTGGTGCTTCTATGAGTTTGTGTTTTTGTATTGGTGTGTTTATTGGGTTATTTGGATTCTTTTTGCATGATAAGCTGAACGAGAGGTGAGCTCCGCCACAGTTTGCGCATTTAGGGGGGGTGATTGACGGCTTTGTGCATTCATGCGTCGAGTGTGACTCTCCGCACTTCATGCACGCGAAATTCACGTAACTGTCCAGGGATTCGGTACCGCTTTTGATTCGTTGTCGCTGGAGTGGGGAGGTAGCCCCATTCCTCAGTGATTTGTCCACGTCATAGGTAGGCGGGGCGTAGCGGTGGAATCGTAAATGCATAAATATGGGTAGGGCGATTGTTTGTTGCCATTCACGATGCATCTGTGGTGGAAGGATGGCTGTTGCTGCAGAGTTGCATTTGCTTATACAGGAACCAGTCTACGCTCAAACACGTCGTGACCTCAAACCGGAGGCCGCCGGGGATAACAAATGGCCGCTGCCCGGGAAGACGCTGCTTGAGGTAGACTGGTTGTGAATAACCTTAACCCATTCAGGACGAGCGCCGTACTTGTACGGCATTCGATACTCCACCCTGCCGGCCGAGCGCCGTACTGTTGCATTTTGAGCTGCACGAGTTTCTCGGCCTGTTCACGTTCATGTACGGCATTCCTAATGTTATTGTCGGTCGAGAGCTGTACATTTCTTCATGCGTCTGTTTATTTTTTTTATGGCTAATAAGTAAATGAAATACTTTATTGACAAAATAAATACGCGTTTATTAGTAGAAGTATATTTATTTCGAATAAAGGGTAGTGTACTCACTACAAATCTAAATCGTAAAACACAAAACTTAAAAAAATCAAAGAACCTAATTCTGTTCTATAGAAAGAAAAACTCAACTAATTCGATATAACTACAACACTACACTTAGCCTTAGTATTTTTTCTTTGAATGAAATTGTTCAAAGCAGGGATAGACGCAAAGAGCAACGCTACATTCTTTACACATGAACTTCACATCTTTTCTCTTTCGTTTTGCAAGTTTGGTGTTGGCACAGACATGGCATCTTCGTTGCGTCTTTTTTCCTTGTGCTTCTATTTGTGGAATCGGTGCAGGAAAATGCCTCTCTATCAGCCGCAGGGGGTTATCAACTGTTGGAGGTTTTGCTCTCCGAGTTGTCAGAGTGTGAAATTCACCAATCATCTGAGATACAATTTCTAACCGAAAACTACTGAACGACGGTTTTCTACCTGATTTGATTTGGTATAAAATGTAAGAATTGTACAGGCACAGAACTATCATGTGGAAGTATACCTTCTTGTACCACTTTAGTGTTTTCTGGCGCATTCTACGAAGCTTACTTGCATATCCACTTTATCGATTGCACCCATTTTGCTGTTGTATTGTATGATGCACGCAGGTTTCATAACTTTGTCACCAGTTTTGAAGTCGGTTTTGCCAGTTTCTGTCATATTTACGTTGTCCACAGATGTTAGCATATGAATTACACGTTTGTCGTACCACTTCAAAGCCAATATTTTGTCAGTTTGAGCTATTTTACAGTCTCCTTTTCCTACTGGTCCAAAATCAAGCATACCCCTTCTGTTTGACCAAACAATTCCACAAGCTCCAGTATTATTGTCGTGAAGGTAGTGAAACAACGCAGGACTTGTGTACCAATTATCGACATAGAGGGTATGTCCATTATTCATATATGGTTCCATAAGGGTAAGAACTATATTTTCGGAAATTCCGAATTCTTCATTTCGTTGAATATTTGTAGAGGCGCCGGTGTAAATTATAAGATCTAATATATAGCCTGTTTCTGCGTCGCATATCACAAAGCGCTTAACTCCAAACCTATGGCGTTTGGAAGGTATATACTGTTTGAAAGCTAAATGACCCTTCCAAAGAATGAGGCTTTCGTCACTTGCTAAATCTTCGAATGGATACAGAGATCTACCAAAACTTTCCTTGATTGAAGAGAGAATAGGCCTTATTTTTCTTAGAGCATCATTTTTGTCTAGGTTTGCATTATCGATAAAATGTAGAGCATACAGAATTTGCAGGAACCTATCTCGTGAGCAGACTTTTGCAAAAAATGGAGTTTCAATAACTGGGTTTGTTGACCAATAATCCTTTAGAGCTGGTTTCTCTATAAATCCCATCAAGATACATAATGCCGTGAATTTATACATCTCTGCAATATTCACGTTTACCCACTTAGAAAAAGATGGCATGTTTTTGTTTTTCATTGTTTCTGCGTATCTGCTTGTTTCTTCAGTAATAACAGCAACTAACCCTTCATTCAGAAAATGTCTGAAATTTGTCAGTTCTGGGGAATCTACTTGAACTTTTAGATTGTCTGTTATACCAGAACTACTACGATCGAAACCGAAATCTTTCGGCGTGAAGTTGTTATCAAACTTCCAAGTTATACCGCCGGGCAATGATTTACTATTATTTATTCTCATTTTCTTCGAAGGTCCTGGCTGATCCACATCGTCTTCAATATGCTGTACTTCGGCAACACTAATACTCTGTTCTTCAGAACTACTCGTACTTTGTTCGCCTAAAACCAGAATTTCATCTTCGCCACTAGAATAATCTACATCTTCGCTTTCATTTAACACGTAATCACTGTCACTTTCGTACAGTAATTTTTCAAGTTCTTCATCCGTTAAATATTTCTTCGCCATTTCACAGACGTAAAATCACTGTTGTACTGAAATATAAACAGCTGATAGCTGTAACTAACGCGCAAGACAAGTAACCTTAAGCGACTAGTTAGTACATTCGGCGGCCGCTTCCCGAGCTCGGCCGGCAGACCGGCGCGCCATCTCCCGGCGCTCGTCCGGAATGGGTTAATGGTCTTTAAATTATCTCTTAACCTAAATGTCGCGCGCCACACACACTCGCGCACTACACGGTCGCGCGCTATACTTTCGCGCACTGGCTTTTTCCGTTGGTAGCGGTGCTGGGTCCTGGAACTGGCTCAGGGGATGCTGGTTTTTGGTCACGTTGCAGGTTGGTCGGGACTGGTCGCGGTGCTGGCTCTGGTAGTCGTATTGCTGGTCTGGCCCGGCTACGATGTGCTTCCAGCACTTTCTAGGAGGGACGCGGTTTCTTCACCAATGGCCTGAGTGGTCGACCTTCTTGTATCGTGGGCAGCATCAATCCGTTGGGATGGCTAGCTTCGTCGTAGCACTGTTTGTTGCTCTGTCCTTGCCCGGCTCACCGTTTCGTCGTTTCTTGGGGTCATGGTAATGGATTCCGCCATTTACCAAGTTGCAGAATTTACGGTTTGAACCTAAGCAGTTTTTGGTCCTCCCCTGATTGCTCCGTGGCGGTTTGCACTCCGCCTGGTTAAGTCATCATCTCTGATGATGTCGCCAGTTCGGGTATCGTCATCTTTTAGAATGGGAGTCCTCATCTCTGATGAGGTAGGGCGGGGATTCCTCCTCTGCGACGACGCCCACTAGGTTCGTTTCGGTGTGGATCGGGGATTCATCGTCTGATAGTGATGCTTGGGTGTGGAATTCGATTGTCTGGCGCTGCTTCATTCCAACATGTATGCATCTACGTTCGATGCCAGTGACCGCCTGGTGCTGGGTGAGCTACAGAAGACCTAGGATAATGTCGGCGGCTAGGTCCCTCACCTCGATGGCAGTGCATTGGAACGCGAAGCTAGTTGTGCTGACATTCAGGGTTGGCCCAGAAGGTGTGGCTTTTGGTGGCCACACGAAATTCTACCTGCGGGATAGTGGCGACCAGCCCGGTTGTCCACTCGGGTTTCACAAAGTTGCGGCTTGCCCCTGTGTCTACTAAAGCGAGAGCAGGCTTGCCCTTGATGTTCACTTGAATAGACGGCGTGCCGTTGCCTTCTCCGGTGATTAGGACCGTTCCTTTTGGTTTTCCCTCGAATTTTCTGGTTCGGGGTGTCTGTCTCGGAAAGCCTGTGGTTGTTGCGGGCAATCTGTGTTGAAATGTTGGCCTGGGCAGAACCAAATTCGGCAGCCTTGAGGGGCCGGGTGGCTTCCGCTCTTGCTGAGCCACTTGGCTGGTCTTTTTCTCCACTCGGGTAGATTATCAGTGCTCTCTGGTTGCTTTGGCCTGGTTGCGGCCCATTCAACATATTTTCCCATTTTGCGCACAATTGTATTAGTGCGTCTATTGTTTGTGTCGATAATTGGTACACAAGTACTGCGTTGTTTCACTACCTTCACGACAATAATACTGGAGCTTGTGGAACTGTTAGGTCAAACAGAAGGGGTATGCCTGATTTTGGACCAGTAGGAAAAGGAGACTGTAAAATAGCTCAAACTGACAAAATATTGGCTTTGAAGTGGTACGACAAACGTGTAATTCATATGCTAACATCTGTGGACAACGCAAATATGACAGAAACTGGCAAAACCGACTTCAAAACTGGTGACAAAGTTATGAAACCTGCGTGCATCATACAATACAACAGCAAAATGGGTGCAATCGATAAAGTGGATATGCAAGTAAGCTTCGTAGAATGCTTCAGCCACTTTTCTTGTGGTGGTTTGATTTTTGGTAGTGCTTACTGGAGGCACAATGCCGGTTTTTGTGTCCACAGTTTCTCCCATGGTCTTCTGCCATTGGGCACTTGAATCTCTTGGACCTGCGGCTTCTACGCCGAAGTTAAAAATCTGCAGGAGTCTGGCTACGAGGTCTGCGTCGTTTTGGATGGGCGCCACTGAGTCTCTGGACTCAGAATTGAGGATGGAGGTATCATTCTTGTTTTGCTTCTCCATTTCCTTCCTGGTTGCTGACCTGGTGTTAGACATCTACCGGCTTGCAAACGCCATTATGCGTTTTGTTGGGCCCCACGTTCGGCTTTCAAATTGTTACACACAATTGTTAACTTCGCGGATAGCCTGCCCAGGCTTAGCTCAGCCGCTCTCCCAGTAACAATGATGTTTGGGTGGAGGTGGGTTGATTAAACTCACAGTTCGACTTGTTAGTGATACCCTTTCTGTTTAGATGTTCTGCACTTTCTTTCTTTGCTTTAAATAAAACACACAGCTCGCTCTTAGTACATGAATGGTTAAAACGTTTTATTCTTACAAGAAATGCATATTATAAACAAGGTCTACATCAAGTTAAAACACATCTATATATGTATACATATATATATATATATATATATATATATATATATATATATATGTATATATATATATATATATATATATATATATATGTATACATATATAGATGTGTTTTAACTTGATGTAACCTTGTTTATAATATGCATTTCTTGTAAGAATAAAACGTTTTAACCATTCATGTACTAAGAGCGAGCTGTGTGTTTTATTTAAACAAAGAAAGAAAGTGCAGAACATCTAAACAGAAAGGGTATCACTAACAAGTCGAACTGTGAGTTTAATCAACCCACCTCCACCCAAACATCATTGTTACTGGGAGAGCGGCTGAGCTAAGCCTGGGCAGGCTATCCGCGAAGTTAACAATTGTGTGTAACAATTTGAAAGCCGAACGTGGGGCCCAACAAAACGCATAATGGCGTTTGCAGCCGGTAGATGTCTAACACCAGGTCAGCAACCAGGAAGGAAATGGAGAAGCAAAACAAGAATGATACCTCCATCCTCAATTCTGAGTCCAGAGACTCAGTGGCGCCCATCCAAAACGACGCAGACCTCGTAGCCAGACTCCTGCAGATTTTTAACTTCGGCGTAGAAGCCGCAGGTCCAAGAGATTCAAGTGCCCAATGGCACAAGACCATGGGAGAAACTGTGGACACAAAAACCGGCATTGCGCCTCCAGTAAGCACTACCAAAAATCAAACCACCACAAGAAAAGTGGCTGAAGCCATTCAAATACTAACACAAGCAGCGTTACCTCCAAGGCCAGAAGCACCACGGCTGTTCAGCGGTAAACTAATAGAGGACCTTACGGTGTTTCTCTCTAGGCTGAAGGCTCATCTACAAAACTGATGCTTTGAAATTCCGGAAGATGTAGATGACACAGTGCTGCCAGATCTCACAGGTGAGGCATAAAGGTTTTACCAGCGAAATGAGGCCAGCTTGATGTCACTGATTGATTTTGGGCAGAGCTTTAAGACGAAGTTCCTTGGGGCCAAAAGGCGAAGAGAGTTGCGCGACGCCATCGAAAGCCAGCAGGTACCTGGAGCCAACAGGATGAGGAGGTTGTACTTGATGGTCGACCCCAATTGGGCAGAAGCAGATCTCGTCGAGCATATATTCGAAAGAATGACGGACGAGTACTGCTTCCACATTGCGCATGCGACCCACAAACAATAGACGCACTAATACAATTGTGCGCAAAATGGGAAAATATGTTGAATGGGCCGCAACCAGGCCAAAGCAACCAGAGAGCACTGATAATCTACCCGAGTGGAGAAAAAGACCAGCCAAGTGGCTCAGCAAGAGCGGAAGCCACCCGGCCCCTCAAGGCTGCCGAAGTTGGTTCTGCCCAGGCCAACATTTCAACACGGATTGCCCACAACAACCACAGGCTTTCCGAGACAGACACCCCGAACCAGAAAATTCGAGGGAAAACCAAAAGGAACGGTCCTAATCACCGGAGAAGGCAACGGCACGCTGTCTATTCAAGTGAACATCAAGGGCAAGCCTGCTCTCGCTTTAGTAGACACAGGGACAAGCCGCAACTTTGTGAAATCCGAGTGGACAACCGGGCCGGTCGCCACTATCCCGCAGGTAGAATTTCGTGTGGCCACCAAAAGCCACACCTTCTGGGCCAACCCTGAATGTCAGCACAACTAGCTTCGCGTTCCAATGCACCGCCATCGAGGTGAGGGACCTAGCCGCCGACATTATCCCAGGTCTTCTGTAGCTCACCCAGCACCAGGCGGTCACTGGCATCGATCGTAGATGCATACATGTTGGAATGAAGCAGCGCCAGACAATCGAATTCCACAACCAAGCATCACTATCAGACGATGAATCCCCGATCCACACCGAAACGAACCTAGTGGGCGTCGTCGCAGAGGAGGAATCCCCGCCCTACCTCATCAGAGATGAGGACTCCCATTCTAAAAGATGACGATACCCAAACTGGCGACATCATCAGAGATGATGACTTAACCAGGCGGAGTTCAAACCGCCACGGAGCAATCAGGGGAGGACCAAAAACTGCTTAGGTTCAAACCGTAAATTCTGCAACTTGGTAAATGGCGGAATCCATTACCATGACCCCAAGAAACGACGAAACGGTGAGCCAGGCAAGGACAGAGCAACAAACAGTGCTACGACGAAGCTAGCCATCCCAACGGATTAATGCTGCCCACGATACAAGAAGGTCGACCACTCAGGCCATGGGTGAAGAAACCGCGTCCCTCCGAGAAAGTGCTGGAAGCACATCGTAGCCGGGCCAGACCAGCAATACGACTACCAGAGCCAGCACCGCGACCAGTCCCGACCAACCTGCAACGTGACCAAAAACCAGCATCCCCTGAGCCAGTTCCAGGACCCAGCACCGCTACCAACGGAAAAAGCCAGTGCGCGAAAGTATAGCGCGCGACCGTGTAGTGCGCGAGTGTGTGTGGCGCGCGACATTTAGGTTTAGAGATAATTTAAAGACCATTAACCCATTCCGGATGAGCGCCGGGAGATGGCGCGCCGGTCTGCCGGCCGAGCTCGGGAAGCGGCCGCCGAATGTACTAACTAGTCGCTTAAGGTTACTTGTCTTGCGCGTTAGTTACAGCTATCAGCTGTTTATATTTCAGTACAACAGTGATTTTACGTCTGTGAAATGGCGAAGAAATATTTAACGGATGAAGAACTTGAAAAATTACTGTACGAAAGTGACAGTGATTACGTGTTAAATGAAAGCGAAGATGTAGATTATTCTAGTGGCGAAGATGAAATTCTGGTTTTAGGCGAACAAAGTACGAGTAGTTCTGAAGAACAGAGTATTAGTGTTGCCGAAGTACAGCATATTGAAGACGATGTGGATCAGCCAGGACCTTCGAAGAAAATGAGAATAAATAATAGTAAATCATTGCCCGGCGGTATAACTTGGAAGTTTGATAACAACTTCACGCCGAAAGATTTCGGTTTCGATCGTAGTAGTTCTGGTATAACAGACAATCTAAAAGTTCAAGTAGATTCCCCAGAACTGACAAATTTCAGACATTTTCTGAATGAAGGGTTAGTTGCTGTTATTACTGAAGAAACAAGCAGATACGCAGAAACAATGAAAAACAAAAACATGCCATCTTTTTCTAAGTGGGTAAACGTGAATATTGCAGAGATGTATAAATTCACGGCATTATGTATCTTGATGGGATTTATAGAGAAACCAGCTCTAAAGGATTATTGGTCAACAAACCCAGTTATTGAAACTCCATTTTTTGCAAAAGTCTGCTCACGAGATAGGTTCCTGCAAATTCTGTATGCTCTACATTTTATCGATAATGCAAACCTAGACAAAAATGATGCTCTAAGAAAAATAAGGCCTATTCTCTCTTCAATCAAGGAAAGTTTTGGTAGATCTCTGTATCCATTCGAAGATTTAGCAAGTGACGAAAGCCTCATTCTTTGGAAAGGTCATTAAGCTTTCAAACAGTATATACCTTCCAAACGCCATAGGTTTGGAGTTAAGCTCTTTGTCATATGCGACGCAGAAACAGGCTATATATTAGATCTTATAATTTACACCGGCGCCTCTACAAATATTCAACGAAATGAAGAATTCGGAATTTCCGAAAATATAGTTCTTACCCTTATGGAACCATATATGAATAATGGACATACCCTCTATGTCGATAATTGGTACACAAGTCCTGCGTTGTTTCACTACCTTCACGACAATAATACTGGAGCTTGTGGAACTGTTAGGTCAAACAGAAGGGGTATGCCTGATTTTGGACCAGTAGGAAAAGGAGACTGTAAAATAGCTCAAACTGACAAAATATTGGCTTTGAAGTGGTACGACAAACGTGTAATTCATATGCTAACATCTGTGGACAACGCAAATATGACAGAAACTGGCAAAACAGACTTCAAAACTGGTGACAAAGTTATGAAACCTGCGTGCATCATACAATACAACAGCAAAATGGGTGCAATCGATAAAGTGGATATGCAAGTAAGCTTCGTAGAATGCTTCAGCCACTTTTCTTGTTGTGGTTTGATTTTTGGTAGTGCTTACTGGAGGCGCAATGCCGGTTTTTGTGTCCACAGTTTCTCCCATGGTCTTCTGCCATTGGGCACTTGAATCTCTTGGACCTGCGGCTTCTACGCCGAAGTTAAAAATCTGCAGGAGTCTGGCTACGAGGTCTGCGTCGTTTTGGATGGGCGCCACTGAGTCTCTGGACTCAGAATTGAGGATGGAGGTATCATTCTTGTTTTGCTTCTCCATTTCCTTCCTGGTTGCTGACCTGGTGTTAGACATCTACCGGCTGCAAACGCCATTATGCGTTTTGTTGGGCCCCACGTTCGGCTTTCAAATTGTTACACACAATTGTTAACTTCGCGGATAGCCTGCCCAGGCTTAGCTCAGCCGTTCTCCCAGTAACAATGATGTTTGGGTGGAGGTGGGTTGATTAAACTCACAGTTCGACTTGTTAGTGATACCCTTTCTGTTTAGATGTTCTGCACTTTCTTTCTTTGTTTAAATAAAACACACAGCTCGCTCTTAGTACATGAATGGTTAAAACGTTTTATTCTTACAAGAAATGCATATTATAAACAAGGTCACATAAAGTTAAAACACATCTATATATGTATACATATATATATATATATATATATATATATATATATATATATGTATACATATACATATACATATATATATATATATATATATATATATATATATATATATACATGCAGAGATTAAAGTCACGAAATTTTACAGCGGGGTCACGCATTCGACTACCGCGCACTTCACAACACAATTGATAACTGATGTCTAGTGCGTGTGGTGATGTCGCTCTTCCAACTGGTCGGCTGACTGACTGCCCTGGGATTCGGACCCGCTTTTTATATGTTGTCGCTGGTGTGGAGAGGCCGCCCCACTCCTCAGCGATTTGTTCACGTTGTAGGTGGCGGGGCCTAGCTGTGGCATTGTGAATGCATAAATATTGGTAGGGCGATTGCTTGTTGGCACTCATGTCTGCAAATACATGAACCAGTCTACGCTCAAATACGTCATGACTTCAAACCGGAGGCCGCCGGTGGTAACAGGCACGGTTCCTGTAGGCACTTAATGTTGAGCGGCTTCGGGTGACCGGTCCAGTACTGTCATTTTCTTGCTCGCGAAGGTCCGCGACTGGACATTTTGTCGCGGACTGATTGTATCCGACCCCTGGCAAGCGATGGTTTCCATGTCCATGGTAAACGTTGTGCATCGTCCCGTGTATTCATACTTTCATATTTTTTGTTGATTTCTATGGGTTCACGTATTGTTCTTGTTCGTAGATCTGTATTATATTAAAGTTTTGGTATTTTCAAAATCTATTGTATGGCCAGCCTGTATTACCTAGATTTTGAAAATATCAAAATCTTTTATCTCTTTAATTCTTAGTGATATTAGGTATGGAATTCCTGGCAACACTGACTACCAGTATACTTTTTCCATATAAAACGAATGTTGATTCGTTATACTTTTCAACCAAGAGTCCTTTAGTTTTAGCTATCCAATATTTACTTATTATATTTGTTTTGGTGTCGGGTTCGTGGAGGAACAATGTTATGGATAGATCTGGTTTCTGACGGGGATGCTCCAACATCAGTTACTGGAATCACGACCCCGATGTTGCTACACCGTGCACAGGGTATAGGACTGTATACTCTTTGCTTTTTAAATCTTGAGTGACTGTTTGCTAGGTGAATAAATGAACTTTCATCTAAATATACTTATTTACACTATACAGGTATATTTATTTTGGATCTACTACGACTTATACTAACATGAAGCTGTTGTTGGGACTGGTGTCTCTTGTTAAAATGATTGTTATGTCGATGCTGTGACTGATATAAGACTCTGATTGATTCCGATCTATTCTGTACTGTTTAACAAGTAAGTAAAAATATACCACTACCCCCAACTATTACATATTAAAATCATATTGGATGAATAGTGTATTGTTTGAAGTCATAACGGGAAATTTTGTATATTATTTAATTTCTATTTTATACCTACAAGCAATAATACCCAAGGTTTACGGTAATGTCTTAAAATTCTAATCTTAACGAATAAATACATAATAAAATATCATTACTAATGAAGTATTAGTAGGTGTTATAAATCTAGGTATGTACCTTTGTACAGTAATGAATTTTAAGATACGTACATATTTAGGAATCGTGAGCCTATTATACATTTTAGTTAATAATGGCAGGTATATTAAAAGTCTGTTGAAATCGTTCACTGATAACCCTAGGCAATAAATAAACAGTTGCATGTATAAAGGAATAAATAACTTTGGCAAAATATCCCGATTATTAATAATCCTACGGAATAAATAGATTTGCAGAAATAAAGTATTCTTAGAAGTTAAACAAAGTTTTTACAACATATATGTGCTAATAAAAATATAGGAGTATTATGCAGTGGCCCTATCTCGAAAACGAACGTTAAATATTTATAAAATTGAAAATGTTCATGTTTGAACTCTATATCCTAAATTTACTTATATTTGACAATAAGGAATGTTTGAAATTAAAATATTAGGAAAGGATATTAAATGAATCCTCAATAATATTTATTTTTTTCTACGCAAATATCTTGAATTACTTATACCAATAATATTGCAACCTGTTATTGGTATTTTGCATTTAGTATTTTTTTTTATTATTTATAATTATAATATTATTTGCCAAGTTAATATAATATGTTTTGTAAAGTATAATTAGTACTCGATCTTTTGAAAACTTAAGCTTATTTCATCATGTAATCATTCGACACGTGTTCTTTTTATTTTGATTTGGTTTACTAAATGATATTTGTTGAATTTCTGTAATGTCTATGATCATATATTTTTGAAAAGCTCAAGGAAATTGCGAAACTTTTTTTGTTAAAACAATTTTTTATTATTCTTTGCATTAGACGAAAAAAGAGCGTACATATAGGTTTCAATACCTTTGTGCTTTATGTAAATCGTTATAAATAAGTTTCTAATTATAAATTTCAAAAAATTTGTGAGATGTTGCTGTAATTGCGGCCAAAGCTTCCCTTTTCGATCACCTAAACCCTCTAATTTGGAAGGTACCTACGTACTACTAATTAAACTATTTGTGTCATCCGCAATGATTAATAATGACATTTCTCTTAAACGTAAAAACATTAAAGTACATTATAACGCCAGTAAACCTCAAATCTAGGTAATCACTTTTCTAAACGTTTCCTTAACAAATTTACGCTTTTGTATGATTACTACCCTTTTGTATAAATAACGGCGATATGTATCATTTTAAAACAATGAAACACAAAGAATTTATTGTGCTTCTAATTCTCATTGTGTCATTGTGACTTTCAGCATTTGTACGACTGATTATCATTGGCGACACAAATTCCTTGTAACGAAAATGGAGCAATATATTTTATGTTATTTTTATACTTGGGTTCAAGGTAATTCCAAGAAGATTAAATCCTGTTAATGCTTGTCTATATATTATGTATTCACACAATAAAAGGAAGACGCAAAAATTACTCTCTCGTTACTTCTAGAACACACACCTTCCAACACACCCATTATGTTGGTCATCCAAGGTTAATTTTTTCAAGTAATATTATTAGCTGTACTATTATATTGCCTAATTACAATTTTGTCTCATTCTAAAACATGTATATGTATGTATGTATGTATGTATGTACAAATACTTTATGTGAAAATAATAATTGACAGGTGAAAATATAAAAAAGCATGTATTCAAGTTAATAATCAATAATTTATACATAAAAATTATGTGTAATTTTTAATATATTTGAAAGTGACTTGATTACTAAACTAATAATAATTAATTTAACCTTCTCAGATGATTAAAATATGAATTTGTTCCGATTGTATTTAGATCGAAGTTATTTTAAAATCTGTATCAAGTGAATATTTTCTAGGAGAAGAATAATGAACTACGAATAGGAAACAAAATGAATTCACTTACATTTAAAAAACTTTTCAGTATAATAAATTTTAAGTAAAAATTAATTTTTAATAATGATTAACTTTTAAGTAAAAATTCAACTAAATAATCAATGAATGTATTTATAATATATTTTCAAATTATTGTTAAGTGCTTTTTGTGTGCGTAGATCTTGATCATATACGAGGGTGCTAAGTCCCGGATTGGTACAAAATACAAAAATACAATTGAATTAATATAAAAAAATGTTTGATGTTTATTCACAGTAATTTTCATTCACATTAATACACTTATTGCAACGTTCTAAAAGTTTTGGAAAGCAGTGAACAAATGCATCCGAAGAAATGGTGTTCAATTCGGCGGTTACATATTTCTAAATATCTTCTATGTTTTGAAATGATTTCCTTTTGAGGACGGTTTCCACTGTAGGAAAGAGTAAAAAATCCACCAGTGCTAGGTCCGGTGAATAAGGTGGATGATTAATCTCAACAACTCGTTCTTTCGCGAAAAATACCCTCACAATTATGGAAAATGTCACGGTGCATTGTCATGTACCAAGAACAAATTACCCTTTTCTCGATATTTTGGTTGCACTCGATAAATGCGCTTGAGTAACATCTGCATTACTTCAACGTAGAATGCACCAGTAACTGATTGTCCTTCCGGTACAAATTCTTTATGAATTACACCTTGGCTATCGAAAAATGTAATCAGCATGGTTTTGATTATGGATTTTTGCAAACAAAACTTGTTGGTTCTTGGTAATGTCTTCCCAACCCACTGCACGCTCTGGCGCTTCGCCTTAGGGTTGAACTGACACACCAATGATTCATCAGCAGTGACAATGCAGTCAAGAAAATTTTCATCGTCGCGACAATTCTAAACAAAGTCTTCATACGATGCGACTCTTGTCTGCTTTTACTCATCCGTAAGATTGTGTTGCACAAATCTTCCTCTTTCCCAAATCTTTCCCATCATTCAGAAGATCATTCGTCGATCTCATGCCACAAGTTCACGCACTTTTGCGATCGTATCTGCATTTCGACAGATTGATGGACGTCCAGTTCTAGCTCATCTTGTACACGCTCACGTCCATCTTTAAGTAACTTAAACAATTCAAACGCAGTAGTATGATTTAAGGTGTTATCATCGTAGACAGATTTTAACAACTCGTAAGTTTCTGTTACAATTTTACTCAATTTACAACAAAATTTAATATTTACTTGTTGCTCCATTACGTCTGACAGTCGTAAGGTAAGGCACACTTGCGTTCTACTCCGAAATTAACAGCTGCTTCAGATTTGCTTGACCGGCATCTTATGGTGAAACTGTGACCTATTAACATGCTGCTTTATTTTTGGATCCATTTCAGGTGACTCAACTACAGCAGCGTCAATACTGGAGTTAAACTGCTACGCCTCGTTAATTGGTACGTAAAATTATAACAAGAGTTACAAACAGAATTACAATGTTAATGAAATTATGTAAATTTGTATCAGTTACTTAAACTACTAGGTTGACGAATACAATGTGCGCAGTATTGTGGGACATTTGAGGTAGAAACGTCAGTTATTAATGTGAATGATTCAATCGGTGTTTGCTTTTTGTGATTTTGTTCAAATATTTTATTACTCGTAATTATTTCTTCAATGTATGAAACGCGCTTCAGTGAAATACGCTTGCGATTCAGCGCAAATTTTAAGGCTGGAAAGTCGTGGCCCAAACTGAAAACAGTTTTTGGTTATCGTATGAGAACGAACGGTGCAATGTAGATTTCGTAAGTTTTATGGTGGAAATAAGTCCCTCTGAGACAACAGTAAAATTTTTAGAATCTTGGTGGAAGAATATACAAGTTAGAATACTAGATAACATAAAATGTTAACTACAATACAACACAACGATATTTTCATGCTATGGACAAAGTTAAGAAGTTGGATGAAGTATCTAATCAATTTTTTTCAGACAAATTAGATGATCCGTTTAAATAAGTTCTCTGCATGTGATGAATAACGGACATCATACAACACATGTGGGAAAGCATTTCGATAGTTAGGTAAACACGAAGTCCCAAAATGTGCACGAAATCGTCTATTTCATTAACATGTAGTTCTGATAATTATTTACTAGAATACACATGTATAAATAATAATTCCTTTTTCTCCAATACCGGAAGAATAAGAATGAATAGTAACTATATTCAGCAAATACCAGAAAAATTGAAAATATAATGTTTTGCTCTCATAAGTAGACATATAGTTGATGGAGATAATACATCACAAGCAACAGTTTCGAAACTTAATAATTGAATCTATGAGACAGTCTATATTCACTGGACTTAACTTCAACATGTTATCCCTTCTTCATACTTCTTAATGTTGAAGTCGTTCGGATCTTTTGATTGGTATCTGCAGATGTTCTAGCAGATTAAATTATTTTTGTTAAAAAGAAATATTTACCAGAATCCAGCTTTTACTTTTATTCCTGAAATCAACACCTGCTCAATATTAGTATTATTTTTTTATTTCTAGAGTAACAAAAATGTATACCGGGATGAATTTTCCTCCTGACATCTTTTTATGTTGGCAGTTAAAGCTTGATTAATATCTAAAATTTTTTTCGAAAGTTACAGCAATGCGTGCCTAAATGGCAAATCATAAAATCATTAGAGTAATGCTATATTTATTTTTCTGGTAAACACATTTGAAATTTTCAATGTGCAAAAAATTTTGGTTACAGTGGAAATCCACAATTTGTTGCTGAGGTGATATTAATTACATAAATGGTGTATAATCGCTTTGAACGATTGAAGAATTGATATCAGTGAATTAGTTTAGCACCGATCTGAAGACTTGTTAATGAATAAGTCATTGCAGGAACGGAGCAGCATTTTAGGAGATCTTCAGAAAGATTATCACAAACATGGTAAAATAACAGTTACGATTTGGTACTTCAGCATTGTTGATCAAAGTTCTGGTCTCACTTCCTGTTAAATCATTTTGATATAAATCATTATATGAGAATGATTTAAGAGGAAGTGAAACCCTAATCTTGAAATATACATATACATTTTTTTTTCAAATATAATCGTTTTTATTGTAGCAAACAAACTTTTAAAATATGCAAAAGATATATACGCTATGTATATATATTTATAGAAATACCACTTGGATATTGAGATTTGGATCTTTAATGTTAAATATTGATGATATCTATTTGGTAAATATATAGTTCTTGAATTTACTATTAAACAGTAAACACTATTAAACTATTTTTAATATTTTATAATTTCTAAGGCATTGGAAGATTCAAATAATTTTGTAAATATAATGAAAATGTATCCCGAAAATCCAATATATAGCCTCAGTACAATTTAATTGTAACAGAATTTTGTGAAACAGGAACTAATTAACAGCCTTGGAGTCTTCACAGGTTCTTTTAGTAGTTACCATAGTAATGTTTGCATTAATTATATGAGATACAACCGTATTCTTCTTGAATTATGTATATATATATATATATATATATATATATATATATATATATATATATAAGGTAAATTCAATTAGTCGGCGATTAAAGGTCTGGTTATTACTTCAAAGTGTATATATTTAAAATAATCCTACATGTTTCGGCAATGATGCCTTTGTCAAGGATATAAAAAATATAAATTTATATTTTTTATATCCTTGACAAAGGCATCATTGCCGAAACATGTAGGATTATTTTAAATATATACACTTTGAAGTAATAACCAGACCTTTAATCGCCGACTAATTAAGTTTACCTTATCATACCAAGGTCACGAAAATACTATATATATATATATATATATATATATATATATATATATATATAGAACATATTCTATATATAGAATATATATAACTTAAGACTCAACACCTACACTAAAACAATCACATACAATATACAACATACCCTGCAAAGACTGTGACAAAGTATACATAGGCCAAACAAAGCAGTTACTACAAGAAAGATTGAAAGGTCACAAATACGCAAAAAATCAAACTGCTTTAAAAAAACACCAATTGACACTAAAACATAAGTTTGATTTTGATAACACCAAAGTAATAACACAGAAAAAGAATACAAAAGCTAGGGAGGTCTTAGAAATGATCCATATTTTCAAAAACAGCAGAACAATCAACGACAGAAACGAAATTGATGGACTTTCCAAACTCTATTACCCACTCATTAAACAATAGATAAATCAAAACCCCCGCACACACAAACACAAACCAAAAAAAAATTTTTTTATATCAGTTCCCATATGTAAATACTTTAACTATATACCCCTAAACACGGTCCTGACCACTTTGCTAATTCCAAAAATAGAACAGAAATTAAACTCTCTGAACCAAAGACACAGACAGTTACAATATTCGAACCAGTGCTTGTCGGTCCGTAATAAAAAAAAGGTCTCGGATGTCCCCGATAACACATGTTGCACAGAATTCGTGTTTTTGAAACCCAACAAAAAAACGGTGAGTTTATTGTCATTCAATGTTTTCTTTACTGTATTTGTAGTTTAATTCAAGTTTCCAATTCATTTATACAGATCACTTTCATTTTTCCTTACTTATCATTAATCTAATTTTAATTTAATTTTAACTTTAATTGTTAATTTAATTGGTAATTCAGTTTTTAATTTAATTTTAATTTTAATTGTTAATTTAATTGTTAATTCAGTCTCACAAAAGCAAACACAGTTCTCATGTTTTCATTGTATTAATTCTTGTTTCTAGTTACTTGAAAAAGACTGAATAATAATAAAAGTCGAAACGTCGTAGAATAAAACATCAAAATTCAATAAAAGGTCGCTAAACCAATAAAAAGTCTATTATTTTTAATATATATATATATATGGTAAACCTAATCAGTAGGCGATTAAAGGTCTGTATATTACTTCAAAATATATGTATTTAAAAAACTCTACATGTTTCGGCTGTGTACGCCTTTATCAAGAGAATACAAAATATGAATGATAGGATATAAATGTCAAGTAATGAATTACTTGACAGTCTGTTGTTAATTGAATTTTTTTCTTGTTTAATATTAATCATTTCTTAAATTTCCCCTTTTTATTGTGTGTTGTTTTTTATCAATTATCTGTGTGTTTTCAAAATCGAAATGGTAACCGCGTTCTATATATATATATATATATATATATATATATAATAACTTCGTGACCTTGGTATGATATGGTAAACCTAATCAGTAGGCGATTAAAGGTCTGTATATTACTTCAAAATATATGTATTTAAAAAACTCTACATGTTTCGGCTGTGTACGCCTTTATCAAGAGAATACAAAATATGAATGATAGGATATAAATGTCAAGTAATTCATTACTTGACTTGATATCCTATCATTCATATTTTGTATTCTCTTGATAAAGGCGTACACAGCCGAAACATGTAGAGTTTTTTAAATACATATATTTTGAAGTAATATACAGACCTTTAATCGCCTACTGATTAGGTTTACCATATCATACCAAGGTCACGAAGTTATTATATATATATATATATATATATATATATATATATATATATATATATAGAACGCGGTTACCATTTCGATTTTGAAAACACACAGATAATTGATAAAAAACAACACACAATAAAAAGGGGAAATTTAAGAAATGATTAATATTAAACAAGAAAAAAATTCAATTAACAACAGAAGTGATATAAAATCTAAGCAGTATATACTATAACTTAATAAAATAACGATCTGCAATTTATCATCATAAATATATGTTGCTATTATATAAATTTCTATTATATGATATTTAAATATCTGTACATTAGCTTATTATGCTGGCAGTTCCGTGTTAAGATCCCTGACTAGGCTACCCGAGTAGGTTTTCGTGAATGTATCTTTGAATATTTTAATTTTATCCATGACAATTGCAGATATATGACATTAATATACTGTCATTTATATTTTTAATTTCTTTGACAAAGGCACTATGTGCCGAAACATGTAAGATTATTTTAAATATATACATATTAAAAGTAAAACAGACCTTAAATCGCCGACTAATTGAACATTACCATATCATACAATGGTCAAGAAACAAGGTATGATCCCCAAGGAAAAGTGAAAGAGATGTCACCGAAACGTCAAGATGAAAGTTGTCCTTCTCAGGACGAAATCATCCAAACGCGGCGAAATACCACGAAGATGTCCCGTATCGTTATGTTAAAATTTTAGGAGTGTAAAGACGACTTCATTTCAAGTATCAAAAACGCAAAACTTGTATATCCATTTTTATTTGTTTCAAAGTTACAGATCTATGAATGGATTGTCAGATCATGAAAAAAAATGTAATCCTAAAGTCAAAAAAAACTGATTTTAATTAAAAAAGTTCGATTAATAATATTTTCGAAATGTCCACCTCCTTGTTGAATGCAGGTTTGTGCCAGTAAGCCAACAGAAGAAGTACTTATCCGAATTTCATATTTGTTTTGTCGGATTTCTCGGTTGCCAGGTCGGTAGCCAGGTGAATACGATCCAACAGCTCTTCTTTTGTGTTCGAAACTTGCACGTAGACTAAATTTTTCATATACCCCCATAAATAAAAGTCAAGGGGATTAAGATCGGGTGATCTGGGTGGCCATGTAACAGGACCACCTCGACCAATCCATCTTGGGTAATTGACGTTAACACAATTTCGGACAGCAATTCCGAAATGTTGTGGTGCCCCATCCATGTGAAACCACATGTCTCGTAGAACATTCAGTGGGACATCCTCTAAAAGGCCGGCAGTTCGTCAATAAGAAATTGAAGGTAATTGTCTGCATTTAACCTCCCAGAAAGAACGACAAGACTAACCAAAAAGTCATCGGTAGGGGCCGCCCAAACGTTAATAGAAAATTCATGTTGAAATTAGATGGGCGTATCGCTTTTGGATTTTCTGATGACCGCCTGTGCAGGTTTGTAATACCACTTCTCGTGAACGTAGATTCATCTGTCCAGAGGACTGTTCTGCAGAAATTAAATTGAAGCCGTGACTGTCTTAATATCCAGGTAAAATAAACTAGAGGAGCATAGTGGTCTACCTCAAGCAAACCGTGTCCCCTGCGATAGTGATATGGATACAAGCCCTCATGTTTTAAAATTCACCAAACTGTCGTTCGTAGCATTCCTAGTTGTCTAGCAATTCGACGTACACTGAGAGTTGGATCTCTTGTAACAATAGCTACTGCTTCTTCCTCTAAGTCTGCTGGCAAATTTACTCCTCGATAAAAAAGATAATCCAGTCCGCATTCCCGAAATTGTCTGTGTACTTTGAGAAACGTTCTGTAATGAGGAATGCGCCTATCGGGAAACCGATGTCGGTATTCAATAACTGCTTGACGTGCCCTGCCGTTATAGTAGCCATACACAAAATGCAGGTTCGCATACTCTTGAGAAGAAAATCGGTAAGGCATTTTGAATAAAGAAAACATGTCCACTCACTAATAAGCTGTTGTATGAACTGAAACGTAATGTAATCCTTTATTAAAGAATGCAACGTTAACAGTCATCTAAACATTTGTTTATTGTATGATATTCATGGTTCAGCACGAAATAAGCAAGGACCTTCTTTATCATAAATCAATTTCCTGTACACTTTTTTGTAGATCTCCAAGAAATTACTGTATGGACTACGACACGTGTTTATTTTTTTAGGATAACAGTTTATTATGCGACGTTAACAAGCACAGGCCTGTTATTGAATCGAATAACTTTTTTTAAATAAAATCAGTTTGTATTGACTTTAGGATTACATTTTTTTTCATGATCTGACAATCACATTCATAGATCTGTAACTTGGAAACAAATGAAAATGGATATACAAGTTTTTCGTTTTTGTTACTTACAATGAAGTCTACTTTACACTCCTAAAATTTGAACATAACGATATGGTACACTTTGTATATATATATATATATATATATATATATATAAATAATTATTTCTTGACTTTTGTATATTATAGTAGGTTTAGATATTCGGCGCTTTAAGGTCTGTTTTACTTTAATATGTATATATTTAAAATAATCTCTTACATATTTCGGTAAATATTAGCTTTATCAAAAAACTAAAAATGACAGTATATTAATGTCAAAGTTATATAAGGATGTAGCCATGGTGAGAAATACATATTCAAAATACATTCTACATTCAATTCAAATAATAATAATTCCTGACCTAACAGTCCCAACAGTTGGACACCAATTTCAAAGGGATTAGTAAGTCATGAGTTATTATTACATTTGCGCCCGTGGAGCGACTTAAGATGTTAAACTGTCGGCATTCGCCTAGAACGAGAAGGAAAACCACGAAAACCTACTCAGAGAACCCAGCCTCGGGTTGAAATCGGGACTGTCGGCATGATAAGCAGTGCGCTAGGTATCTATATAACGCAGGACATATATTCAAATATGTATAATACATGATTGTAAATTACAGACCGTTACATTATTAAGTTATAGTATATACTGCTCATATTATTAATAGAATTTTTTTCTTTTTATTAATTTCTCTTTTATTGTGTGTTTTTCTCTATTAATTATTTGTGTGTTTTCAAAGTCGAAACCGTGATCACGTTGAAGTTTGTGTGTAAATAAAGCAGTTTTGTCTGTTTTGTAGTATTTGCGGGCTTGTATTCTTTTGTATAAATATTGTTTAGTTTGACCTATGTAGTCACTATCGCAGTCGCGAAACACATGTTGTCTATAAAATACCATGTCGTGACTGTTTTTTTTTACTTTCTTTATGCCTACATAGTCACTACCTCAGACAGAAGTGGAATACCTAGCCTATCAGTTTAAACAATATGTTCTCGTACATATAAAACACCAAAAATTTAGTGTAAAAATTTAATTAGCATATTGCAATTAACGAATTAAATAATAATTTTAATTATTATTTACTATATTGATAGTATTATATATACTTTAATAATTATGTATTATATATATTTTTCTTTCAAAATTTTGTTAAATATCACTACTTCCTCTACTTTTAATTATTTTTTAATAAAATCCTATTTATATTTCTATCAAAGACATTGAAGAATTGCCATAATATTCGACAAACAAAAAATCTTTATATTCAAGATGTATAAATATACATTTGAAAATACAGATTCAGAAATAAGAAAGAAAGTAAGAAATTAAATATTTCAAGAGAGAAAAAAAATTCCTGCCTCACAAAACCGGGAAATGGCTCAAAAAGTATAACAATCATAGCTATCATAGGATAGATTGCGATTCTTGTTTGAGGAATATTCATTGCATGGGCAGCGAATATCGTATCTGCCACAACAAAAGACATTGGAAGATATGGCTTCGTTAAATGTAGAAATTACAATAACTTCAGTGACCTAAATTATAAGTAAATCAAGTTTCAGAATTTGCGAAGTACACTCGTAAAATGCGTTAAAATTGCTTGTTTGAATAATTGAATTGATATATATATATATATATATATATATATATATATATATATATATATATATATAGTAAACCTAATCAGTAGGCGATTAAAGGTCTGTATATTACTTCAAAATATATGTATTTAAAAAACTCTACATGTTTCGGCTGTATACGCCTTTTTCAAGAGAATACAAAATATGAATGACAGGATATAAATGATATGCTATATATATCCTGTCATTCATATTTTGTATTCTCTTGAAAAAGGCGTATACAGCCGAAACATGTAGAGTTTTTTAAATACATATATTTTGAAGTAATATACAGACCTTTAATCGCCTACTGATTAGGTTTACCATATCATACCAAGGTCACGAAGTTATTATATTTATATATATATATATATATATATATATATATATATATAAAATATAACAGTTAGGGCCGACCAGATATGCCACATTTTCTCACTACCGACAATACTTGTGTAAATTCATAGATTTCTTTAAAAACATTGTAAAATAACAACACCCTTCTTGATTTTATATATATATTTTTTAAATTAGTTTGTAACTTAAGCTTTAGATGTAAGCACCAGAGGAAGTCACTGTTCTGGCGAAACAATTGTCATGTTACGATTAAAGATTAAAAGTGAAGATTAGAACCGTAGTTTTATTTCTATTTTAAATTGCTTGTCATTACATTTTATGCAGTAATCGTAACGTATACGAATTTACAAAAGTATTTTTAATAATATAAAATATTATTAAAAATGGGGTGTGAAGAACACAATACAAGTTATATATTTGTGAATGTATCTCCTCTCCAGAGACGCAGATACGTATTTCACCTTTCTACAGGATCGTCGGTACGCCCCTGCTGGAGAAGAGATACACTCAACCAAATATAACTACCTTGCTATCAACGTCTCTGCGTATCTGCGTCTCTGGAGAGGAGATACATTCACAAATATATAACTTGTATTGTGTTCTTCACACCCCATTTTTAATAATATTTTATATTATTAAAAATACTTTTGTATTATACAAATTGGTGTGGTTTTTACCCACTCATGTATGTTTCAAATTATTTTGTTATATACGTATACGAATTTTCTTAAACATGTTTGTAAAAATGGGCTGCTGCTTTCTTCTAAATCATATTATAATATTTTTAAGTTCGTCAATGGCTGTTGGTGACCTCTCTCGAAATAATAAACTGTTAGCATATTCCAAACGTAAGTGCCTATCAGGAGGAATGAGATCGAATGAATGAGCGAGCTATGGAAACCCTATACCGCATAGACTTAAACGGTTCAATCCTACTTGCCTGCTTCCGGGATTTTAGTCTTCTAATAGCGACATAAAATAATTTTCTCTTTTACAGGAACCTGTCAATGGTTTCCTATATATCAATAATTTCAAACATACAATTTACTTATTGTATTATCTTTTTACAGATTATAAATAAATTTGGAAGTTAAAAAGAAAAAAACAAAGACTGAAGGGAAAACCTAAATTGTAGGTGACCGGTAGATTACTTTCAAGTCATCAATATTCCATATATATTTCTCAATTAATTTGTTTCATTTGCCTTTAGTTAAGTAAATCCATTACATTTTATACAAAATGGTATATAATGAAAGTTTTGTCTTTTTCGCTGAGTAGTTTACTAATGATTACCTTTTTCACATCTCATTATTAGTGATAAAAACACAAGAAAATGTTTTTAAATTCGAGCATTGTTTTCACTAATATAGAGCTGAGCGATCCTATGGACCTAGTTTGTTAATTGTTGTCAATCAACTTAGAGGAAAAAAAATTCAAAAGCCGGTACCAACTAACAAGGATTTGTTGAGTAGTTCAAAAATTCGATACACAGGAAACACAACTTAAATGTTACCCTGATTCTTCTGTTACCGTGACAATTAATGTGAACTGAATAACGGATATCTTCGAAAATGAATTTTAGTTAAACGTCTAATAGGAGAGTGTTCTAGAAAATAGAAGGTTCCTTCCTAAAATATAGCTTGGATGACGTTTAAATAATGCGATCAAGCCTGCGAGAGTTGTATATTGTGCCTCAATGTTATTAACAGCATATTAAACTTAATGGCTATATTGACTGATGTACAACTCGTTTTATAGCTTAGAACAACCAAATAGTGAGAGTGTAACTAACAATTTGATGTGCAATGTCTGCTAACGCCATACTAGATCCTTATTTTATTGAAAACTTAAACAGAAATATTGTTAGGAGAAATCTCAGATGATTCTTCTCTTCGAAAAATATTTTATTCGGTACAAAATGGTTTTATAAAGTTGGAGTTAGATGCCACACGACGAGAGAATCGGTTGGAAAGCTTCATTAGAATTTTGAGAACCGTATAAATTTCCCGCAGTATAGGGTTTCCATAGCTCGCGCATTCGTTCGATCTCATTCCCCTGATAGGCACTTACGTTTGGAATATGCTAACAGTTTATTATTTCGACAGAGCTCACTAACAGCCATTGACGAACTTAAAAATGTTATAATATGAAGTAAAAGAAAGCAGCAGCCTATTTTTACAAACATGTTTAAGAAAATTCGTATACGTTACGATTACTGCATAAAATATAATGACAAGCAATTTAAACGTATTTTACGAGTGTATTTCGAAAATTCTGAAACTTGATTTACTTATAATTTAGGTCACTGAAATTATTGTAATTTCTATATTTAACAATGCCATAGCTTCCAATGCCTTTTGTTGTTGCAGATACGATATTTTCTGCCCATGCAATGAATAATCCTCAAAAAAGAATCGCAATCTATCTTATGATAGCTAGGATTGCTAAACTTTTTGAGCCATTTCCAGGTTTTGTGAGGCAGGAATTTTCTTTCTCTCTTGAAATATTTAATATCTTACTTTCATATTTATTTCTGAATCTGTATTTTCAAATGTATATTTATACATCTTGAATATAAAGATTTTTGTTTGTCGAATGTTATGGCAATTCTTCAATGTCTTCGATAGATATAAATAGCATTTTATTAAAAACTAATTAAAAGTAGAGGAAGTAGTCATATTAGACAAAATTTTGAAAGAAAAATATGTATAATATATAATTATTAGACTATATATAATACTATCAGTATAGTAAATATTAATTAAAATTCTTAGTCAATTCGTTAAGTGCAATATGCTAATTAAATTTTTACTCAGGCAGTGATTATGTAGTCATAAAGTAAAATTGTGGTAAATGTTTTTATTGTTATTAACTCTGATTCGTCATTTCGTTAACTTGGATTTTGTTCAGATTTGTCTGCAATAATTGCGAAGCAATAGCAGGATCGATATATGAGGCAAGGATCAGCCATGTCGTCTGCCTATGTAGCAGTAGTGACATTACGAGTTGTTGGCTGATTGGCCGTGTAGTTCCTCATAATTGCATGTTGTGATCTGAAGCCAAATTGGTCTTGAGGAATAATCTGGTGCCTTTTCAATATAGGTATATATACGTATATATATATATATATATATATATATATATATATATATATATATATATATATATTGAAGAGCGCCTGAAGGGCATAAATAATAATTGCAAAATCAAATGTTTAAATATAATGTAAGATAATTTAAAACAAATGAATTACAAATATCTATATTAAATATGCTATCCAATGTTACACACAGATGGGGTTGTATAACATATTAAATCTGTTACATGCGTATACTTCAAAGATACATAATCGTTTAATAACGAAGTATACTTAACCTAAACGGCTGCTCATGTGTATAAATTCTTATAGTTATTTTCGGATGGGCTGAATTGGTGTTAAATGTCCGGCTTCGAAGAACAATTATACTCTTGTGTTGTGCATGGTAAAATACACTTAAAAATGTAGGTTCGGTGCCTCCAATAGAATACGTACAAAATCAGCTGATGACAACACAATAAATAATGGTAATACTATTTTCAAATCTACTAAATAAAACGAGTGAGATAAGTAATAATGTAAAAGACTTTAATGAAGATGTTGAATAACAGGTAAGTGATCAAATTAATTAAATTATGAATAATCAAAACGTATCATGTCACGTGATAAAATAAACATGAACTAAAATTCTAGGTTAAGCATAACTACTAAATGAACGTGAAATTAATAAGACTAAATGCATAACTAATACTATTATTAAATTTAATTATATTTAAAACTGGAAACTGTATTCTTCTTGACTTAACTTAAATTATACTAATATTAAAATGTATCATAAGTTATATCGAATAAAAATTATTTAATTGAGGTTTTATTTGGTGAAGTGAATTAATTTAACATTTTCAAAAATTTGTAGGAGGTTAAAAGAATACTTATGTAGAAATAGACAGGAATTGGTTAGTCTGGAGTTTGCTAGTAGATCCGTAAATACAGGATACAAGTTTGGACGGGCAATCGAACGGCGTCCCCGCTTGGTGGCGATCTAACTGCAGGCTTTCCCGGTGAAATGGTATTTTTGGTTTCTGAGGCACTGGTTATCGTCTGGACTCGCAAAATGCGTCAAAAAAGGAACTGGATATGCAGGTAAGGTATTACTAGGTTCGTTGTATAGATTTTCGAATTTAATTTATGATTTTTCTTTTAATTTGCAGAGAGGCACTTAGATACGTCGAAGTGTTTAATGGAGTTTTTACTTAGTGACGCTAGCTCTCGTTTCTTCCGAATGCTAGCTTCTTATTCGTCTAATCTGTATGTATTTTTATAATCTCGATACTTATTTATAATGAAAATGACAATTTAGTCATTCAAAATATACATATGCTTAATATAAATAACATATTTTATTTTAGTAAATAAATAATTGACGTGTGAATGTTGATAATTGTACATATTGCTAATTTTATGGATGGGATATTTCCAGCTGTAGTTATTTCACATAAGTACAGGCTCGCCTAAATAATTGGTGTCATTTATTATTGATCAATTAAGTTGAAATATCTTTGGAAATACAAGACATCGGAATAAAATGACTAAGGCAAATGAAAAGATAAGCATAAATAAATATGAGAATTAATTTTAAACAATTAGAAACGCGAAATCAACTTTATTGATATGTCATAAGAAGAATTCAGTAAAAATAATTTCTTAATTTTCTAATAATTACATGTAGACGTTAAAAATCTGTTTCTTGCAAACTAAGGCATTCTTATGTGTAGGCTTGACCTACATCAATATATATATATATATATATATATATATATATATATATATATATATATATATATAAATATAATAACTTCGTGACCTTGGTATGATATGGTAAACCTAATCAGTAGGCGATTAAAGGTCTGTATATTACTTCAAAATATATGTATTTAAAAAACTCTACATGTTTCGGCTGTGTACGCCTTTATCAAGAGAATACAAAATATGAATGACAGGATATAAATGTCAAGTAATTAAGTTGCTATGGTTTAAATTATTCAAAGATACATTCTAGTAATAATAATAAATCATGCCTTAGTATTCCAAAAAATAGATAACAAGGTGTGGAAATATGTGTTGTTCGCTGCTAGCAATTTGTGTCTCCTTCTGGGTATGAACTTGTGTGCTGTTTGATGCTGGCAGCTTGCGTCTCTCTATGGGTGTGTGGTTTTGTGTGAGAGCGTAAGTGTAGGGTTTTGTATGTCGGTGCGTTCGTGCGTGTGTTTAGTGATCGGTCGCATGAATTTAGAGAGGTCGGATAACCAGCCGTTGCGTAGGGCCGCCAACCCTTTCCCGACAACTTCGTTACAATTCCGTGCAGTACTTCGACGGTCTGACCCCCGCCCCAACGAGGCAAGGCGCAGACAGGCGAAGCGCACCCTGTACGGGGTTGCTCATCGCAACTAAGGGAACACTCTTAGTGGCTACCTCGGTCGACGATGGTCACACTTGTGCCATCTTAACGTTTTCCGCCGAAGCGGGGGCATAGCACACACGTCGAACGTGTGTGTGCTGTTAACGGCAGCCTAGCCAGGTTGTCGCCCAGGACCGGTCCTAGTGGTGTGTGCATTGCGCGGCGACGAGATAGCGCCGCGTAGCATGGTTCCTCACTCTTGCCGGAAAGGCGGAATGACACCTGACTGCCCAACGGGCAGACCCCCCTAGAGTTTTGTAGCGCATATGCTAGGCTACAACCCAGTAGAGGACCACATCAGCAAAAAACAGAAAACAGGTATAGGCAGGCAAAAGCAACATGAGTTATTATTACGTATGCGCCCGTGGAGCGACTTAAGATGCAAAGTTGTCGGCATTCGCTCAAAACGAGAAGGAAAACCACGAAAACCTGCTCGGACAACTAGACAGGAATCAAAACACGGAACAGTCAGCATGATAAGCAAAAGTATATGATATTTAAATGATATTTAAGTAACATAGGGTATATAACAAAAAAAATATATAATATGATGGTAAATTGTAGATCGTTACAAAATTAAATTATAGTATATACTGCTTAAATTTTTTATATCATTTCTGTTGTTAATTGAATTTTTTTCCCGTTTAATACTGATCATTTCTTTAATTTGTCTTTTCACTGTGTGTTGTTCTTTATCAATTATCTGTGTGTTTTCAAAATCGAAATGGTGATCGCGTTGTAGTTTGTGTGTAGACAATGCAGTTTTGTCTGTTCTAGAGTATTTGTGGGCTTGTATTCTTTTGTATAAATATTGTTTCGTTTGGCCTATGTAGTAACTATCGCAATCGCGACATGGTATTTTATATACGACATGTGTTTCTCGATTTTTTCTATTTTAGGTTTAAGTTTTGAAAATAAATGTTTATTAGTATTACTAAGTTTATATGTTGTAGCTATATCATATTTTTTTAAAGTGTATTTAATTTTTTCCGATAGTTGTGGAACATATGGAATTGTGATATATGTTGTGTCATTGTTCAAATTTTTATTGGTGTCTGCAGTGTTGTATATTTGGTGTACTCTTTTTTTAATAGTTTGGTCTATAAGTTGTGGTGGATAATTATTATCAGTTAGGATTGTTTTAATTTTTTTGATGTTATCTTTTCTGTATTGAGTATGTGATAGTTTTACTGCCCTATCAGTCAGATTATTTATAATCATTTTATTGGATACTGTAGGAGCATTTGAGTGGTAATTCATATATCGAAAAGAAGCTGTGGGTTTATTATACCAATTTGTATAAATAGTACCCTGTCTATCATATCTCAAAGAAATATCAAGAAAATTAATACTGTTATTAAATTCTTCTTCAATAGTGAATTTTAATTTGTTGTGAAAACTGTTGAATTTATTTAAGAGATAGTTTATTTTGTTGGTCGGAATACATGTTATGATATCATCAACATATCTTTTGAAAAAAATGGGGTGGAAGTCTAATGAATTGATAACGTTTTGTTCTAAATGTTCCATTACTAGATATGCAACAGGAGCAGCTAAAGGAGGGTTGGTGGCCCTACGCAACGGCTGGTTATCCGACCTCTCTAAATTCATGCGACCGATCACTAAACACACGCACGAACGCACCGACATACAAAACCCTACACTTACGCTCTCACACAAAACCACACACCCATAGAGAGACGCAAGCTGCCAGCAGCAACCAACACACAAGTTCATACCCAGAAGGAGACACAAATTGCTAGCAGCGAACAACACATATTTTCACACCTTGTTATCTATTTTTTGGAATACTAAGGCATGATTTATTATTATTACTAGAATGTATCTTTGAATAATTTAAACCATAGCAACTTAATTACTTGACATTTATATCCTGTCATTCATATTTTGTATTCTCTTGATAAAGGCGTACACAGCCGAAACATGTAGAGTTTTTTAAATACATATATTTTGAAGTAATATACAGACCTTTAATCGCCTACTGATTAGGTTTACTATATATATATATATATATATATATATATATATATATATATATATATAAATATTTGATTTTAGTATTCAATGAATTGAGCAAACGTTACACAGATTTATATAGTTAAGAACGGAACTAAAGGAATACGAATTCTTTACTCAAATGTTATAATTTTTTAATGAACCTAAAGAAGATAGAGAACTAAGTGGATTTTGGAGATAATTGATAACTGATTTTGTGATACTATACTTTCTTGTCAACAAAGTTAAAAGTGCAGCAGTAATATGATGCATTAAATCAGCTTATAATTATCTTCATGTATCTACATATATTTTGCGATTTTGTTCTATTTTAAGTAGTACTTCTCTGGAAGAATAAAACAATATATATAGAAGTCTAATATATTCAAAATAATAGTATCTATAATATACATGGCGAATGCTTTCTCAAGTTGCTTAGTTTAGTTTATATAGAACTAACCCACACACGACATATCACGAAGTAGATACAATTACCGTCATGACCCACCCTTCCGATATGGGAAAAATGCTGCAACGATTTAGAAATGTGCAATTATTCCGAGGATTCTTTTACTATCATTTTATGTTTTACATGCTTTTATTGTTAATTAGCGAGGTCATAACCTTGACTCACGATAGTAATGCATTCAATTTAGTAATACTGTAGGCGTTTATTCCTTAATATATTTACGACGAAATTAACATGATTAACATTTCATACACCTTACATCTATCGATAACAAAGAGGTGTAACGTATTTAAATTTACATTCATTTGAACTTTCGCTTCATATTAACGTGCCCTTCTACATAATTCGGTCGATTTCAGAGACAAGCATTAATCGATTGAAAGAGTAAATAAATTTGTAGGCACATATATGACATTCTCATATTTTCTAGAATATTTGCTATAATTTGATATTTTTTTTTCGATAAAATAGAATATTATTCAAATTACATAATTACAAATGTTTTAATTTAATACAATTTTGCTGTTAAAATGCGTTTGGCCGCGTTTTACTCATAATTTCAAAACTGATATTTTTTCATTGAGTAACACCGGGAGGATATTGATTCTTCTGACTTTATTCTGGAATGATATTATGAAAAATTGCAAATCCTCTTATCCGCTACCCACAACAAGGCTAGTAACACTATCAAGTATCGTAGTATCTTAGAATGTCTGACTTTCTTTTTCGTGTTACGAAAATAAATTTGCTGGATTTATTTTCTCTTTTATTCCATAAATAAAAGATTAAAGATCGAAAGGGAATTTATAACCACCTAAAGAACTTAACAGGTACGTTGGCCACAGAATATACTCTCTGGAATATCGCAAGGAGAAGAAATCGATCCCAGCTGTCTAATCCTGTCATCACAACAGAAAATAGAAAATGGGTAAGAAGGAATGACGAAAAAGCCCACATGTTTGCTAGTTACTCAACTAAAATATTTTAACTTTTTCTTTACAAAAACTGTGATGATGATAGTGAAATCCATCGCCTTCTAGAATCTACTTATCAACTTGAATCACCTCTAGTAAATTTGAAAATAAATATGTTAAAAATATAATTAATAGAGTTCTGAATTCAAAATGACATGATTTAATTACTGTTCTAAAAAAAAACTATCCACAAAAAGTTTAAGGTACTTAGTGCAAATATTCAATGCCATTTCAAGAACAAGTCTATTTCTCTGTTCAATTCCAAAACCTGATAAATCTACAGAAGTCAAGTCTTACAGACCCATCAGCCTACTACTTATTCCATCAAAATTACATGAAATGTTTCTGTCGTAAAAATTGGAAACTATATTGAAAAGGCACAATATGCAATTATGAGGAAATACACGGCCAATCA
The DNA here is from genome assembly GCA_935421215.2 of Melolontha melolontha. NCBI lineage: Eukaryota > Metazoa > Arthropoda > Insecta > Coleoptera > Scarabaeidae > Melolontha > Melolontha melolontha. The sequence goes on along the minus strand of OW285239.1, from coordinate 82,294,176 downwards.
GCCAACAACTCGTGATGTCACTACTGCTACATAGGCAGACGACATGGCTGATCCTTGCCTCATATATCGATCCTGCTATTGCTTCGCAATTATTGCAGACAAATCTGAACAAAATCCAAGTTAACGAAATGACGAATCAGAGTAAATAACAATAAATCTTTTCGCGTAACATTTACCACCAGAAGAGGTTACTGTTCTGCAATATATCTAATTAAATATGCTCTACCACAAAAGGAAGGAAATACCTAAGAATGCACCCTGACCGGAGAATGACATACATTCTCGAACTAGAAGCAGCTAGGCCTTAAACTTAGTAAATTTTGCTTACTATAGAAACTATTGTTTTGAATATATTAGACTTAGCATAAATATAGTATACAATATTGTTTTATTCTTCCAGAGAAGTGCTATTTAAAATAGAATAAAATCGCAAAATGTATGTAAATACATGAAGATAATTATAAACTGATTTAATACATCATATTACAACTGCAGCACTTTTAACTTTGTTGACAGGAAAGTATAGTATCACAAAATCAGTTATCAATTATCTCAAAAATCCAATTAGTTCTCTATCTTCTTTAGGTTCATTAAAAAATTATAACATTTGAATTCATATTCCTTTAGTTCCGTTCTTAACTATATAAATCTCTGTAACGTTTGCTCAATTCAATTTCCGAATTCTATTGAATACAAAAATCAAATATATATACATATATATATATATATATATATATATATATATATATATATATATATGACTATTTCTGGACCTTAGTATGTTATGGTAGAATCAATTAGTCGGGGATTTAAGGTCTGGTTTTACTTCAATATGTATATAATTAAAACAATCGTATATGTTTCAGCATATGATGCCTTTATCAAAGAAATTTAAAACATAAATGACAGTATATTAATGTCATACTATATATCTGTAGTTTTCATGGATAAAATTATTCAATGATACAGTCCAATTCAATAATAATAAATCATGTCTTGGCATTCTCTAAACAGTTATACAACAAAAACGGGGGAATGGCGACTGGCGAGGCATGAGTTATTATTATGTCTGCGCCCGTGGAGCGGCTTAAGATGTTAAGCTGTCGGAATTTGGCTTAAACGAGAAGGAATGCCACGAAAACTTACTCGGACAGCCAGTCAAGGATCTATACACGGAACTGCTAGCATGATAAGCAAATGCACAGATCTTTAAATAACTTATGAAATATATTAATATAACAGCAACATATATTATGATGGTACATTGCAGATCGTTACATTATTAGGTTATAATATATACTGCTTAGCTTTTTATATCACTTCTTTTGTTATTTAAATTTTTTTCCTGTTTAATATTAATAATTTCTTTAATTTTGCTTTTCATTGTCTGTTGTTCTTTATCTGCTTTTAAAATCGAAAGGGTGATCGCGTTGTAGTTTGTGTGTAAATAAAGCAGTTTTGTCTATTTTAGAGTATTTGTGGGCTCGTATTCTTTTGTATAAATATTGTTTAATTTAGCTTATGTAGTAACTATCGCAATCGCGACATGGTATTTTATAGAAGACATGTGTTTCTTGATTTTTTTCTATTTTGGGTTTTAGTTTTGAAAATAGATGTTTATTAGTGTGAAATACTTATCATATCTCGTTGACAAGTATTTTTTATTCTTCGAACCGAAATTTAACAGTAGCGAGTACAAGATATCTACAATTATATCCAGAACGACAACAGCCTCATCGTACCATTTTTCTAGATCTCGACATAAATTTGGTCGAGAATGGATCGTTTACTAAGCCGCGTAATGGTCAAGACAACAGGAATTTAAATGAAAATCGACAAGATATTTTACAAATGGTAAGTTAAAAGCGTGTTTTCAAATTTCATGTTAATCTTGTATTTTTATAGATAAATAATAATCCATCAATTTCTACGCGCGAAGTAGCGTCATAATTAAATTTGTCCCAGTCCAGAGTTTGGAGAAATTTACATAAAAGTAGGTTTAAACCATACAGGATCCATGTTAGTCACTCCTTACTGCCTGGAGATAATTTTAGAAGGCTAGAATATTGTAATTAGTTAATGGGAAGAATAGAAAATGACGAAAATTTTTTAAGCAAAATCACCTGGTGAGATGAAACAAAATTTAAAAATTCTGGAATGTTCAACAGAAATACGGAGCACTATTGGGCAGTACAAAATCCCCGACAAAACAAGGCTAGAAGACCACAACATCGTTTTGGAATAAACGTTTGGATGGGTAATTTGGCAAATCGTCTCTTAGGACCAGTTATGTATGAAGAACATTTAAATGGAGAAAGATATTTAAACATTTTACATACATACGTATCTGACTATCTTGACGACAATATCCCATTAAATCAATTACAATATTTATAGTGGCAACAAGATGGCGCACCAGCACACAATGCAGCTGTTGTTAGAAATTTCTTAAATCAAGAGTTTGCAAACCGTTGGATTGGAAATAGGGGAGTTGTTGAATGGCCTGCGAGATCACCTGATTTAAGTCCGCTAGATTTTTTTTTATGGGGATATGTTAAAAATAATATTTATAAAGTAGATGCGCCACAAAACCTTGAAGAATTACGAGACAGACTTCAGAATGCCTTCGATGCAGTTCCTAGAAGAACTATACAAAGGGCAGTACAAAATGTCAGAAAATTGTGCATTATCGAAGATGGCCAGATAATTGAACATTTACTGTAATTGTTTATTGTTTACTTTTCTATATATTTTTATTAATGCTTTTGTTATCTTGTACTCGCTACTGTTGAATTTCGTTTCGAAGAATAAAAAATACTTATCATATCTCGTTTCTCTTCGTTAGTGTATGACATTTTTGTATTATTAATGAACAATAAATGAAATGTTTGAAAGATTTAAATTCCAAAGGCTACCTTATTTAATCTTATAATTTATTCTTTCAAATAAAACCTAATGTCAAAAACTTTAGTCAGCATGTGGTACATGATTGAAATCAGACAAAAAACTCTTTCTGAAGATGTCTAAATCCAATATGGCGCCTATAAGAAATTAAATAGTTGATGATGGCCAGAAAGAAACGAAACGTCGTATAAAAATTTAGAGTACACCACTGGATAGAGGTTTAGAAATGGACACAATGTTGTGTTTTTATTTTTTCTCTACAAGGCCAAATGTCGGTACTACAGGTAAAAGAAGAAAATGGGGTTTTCGCGTTTTTTTTTCAAATAACGAAGGTCATTTGTCACAGGTCAATTTTCTTTACGGATTTATAACAAAGACAATATTTAACAACTTTACCAAATTTAAACCTATACTCTATCTCCAATAATAAGAGAGATCCCATGGTGAGGGCCGAAAATGAATCAGCCTGTATATATATATATATATATATATATATATATATATATATTGAGGCATTGCAAGAAGGGTTTCTTTTCTCTGAAAGAAACAAAGAATACTTGTAACCATAATATTTATATCTAATATGTACTTCAATACCAAGAAGGGGAAAGATTGATTCAAAGTATAAATACGTTATTTTGACGACAAACTTGCTTTGAAATAATTAACTTATTTTTCTATTTTTTATAATGTTTACTTTCAATTTTTTTATTCAAATTAATATTTAACGCGTGTTTATTCAAACAAATGTAACGTATTTATCTTCAAATGTATTTGAACAATTAAGCCCCGCCCACAATTCTAACGGTGCAATAACCCGAAAATAAACCGATATTGCCAGAGTGTTTGTAAACACAAACATATGTTATTCAACCAAAGTTATTTTATAAATCAAATTGTAATTTTTTTTACTGTTTTACTCTGTAAAAATGTCTAAAATAATAATATTCGAAAAGATAATACAAGTAAAGAAGGGGGCGATTTTGCGGAAAGTTATGCAATTAAAAACAAGTGAAAAAGTAAGCGTCGGTAATTAGTCGTCGTCACAGTGAGAGGTCACGCTTTTTGTGCTCCGAATTAATTAAAACAAATTGGTAAAGTTATTAAGTTCTGGAGATTTTTGAGTCTACACAACGTTACTCACACCTACGATCTACCTGTAGACAAAGTTTACCATCTGCCGACCAATTAGTTCACGAATTACGAATTTTTAAAGTTTCAATACGTTAATTACCCGCCATAAGTTCCACCGTGCAACGACCAGCATCTTGGTACGCTCGAAACCGGTCATCCGAGCAAGCCGCCGTCGGACTTGGAGATTTCAAAAAAAACTCAAGTCATCCCGAGGGACCATCGCAGAAATATTATCCAGTTTCCCGTTGTGAAAACCAGCAGAACACAGGAGCAGGAAGCAACGGAAGCTATATCCGAAGACTCAGGTTTTTGCTAACTTTAACAATATTTTACGCCCCATTTTTACTTGCCCATATACTTTTCTAGAATTTTCTTTGTTTATTCCATAACTAACTATTTACTTTGCTTTCACCGATATTATATCACTGTAATTTTTATTCCACTTATTTAAATATTAGAATCCACTGTTTGTAATTTTAAAAACTTGATTCTATGTTACTTTTGTAAACTCTTTTAATAAAACAACACCTAATTGCACTTGTCGTACACCATATTGTTAGACTATAAGAATACCAACCGTTGAGTGTGTCTCCCGTATTGTTATTTGTGTGTCACGAAAATTGTTAATATAAATTCCAAACTTTGCTAGATAATTTTTTATTAATAAAGTTAATTGTCAATATTTTACTTTGGTTTTCTTTGTAATATACTTGAGATATTGTTCCGATCCCAATTAAATAAACTACGTACATAAAGTCAAAGTGGAGAGAGGTGAACCTACCTTAACCCTGAAGAAATTAAAGAAGCTAGCCGACGACGAAAATAACAAAAAACAGATAAGTATTGAACGAGCCCGATTTAAATTAACTTTTTATTATACAACAATTCACAGTTTTATAACATTCATTTTTATATACACATATATATTAATACTCCGTAACATAACAAATAGAGCCCAACGTTTTGGGGCGTTCATAAATATAACCTCATATAATAAACATTTTTTATATATATTAACGACTTTGACACATTACATTTGTCAGCCCAACTTTTGGGGCCTTTATAACGATAATAAACATTCTTAAATATTAACCAATTTAGAAATGTTACAATATATATATATATATATATTGAAATAGTTCTAATTACGTATGCACACAGATTACCTAAGACCGAGAAGAGGTGAAAATTAATATAAGGTAATAGCATATCGTAGGGCAGCTATATGTGGACGCAACATGTGAAAATTAATGTCGAACTGTTAATAAATTAATATCGCGACAGTTTCTGATATTTTCCGCATAATTATAATTTATTCAAAATTCATTCTTTATTTTTAATCATATATTAAAGTCATCAAATTCATAAGCGCGAAAATAAAAAGATATTTAAGTTATTTACATTCTAATTTGTATCGACATTAGTTTAGACACGCCCACTTTTTAAAACAGGAAAGCGTGAGAGTAGATCAGTTTGTAATACACACAGCCTACATAACCTACTATCTAAGGCATACGCGTTTATACTTGCAAATTCTAAAGATAATTTTATAAATCTATTTAAACGATTTCTACATTTAAAATTCTACTTAAATAATAATTTATGTCAAGGTAAAAATTAAGATAATTTGTATAAAATAAGGCTTTGAAATAAACAAAGGACTACCGGCGTCTATTTTTCGAAATTGATATTGTTCGCATCTAAGATAATATTTTTCTGTTTATAATTCATCAAAATTTGGCTTAAAACAATAATTTCATTATAATTACCGGATAGAAAAGTGCATAAAGCTTTAGATCATCATTTAAACACATTTTTGTAAGCATAAATTAATTTTTATACGAGATATTCGTCAAAGCATCATAAGGTAAAGCTCGCACTAGTGCCCGAGTTTTTACAACGAAGTAAAGTTTAAATCTACCTGGAAACACATCCGAAGTGGCAAATATAAGATACACAGCACCAGAAATAAAAGAATATCATACAATCTCTCCAAGCTGGAAATACCTGAACCTTTAGTCCTCCTGGCGTCATATTGAGATTAATGCCGACTCCATCTTCTTCCAGCCAGACGCAATTTTTACAAACACAGGTCCTTAATTATATTTAAAGCAATTATATTAATTCTATATTGCTGCATTTACAAATAACTAAAAATAATCTTGATTTTAACCAAGAAATAGTAATCGTTTTAAAGATAATATAGTAAAGAATATTATCCACTTTAATTCCACATTAATGTACTTACCTGTATTTGTTGCATATTTTAAACAATAATATTAGTTTACTTAGTACTTGTTATACAAACATAACCATACTATTATTAATGTTAATTCTATTTCATCACAAAATGTAACAAATTTCACAAATTTACCGTAAGAGTCCAAGTATTTAACCATATATGTATAGTTTTCTTTAACCTAATAAACTGTTCTATATTTAAAATATAAAAGTGGTGTTTTTTATTCATGCTCAGTGAAATCGAATTTATTAATTAGTAATTTTTGTGTAAATTTTATAGTCATATTTGAGTGTCACTACCGATTATACCCCGAGATAAGAAAATTTAAATATTTTTTATTAATCTTTTGCTCTCCGAGAACTCTATGTCTAGCTGTGGATACTGCTACTAATCAGCTGATAAGTCAAGAGATACACTTACATTTAAAATTCTTTAGAGGCGCCCAATTTATTTTATATTATCAGCATTGACATTAATTATTCTCTTACATATTATATATCAGCCACTAAGCATCTTAACAGTTTGGCGGCCCATCGTGTTGCGTATTGTAATTGTTACATATGCATCGCTGTCGTGCCATACATATTATCATTATTATTGTAAATCACTTATTTACATTAAATATCACTCATAACTTTAAGACGGCTTATATCTTATCATTGTGGCTTAACTCAATCGTAGAGCCACTCAGTTTCATAACAATATACATACTTATATATATATATATATATATATATATATATATATATATATATATTGTAATAATTCCTGATGGGCTTATGGATAAAAATAAATAATTTTAATTATAGCGAAAATAATCTGATTTATTAGCTCATAAATAAATAGGAATATAAATTAAAATAAGCCAAAAACTACAAATCTCAGGGTCTTATAGGCAGGTTCCGGACGTATAAAAAACAGGAATATAATCACATAAAATAAAACAATTATGTTAATGATAATAATAAATATATTTCAAAATTAAACTATTTTTTTTTTAAATAAATTACAAGATACAAAAGAGAGAGATTGTGAATTAAGTATGTTACCCAATCATACTAATAAGTGGAATAAGTTGCCTAACCCCAAAAATAGATGGTGGTCAACATATGTATATAAATGATCTGTCAAATTAGAGTATAAATATAAACGTTAAATGGAAATTAATTTGAAATTACGTGTGTGAAATAGATAATATTTAATCCTTGAAAGAAATGATATATCTTGTGAATTATAACAGGTTACAATAACAATGTTAAATACCTGTTCAGTAAGTATATAAAAACTATAATTCTGATGTTCAGTATCCTCTGGTTGATGTATTCTAAGATTTGATCCGACTGGTACAGAAGTGGAAGATCACGTTACACAGGTCCGGCAAGACTAGTAATATGTTCCAAATGTGAAACGGCTGAAGGTCCTGATGTATAAAGGTATCAGCAAGGTTATGTTTTCAATAAAACAACTGGAAAAGGTGTTAATTATTCCAAAATGTCCAATGACGTTACTGGTAACTCCATAGAAATCACTGCATAAATGTAATTTTGTATTAGTAACGAAGATATTTCAAATAAACAGGATAAAAGGATTTCTGAACAATTTCTTCTCAGAGAAATCCTTACGGCAAGGTATTTATTCCAATAATTTATTAATTATACACTTCCTTGTAAAGATTTTGTATGTAAAGATACTTTTAAATATTAACTTGAAGAAGAATCTTTATAATAATCTTCTATTCACCAACTCTGTGCAAAAAACCTTCTTATTTATCTTTTTCTGTTTTTCGTTGTCAAGACTCCAATAAGAAATTATATATTTCCATAAATCAGATTTTCTATGAAATTAATACAGTGACATTGAAAAGTAAAATTGAGACAAATTAGACAAATTGAAAAGGAATATTTTAAAATGATACTTCAAAGAAAATCTTTCATAAACCAGAAATAAAATAATTCTGGCAGAATGATCAAAATATACATTATCATCACTCACGTAATAGCAATCACAGTTTTTGGAATTTAAGTAAATCAGAGCCATAATAAATAATTTGTTGATAGAAATATGATAACACATAATATAATCAGAATTAGATTTAGAAAACCAAGATCCTCACGAGAAAGTTAAATTTAAGAACAAGAAATAAAAATAAAATGAACACAATTTACAATATTAAACGATATCAATATTTCTAAATCTAATTATAATTTTACATTGATAATACAAAATTTGACTATTAGATAATATATTTAAAAATCATTGAATTGCAGATATACCATTTCTATACAAGAAAACATATAAAAGAAAGAAATTAAGAGAGCATCAGATTACCACATCAATATATATATATATATATATATATATATATATATATATATATATATATATATATATATATATAAGGTAAACTTAATAAGTCGGCGATTAAAGGTCTGGTTCATTACTTCAAAGTATATATATTTAAAACAACCCTACATGTTTCGGCAATGATGCCTTTGTCAAGGGAATAAAAAATATAAATGACAGAATATAAATGTCAAATAACTTTTTGGAATACTAAGGTATGACTTATTATTATTATTGGAATGTATCTTTGAATAATTTAAACCATAGCAACTCAATTATTTGACATTTATATTCTGTCATTTATATTTTTTATTCCCTTGACAAAGGCATCATTGCCGAAACATGTAGGGTTGTTTTAAATATATATACTTTGAAGTAATGAACCAGACCTTTAATCGCCGACTTATTAAGTTTGCCTTATCATACCAAGGTCACGAAAATATTATATTTATATATATATATATATATATATATTGTTATAAAGCAATTAGGCTTTATATAAATAAGTGTAATTTGAAGTGAAATACATCAATTGAATACTTTGAAAAATACAAATTATTTGAATATTCACACGTACGAAGTTAAAGAAGGGTTATAGAGATGACGTTGAAGTTGTATTTTTACAGTTGTCATATATGTAACTTATGAACTTGAATACAATAATAAATAAAATGTATACTTAACCTCTTTTTCGCCTCTTTTACGTGCTAAAGTAATTACTGAGTATTTTATGGGTATCTTAATCACACTACGACTAGCTCAGGTTATCGTGAACAAGATTAATGTTTATGCGGATTCGGTGCATTGATAGGAAACAGTTATTAGTTTAAACTAAGATATGCAAAGTGAATGATTTTCCAAAGTTGTTTTTTTTTTTTAAATAAAACAAAAGGATAAATGGTAAATATAACAAGTTTAATTGGATTCTCAAAGCATAACAGGTAAGTTAAAATACTATTAGTATTACATTTGCATAAAAAGTCACGTGATTCGATATAATAGAAAAGTAAGGTTAATGTTGTTATGAAATTTTTATAACTCAAAAATTTAATTATGTAACACAAATTCAAAGTAAAAAGAACTGTATTTTTCTGTGTAAACTGTATAGTGATCAATAGGCTAATATTTAAAGAATTTAAATGAAATATAAACGATCTTTTTCGCAATGTAACAAATAAAATTTTATATTTTAGGAGATTTAAAAATAAATACTCAATTTTGATGCCGGTGGTTTATCTGTGTGGCTGTTGGATGTTCGAGTCTTGGTTCACAGGAATTACGGGTTCTGGTACAGGAAAAAAAACTGGTTTCGTTGCAAATTCTGGATGGCGTCCTTTTGAAATTGGAGTTTTTGTTATCGGAGTTCAGCGGGTTCAGGATGAAGTAACCTTCGGTAAAAAACGATGCTAGTGGATCAGGAACTTATAGGGTATCTTTTTGGTAAGGTTTCGTTACTTTATTTTAGGTTTTATGTCACTTTATTCCTTTATACACTTTTTAAAACGTTAGACGCGTTGTACCAATTTTAATTACCCAAGCGGACTCTCTATTGTTTTTTTGTTAATAATTCCAGGTATCTTATTCTCAATGTTGTTTATACTTATTTAATCTCGACAATAAATTACTCAAAATAAAATAAATTACCAGAATCAGTCGTTTTGACATTTCGTTAAAATTATTGTATTAATTTTACAATGGCTAAAAGTTTATTTTGAATGAAAAATTTCTGCTAATTACCTATTTTCGTTTTGGGATAATTCCCGCCTTATTTGAATTTAAAATAGGTACAGTTATGATCATCATATGACATATAATTCCAATCAATTAAGTTAAATATCTTCGGAAAAATAAAAATGTTAATAAAAATGACTAACTTGAATGGTTACAAGAAAAACAATAATTATGTGATGCAAAATTGATAAATTAAAAACGCGGTATTAACTTTATTGATATGGCATGTGAAAAATGCAGTTCTAACAAACAAAACTTATGCTAAATTTACAATTTAAAATATTAAAGCTGTATCTTTGCTCTAGGTCCCTCATATACATGGTTCGCCTCATCACAAATTCCCCATAACTAAAGAAGGCTGATATGTGGTAACAAGAAGACTTCTTTTGTTATACCACTCGAGGTCCTAAGAAGCAAAAATATCAAAAAATTCAAGAATTACTACGTGATATATATTTTGTTGAAATTAAGTTAATTTGTTGTTTGTTTACAATTCTTTTATTGTCTATGTGTATGTTTTAGTTTTAATGTGTATTTCTTTTTAACTTTAAATTCGTATAAAAATATTATTTATTTTATTTTTGTCTTAATAATTCTTTTCTTGTATAAAATTCTCGTTTCATTGTGTTTGTCGCACTGATAACTATATTGTTTATATATTTATAGTTGTTGTCTGTATTTAAAAGCTTGTCTTTATATTCTGGTATTAGATATTCTATTTATGGTAAAGTTGTTTTGTTTGTGTTTTTATATTTATATTTTATATTGATGGTACATGCTTAATACTCTATATATTCCTTGTTATTCTTAATCTTTGTTTATAATTTATATATTTATATAAATTTTAGTTTGCATAATAAATAATTCTTTCTTTTTAAATACATATCATTCCTGTTCAATTCCTAACTCTAACCATTATTATCCATTCCTTTTAACATATATTTAAATTCCCTATAATAAGACATTTTTGTCTATTTTCAATATATTCATATTAATAATAATTCATTTATTTATATATACTTTACGTCCCCACATCATATATTAATTCCTTCTACATTTATTAATCTAAACCTTCTCCAACTTTATAACAGTACGTCATACCTTTATCTATCCTTGTCATACTATATCTTTAAAATGTATTACATTTAAGACTTTCATTATAATAAGTTTTAGCATGTTTATCAGTGTTTTATCCCCATTAATAAGTTGTATATTTGTTATATAAAAACATATAATAATTGTTCTTTCTAAGTTTATTTTTACCATTTTTATATATATCATCGTGCTTTTGTCTCAGAATATGTTCTCTTTCAGTAATTATTTATGGGTCATTAGGTTTACAAGTTCTAGTTATGTTAAGTTTTAATTTTTATTGTAGATTGTGTTTATCATATCTTTATGTATATTTAATGTTCGTGTACTTAGTTTAGTTATTAGTTAGTTATAATCATCTCCCCATCTTAGCTGTGGTCGTCTTGTTCTTTATTAGAACTCCGAGATTCTGTTATCTTTGTTTATATATTAATTTTTCTTCGACGCATCTTAGGTGTGTTCATATCGTTATTATTATATAAATGGAACATATTTCCTCTGACTCGTGTTACATGCATGTTTTTAATGATCAGTGTATTAGTAGCTTCAGTTTTTATATACGTAGATGTATAAGAGTTGGTTTGTGTTTAAAGTTGGATATTTAAAAAATTGTTGGTGTCAAAGTATTCATTTATCATGGAGTTGTGTATTGTTCCTTCTATATTCATTGAATTATACATGTTAGCAGATATTTGTGAATATTGAAGATGTAAACTGGTGTTTGGAGTGTAGGTGTACCTGTGTTTTGCTTGTATGTTGTTCATTGGAAAAATGTGATGTATATTTTTGATGGCAGATGGGTTAAAGTTTGTTTCTTTTCTCCACATTATTAATGTCATAATATTGTTAGTTTCTTGTGTAAAGTATGTTAAAAGTTTGTAATATTCTCTATCATTTATTAAAAATTGATTATGTGAATTGACTTTGTTTTTGCATGTAAGCGATTTGTAAGGCTTTTGATTAGATAATGGTTTGATTGTGTATTTGTTACATGTGTTATTGGTACTTGCGTTTGCTAACATGCTTTATGTTCCGGCATAAGTTGATCTATTTTTATGTCATTGGTAATCTCGAATTTTTGATTTATGTTTATTGTTAATTTTTCATTAAAAGTATCCATTTTGTGTATTAAATTTATTATTAATTTTACATTAAAAGCATCTATTTTTTGTATAATTCTTTCTTCCAGCTTCGTCTGGCTCTCCTTTAGTCCTTTTATCTCTCCTTTGATTTCTTCCTTATCCTGTCTAAGCTGGTCTAATTTTTGGTTTAATTTCTCATTATTATCTGATATGAATTGTTTTAAATAAGATTCTTGTTTTTCATTATTATTGTCTAATTTTCGATTTAATTCCAATCAATTAAGTTAAATATCTTCGGAAAAATAAAAATGTAAATAAAAATGACTAACTTGAATGGTTACAAGAAAAACAATAATTATGTGATGCAAAATTGATAAATTAAAAACGCGGTATTAACTTTATTGATATGGCATGTGAAAAATGCAGTTCTAACAAACAAAACTTATGCTAAATTTACAATTTAAAATATTAATGCTGTATCTTTGCTCTAGGTCCCTCATATATATGGTTCGCCTCATCACAATATATATATACATATATATATATATATATATATAGGTAATTATTTATTGACCTTTGTACAATATAGCTGATTTAGATCATCGGCGATTGAAGGTCTGTTTTACATTAATAGGTAAATATTTAAAATAAGCTCTTACATGTTTCGGTAAGTATTACATTTATCAAAGAATTATAAATGACAGATATTAATGTCAAAGTTATATAAGTGATGTAGTCAGGGTGAGACATACAAATTCATAAATACATTCAATTCAATTAATAATAATTCATGACATAACAAAAGTTTGATATCAATTATAATTGATATATTATTTTTATCCATGACAACGTCACATATATAAATATGACATGAATTTATTAGTACCTACCTATAGGTAGGTACTTAGATTTTTTATCTTGCCTTTGTTTGTTATTTCTTATTAAAAGTTGTATGAATATTATTAGCTTCTAACCACACATGTTCATGAAAAACGCGGTGTTTATTAACCAATACGTAAACATATTAAATTTTGATTTATAACGCACTCTGTTTGATCTAATTCGCATTTACTATATAGTTAAAATTACATATTTTTTTTAACTGTCGTAATTTTCTTTTGTATAATGTTCAATGTTTTTATAATTAATATATGTTTTCTGTATTTATCATTTTGTTTTGTTGACATGTCAATAGTTATGAGCAGTTCGCGAACTACCTGAGATGGTCAGGAGATAAGCAATAGGGTTTCTAGCGCAAAATCCTATGTATTTTCTTATTGAGTTTCATTTTGCAATTTAAGGTTATTTGAGGTGTAACATCACGGCTGACTAATGCCTAATACTCGCCAACATTCATTCTCTCTAAATTTGGAGTATATACTGAGTAACAACAAGGTGGAGCCCCCATAGCCATTATGCTTACAAAATAACACAAGGAATAGCGAAACTTTGCAACAAAAGTGTTTTACAGAAAAATATCAATTAATTAAAAATAGGCAGATGTGTCAGACTAAATAATGGTATATAACTAAATCTAGGAGTATTTCACGTTCGGAGAGTGTTGTGAAGACAAAAAATTATAGATATGATTGGATAATATCAATGTAATTTGCGATTAGCAAGGGGTATAACATCAAGCAAAGATGAATTGCCAAGAATAGTCACTGATTAAGCAAATAACAAATCTAAATAAATGAAGATTAAGATTAAAGTATGCAAAACAATCTTTATGATTATCGAAGACTTGTATAACTAAATGTCCTCCTTTTGATTTAATATTGAAATAAAAAAAACGGGTTCATGCATATGTCTAAGTAAAAATAATGATAAAATAAAAACTGACCTATCCAAAAAATATTATTAGGTTTTGCAGTATCTGAAGACTGATGACATTACCGATGGCACTAAAAGAACAGAATTTAATGAAGTCTTGTTACTCGTGCAAATCTGTGATACCGAAACTTGGGCGACTAGTAAATAATTGACAAACTAAATTGCGTAAACATCAATTGAGAAAAGTATTTTAATCATATAAAATTATATCGAAAAATGGCGAGGCTCGCAGGAAGTAGACGTCGTTGAAAGAAATTTCACAGGCGTGGAACTAGATGGGGCAAATAGCGCAAATGACACGATAATTATTAGAACAAAGTAAGTGTCGTGATGTCGAAAAGGAAATTTCGAGCGTCCACAAACTCAATAACATACAAAATCAAGAGATTAGATGCAAGCAATTATTAAGGAAGAAGTATTGGTACTGGCATGGTTTAGACTCTTTCATAGTTTAATTATATTTGAAATTTTAATGTGGGCGGGGAGTTCAGTCCACATAAATAGGATTCTAGTTTTACAGAAGCGGTCACTCAAAATTATAGCTAATATTAGTAACATAGAAACGTGTAAACCAGCATTTAAATGTTTTAAAATTTTTACTTATATAAATCAATATATAGACTATTAAAGACACATAATTTACTGAAAAATTGCAAACATCTTTATAAGCTTACGTGTGGAATATAACATACAACAAATAGCCGTTGCGACTTTGCTGGCATACCCTTGCTCTTTTGAAAGAAGTTTCTGATTACATTTTCGTATATTTTCCCAGCAGTATTACTAATTACACGCCGTACGTCTTCTTTCAGGAATTATGGTAAGTTGGTTGGCGTAGGCGGAAGACTTCACAAAACTCCAAGAAAGAAGCCGCACGACGTTAGATCGCACGATCTCGGTGACCAATTCTGGCTAGGGTACGCGATTTCACAGCCCGCTAATACCTCATTTCTTGTTAATACATACCAAATAATGCAGGCTATACAAGTCCCTTAGCATACTGCGATAACGTTCACCATTCACTGTCACTGTATTGCCGGCATCGTCCCCGGTGAAATATGGCCCAACAACTCCACAAGTCCAAAATCTACACTAAACGGAAGTCGTTGTGGATACATTGCCTCGTCATGAACAACATGTAGATCCTCTGCTTCAAATCCAACTGTTCTGTGCGTTCACCTATCTATTCAACTGAAAGTTCGCCTCATCGCCAAAGACAATTTTTTAACAAAGCTGGCGTCCATTTCTTAGTTTTCGAATAAACAATTGACAAGATATAAGATTATGCGTGATCACGTGACTTAAATTCTTGAGTTAACTGAACTTTGTATGTATACGTATGGAGATATTTTTGCAAACTGCTTGTCGAAATGGCTAGTTGCTGCGAGAGACGCCGAATCGATGTGGCTGGATTTTCACAAATAGTACTAGCAGCCACTAAGTCAATATTGTCAATGGACCACCCAGACCAACGACGACCTGGTGATTTTGTTCACAACGGAATCAGGTCAATTAATTTCTTCGGCCAGTCTCTTAACTGTCGAACAATTTGGTCATTCAAAATTTGCACGCACTCTTCGCGTTAATTCCTCTAAACTTTCACTATATTTTAAACAAATTCTCATTATTAAAATCCTCTGTTTGTTAGTATAGCTTTCCATGACTGATAATCGCTATGCGTCGACTTAACAACTGTAAAATTTTTAGTCTAGCAATCGTGGTTTTAAATAAAATGGGAAATTACAATCTCGCACTCACTCTGCGAGATTATTTATTTATGAATACGTAATGCTCGCATACAACCCACATAATTTATTTATTTATTTAAACATCAGACATTACAGGACATCGAATCCCAAACCATGTCTGCAATATACAAACATATAAATAGCCACATATAACTTAAGATATACAACACAAAAGAAACTCGAATTTACATCAAAGTCAATATTATTAACATACTTAGAGAATACAGTTTTAGTGCAATGAAACACATTCACATCAAAGGGCAAGCCATTCAGTTCCCTAATAACCGAACCTATCGGAGCGCACTGAAAAAACATCTTTATTTCTTGTACTCGCAGCTGGTACTCTCACATCGAACAGGGGGGGCAACTCCGGGCATTCTATTTAACCGTTGAACAGCCGGAACCCGATCTTGAAGTATGCCTTTCTCCGCCTTGATTCTAGTGATTCAAAGCCCAACAGGTGCAGTCGTTGTAAGTAATTATAGGAATTTTTATTGATATTTAGCTTATAGAGTACGCAATTTATCATGTTGGGTTAAATTCTCTCAATGCGCTCACGGTATGTAGCGGTGTATTGGTTACATATAATGCAACAATATTCCAAGATTGACCGGACCAGTAAATAGTACAATTTTATAATAGCCATAGCATCTCTCTTCTCTAACACCGCCTGGGGCGGCTTGTGGGTGGATTGAGTAGCTCACAGCCGCCACTGCCAGTCCCAAGCCCGGATGAACGAGGAGGGTTCTTAGGTAAGGTTAGAAACCTGCCTAGGGGAAAAACAATTACATGCTCAAAGCACCGGTAGCATAGCCTCGGAACATGGACGGATTTTACCGAGCACGACCCACGCGCGAATAAGGAACAAACTCTATATGAAGAAACGGCAAATGAGAATTGCATGCTGGAACATAAAGACTCTGTATTTAAAAGATCATGAACTAATTCCCGAACTCAATGAACATAAGATAGACATATGTGCACTCTCTGAAACGAAAAAGAAAGGTAGAGGAACAACAAGACTTAGCAACTACATCTTACTGTACTCAGGAGTAGCAAAAGACCAAAGAGCCACATCAGGGGTTGGTATGGCAGTAAACGAGAAATATGAAAAGAATATAGAAAGCATAGAGTATGTTAACGACAGAATTCTAAGAGTAAAAATGATGTTCAATCATCCCCTGCACATTATATCAGTATATGCACATGACATTGGTAAACCCGAAGAAATGTCAATAGATTTCTACAAAATCCTACAATCAGAACTGGACAAAATCCCAAAAAACGAAAAGATAATCCTATTAGGAGACCTAAATGCTAGAATAGGAAATGAAGCAGTAGATGGAGTAAAACAAAAATACAACGAAGAAGTAACTAACAGAAATGGCGAAATGTTGACAGAATTTTGTGCACAGAATGAATTACGAATAAACAACACATACATCCCTCATAAAGACCAACACAAATACACCTTTTACGACAATAGACAAAATAAATCCATAATCGATTACATCATCACAAACAGAATGTTCATGCCCCAACAAACAGTAGATATAAGTGTCCTGTCCTCAGCCAACATTGGAACAGACCACAAATTGGTGCTAGGAAAACTACGAATAGCACTGTCACTGAGGAAACAGAAGCCAACAACAAGAGCTGAAATATTCAACGTAGAATCGCTTAACCAGGAAAATACGAAACAACTATACGCAGACCGATGCAAACAATACATTACTCTTAACCCAATAATACAACTCGACACTCCCCAAACAGCATGGGATAAACTGAAACAAAACATCTATAAAGCCGCCGAAGAAACCCTAGGCACACGCACGGTATCGCAGAACAGTAGACCGAACAGTAAACCTTGGTTTACAACGGAAGTCAAGTATATCACAAGAGAAAAGAAGAAAAATTATTTTCAATACAGGGAATCTCCAACTCAAGAAAACCGAAATAAGTATATTGAAACTAGGAACAAGGTCAATAATAGGGTAAGAGAGATCAAGGAAGAATACTGGCAGGAATTCAGTAACGAAATGGAAGCAGACATGTATGGAGCACAAAAACGAATTTGGAAACTACTAAGAGGCATGAAACGGGAAACGAATGAAACAATACAACTCAGAACTATTACCGAAGAAACTTGGGAGAAATATTTCAGAAATCTTTACGCAGACATAGAGAACCCTGTAGAAACACAAGAAGAAGACATACAAAACGACCCACCAGAAGAGTACACGCAAATCACCGAAGATCAAGTAAGAGAGACAACGAGGAAACTTAAGAACAGGAAAACTCCAAACCAAGACAAAATACCAAATGAGCTAATAAAACATGGAGGAATTGCCACCATAAAAGAATACACAAAACTGTTTAATATCATACTACAACATAGAAGAATACCTGAAGAATGGAAGAATAGCGTAAAAATCTTCAATCTTGGTCAATCTTCAAAAAAGGAGACAAAACCGATCCAGCAAACTACCGTGGGATAACATTGTTGAGCACCTCGCTAAAACTCCTAACCAAGATCATTGCGGACAAAATAACCCCAACACTGCCAATAAGCGAAGAAAAACAAGGATTTCGAAGAAGTCGATCCACCACTGCCGCTCTATTCATACTCAGACAACTGATAGAAAAATCATTAGATTACAACACCCCTACCTATCTTTGCTTTGTAGATCTAACTAAGGCCTTCGACAGAGTACAACTAAAAGACGTCATCACGATCCTGGAAGACAATAATACGAAGAAAGAATACGTAGAACTCATTAAGGACCTAAACACGAACACAAGAACGCAAATATGCACAAACCTCACCCTAACGCAACACATACGAACCACAACAGGCATCCGTCAAGGCGATAGTCTCAGTCCTTTATTATTCAACGCAATCATGGATGAGCTGGTGAAAGCTGTAAAGAACACCGTATTAGGATATCGGATGGGTATACACAACATAAATATAATATGCTATGCCGATGACGCAGTACTTATTGCGGAATCAGAAGACGACCTACAAAGAATGTTACATGTTTTCAACAAACAGGCAGGAAAACACAACATGGAAATTTCCATAGACAAGACCAAATGCATGACCATAGCAAAAGAACCTGTACGCTGCAAATTGGTAATAGAAAATAAGACCGTCGACCAAACCATGTCAATCGAATATACCTTGGGTGCAAAATTACAGGCGCAGGGTTTTTGGGTGATGAGGTGAGCAAACAAGTAAACAAAGCAGCAGCAATATCGGGACATCTTAGGTATCCAATCTGGAGAAACAAACACCTAAGTACGGAATGTAAATCAAGGATATACAAAACATGCGTACGACCGGTGATGACATATGGTGCGGAGACGAGAGCGGAAACGACGATAACAAAGAGGATACTAAGAACAATCGAAATGAAGACCCTAAGAACGATAGCAGGATACACATTACATGATAGGCAAAGAAATACAGATATAAGGGAGAAGTGTCAAACGGATGACGTAGTCAGATGGATACGGAAAAGAAGAAGAGAATGGAACCACCATGTCAGGCGAATGACTCCCGACAGAATGGCCAGAATAGTACGAAACAACATACCTCACGGAAGAAGACCAATAGGACGACCACCAAAACGCTGGCGAGACAGCTGGCAATCAAATTCACAATAACTGCCGCTACAAAGAAACCGGAACTAAACAGGCGATACGCCTATCGAAAGAAGAAGAAGAAGAAGATAACATCTCTAACATCCTGTGTCTGGCGCTTGATAAAACCAAAGATTTTATTTGCCCTAGATAAGATATCACCTATGCGCAGGTGGTACCTCAGTACCTAGAGTAATTCCCAAATCCCGTACCGACTATACTCTTTCAAGAGGAGCATTATTCAACAAGTATTGTTCTAACGAAGGCCCATTCTTCTTTCTAATAAATGATATTACTTTACATTTTTTAGTGTTAAGAGGCATGAGGTTTCAGTAGACCACGAGTGGAAGGAAACTAGAACCGATTGGAGTGTAATGCAGTCATTTGCAGAGCAAATGCGTAAAAAAAGTTTCATATCATCGGTTAATAACAGAAAACGACAGGAATAAAGACTAAACCTTATAACGTTTATAAATAGTAAACATAAAATAGGACCTATATGATTCACCTGAGGCATACCGGATGTAACGAGGACATCTTGAGACCTGGTGCCACCCACAACAACACTCTGAACGCGATCGGTTAAGTATGATCTTAACCATGCCAGAATATTTCCAATTATGTCGTATTTTTCCAGTTTCAGTAGTAGTAAGAAATGGTTAACCTGATCGAATGCTTTTCTAAAGTTAGTGAATACAGAATCCACCTGATAACCCTCTTGGATGTTCGCCAAAATGTAGTTACAATATGTTAATAATTTTGTCTCACTACTACAACCGCGAACAAATCCATGTTGTTCCTGGGTAATTACTTCAGAATAAAATACAAGTACTCTATCGGCCACCAACGACTCAAGCACTTTGCCAATAACATGCAAGTTACTGATAGGACAATAATTACGAATGTCTGATCTATCACCCGATTTATAGATTGGAACAATAAATGAAGTCTTCCATTGTGAGGGAAAAATTCCACAATTTATAGATAAATTGTATAAAATAGACAGAGGCCATCCCACGGAAGGGCTAGAGTATTTGAGAAAATATGCTGGTATACAATCAGGGCTTAAAGATACCGAAGGTGTAAGAGAACTCAATTTATCAAAAACAAAGTCCGAAGCTATAAGTATGTCTTTGACTGTGACAGAATGATCGTAGTGGATTAAATCCGATTTAGTATCGACCTGCTGGTAATCAGCATAGATCATCTGGTAATACTCGGCAAACCAATTGCCAATAACACTAGGATTATCAAACGCTGCCTCACCAAATGTCATATTCTTAGGGAGACCTCTTGTTTGCCTTTTGGAGTTAATGTAATGCCAAAATAACGACGACTTAAAATTTAAGTTATTCTGAATGTAAGATATAAATAGTTTGTAGTCATTTGAAATATTGGTCTTAGAAGCTGTTCTTAAAAACTTAAAGCTATTATATGCATTTATGTTAGCCGGACTTCTCCGACATCTCTTGAAGGCGCTGTTTTTTCTTTTCATATGTCGTTTTGTGTCGGTCGAAATCGACGGGGGAAAATTTCTTGTATTAGCGAAATATTTCGGAACATACTGTTCAATAATTATATAATATATTGTAGAGTATAGTCAGTGTGAGTGAAATATTATTTGTATCCGACAAAATCCCAGGCTAATCATAGCTAAATAAATAATCGTTTATGAGTCCGTAAGGTGCCTTTCTAAAATTGTTCCACCCATTTTCCTCACTCATAAAAGACACCGCGGACTTTAGTGGGACCTTAACAAACAACGCAGGGTGATGGTTATCTGGAGGCACAACATTATAATTACTTCGTAGTACAGTGGCATGACCAACTGTCGATAAGACCAAATCCAGCATTACATTGTCAATATTTAAAACGGGGTTTAGTTGAAATAATTTTAAAAAATTTATTGCGTTGCAAATTTGTGATTCCCAAGCCGCACCACCGGAAGCAATAAGAACATGATCCTGAAAAGAATACTTTTTCTATAAAACCCAGCATATTGGAGTTACCCACTATGTAAATTGTTGCATTTGGGAAGCGCCTCAATAAGAAATCCAATGAAGACACATGTTGCAAATAAATATTCGCTGCTCAATTAGGGGATATATATACACTACAAAAATTAGTGTATTAGAGTTTATCTCAATTGATACAAATATCTCTTCACATAGATTTACTGGAACACTAATAATAGAGGAAGAGGGATCCGATTTAACAGCAATCAATACACCACCTCCACGAGCTTTAGAACTACACAAATAATTTCTATCTTTACGATAAACAACATAGTAGATAGGATTTGCCGATTCTGGAGCTTCCTCCTCCTCTGTGACGTCATAACTGAAGTTACAATGACGTCATACTGACGTCACAATGACGTCACAACCCAATGGCGTCATACTGACATAACAATGACGTCACAACCCAATGACGTCATACGTAACAACTTCCTTCTCCTCACTGATATACGAGGTTCAATCAAAAAGAAAAAAACAAAATGGCGAACGAAAAGAAAACCGAAACATCACCACACACGCCCCCCTAGTGGGGCCCTCAGAATCAAAACTACACACACCCCTAAAGCCCCCTTGTGGGGCCCTCTGAAGCACCTTCCGAAACAACACCACACACGACCCCCTAGCCCTCTGAAGCATCACCACACACGGCCCTCCTAGTGGGACCACCGAAACATAACATCACAATTGAATAAAACACAAGTGCACTCGACAAAAGTTAAATGAATACTAAAGGAAGTTACATCCGGCGTGCTATATATATAATTAAGATAACAATTAGGATAATTAAAAATTAGTGAAAAGCTATTTCCATCAACGAGAACATACAGATGCGTTTCGCTTTAATTGAAGCTTATCAATGTATAGTATCTCAAAGACAGTCACAGCTTTTCACTTCTCTACTTCGTGTATATATAGTTAACATTCTGAACTTACTGCAAATGAGAATTAATGAATATTAAATCTCATTTGCAGTAAGTTCAGAATGTTAAGATAACAATGTAATTGAGTAATATGCTTTTTTCTAGAACCAGCTTTAGAAAATTATTACGTCATATTTTTAAACTTGTTTGAACACGATTTTTCTCGATGAAACCTGTCTAGGTACTTTGAATATTTTTTCTATTAGGAGAGCAATAAGTAAATGAAAGAAGAATTAGGAAAACAAAATGGCGGAAGCAGGAGTTAAGCAAAAAATGCATCAAGCCAAAAGGACATTAGAAAACAAAATGGCGGATGAAGGTAAGTTTGAAAGAGCAAAAAAGAAAAAGATACTTACAAGATGGAGGGCCCCCTTGTGGGGCCCTCAGAAGCAAAACCACACACACCCCTAAGGCCCCCTTGTGTGTCCCTCTGAAGCACCCTCCGAAACATCACCATACACGGCCCCCTAGTGGGGCTACCGAAACATAACCTCACATTTTAAGAAAACACAAGTGTACTCGACAAAAGTTAAATGAATACTAAAGGAAGTTACATCCGGCGTGCTATAAGTATATAATTAAGATAACAATGTAGATGGACATATGACAAGTGTGTGACGGGTGTCTAGTATATTTCAGAACTGCTGAGCAGTTAGTTGCTCATTCGGAGAAATATCATATTACCAACACCGGATATAATTCAATCTGCTTAGTGAGTGAATTTTGATTTTCAACGTCATATTTTTTAAACATGATAGAACACGATTTTTCTCGGTGAAACCTGTCTAGACACTTTGAATGTTTTTTTTTAAATAAGAGAGCAATAAGCAAATGAAAGAGGTATTAAGTTTTAAATATTTATTATTAAAACTGTATATATTTACCATATAAATAAGAATATATAAATTACAATATGTTATTATGCATGTTTTTATATAAAAATTCACACAAAAGTTTAACATTTTTTATCGTGCAAGCACAGTTCGCTTCTTCATGATAAAAACACGTATGTATATTTAGATTACACCACAGTAAACATTTTTTATTTACATTAATTTCAAATATGACACCGGATGTAATTCTAGCTTGTTTTTTTTAGCAGATTCTAGCACGATATAATGTATTAACAATAATAACTTGTTGAAGTGTTGATATCCTCGGTATCATTATCATTAGCAAGCTGTTTTTAAATTTGCATTGTAAGCACAAGATATGCATAGCTGTACATATATAAGTTTACAGTTTGGTGTGAAAATATTTCACTTAACAACAACCATTGGTTAGTTTGAATCATAGTATATTTACAGTATTTATTTATTTTTTATTTTTTTTGTTTTAGATCTAGAAACAGTATATTATATTGTGTGCGATACAACTCAATATTTTTATGATAGACCGGTGCTGATCGTACAGGAGGAGCTGCCACCACCACCACCGCAGCCAGGGATGGTGGCGGTGATTGGGGCCTACCACACTCTCCACATTAATGTGGAGAGTGAATTTGTCATAGTTTTTATTATATTTAGTAATTTTTTTTCAATATCTACTACATTAAAAAACTTATTTATTCTTATTGTTGCAGTTGAACATAGGAAAATATATATACAGTAAGTTTCTATATATATTATACTAAAAAAAAATTATTTGTTCCCTTTGTTACAGCCGGATTTGAAAAAATAAATACAGTGTTTTTTAAAAAAATTTATACTATAGAAAATACTTATTTATTCCTTTTGTTATAGATTAATAAAGCGCTAATTAAATTTTATTCTGTGGTTTTATTTTTACTAATATTATAACCTTTATATAATAAACCTATTATATTAAAATTTTTTAACTGTAATAATTACAATTCAAATATAATTAGAGTTTAGATATAAACTACAAACATAGATAATAACAAAATTTTAAGAGCGGTTGATAAGAACTATTTTGATTCACAATATAAATTTTTGCTTAGTCACACCACAGAAAACATTTTTTATTTATAATATTGCGAAATATTATTAAATCAGACCTGTAGTAGAATGGTTAGGTGGGGAGGGATAGTTTAAATATTATAGGCGCTTATTGAACGGAAATGTTAATTGCAGTCTGTTATCTGATATCGTGAACAACACTTCTACAAAATTTCACGAAAAAATTTTCGAATGGTATGAATTCAGAATGCCTGCAGCAGACAGACATAGATATAATCGAAGAATAAAACAATTGGAGGAGAAATTAGTTGAAATTTTTACGCCTTTACATCGAACTCGAGTGTATCAACAACTATTCGAGCCTTACCTGGTTGTCAACATACAAGGTTTCTTTAATAACAATTTTACACCTAAGGAGATGTCCATCACCGATGGTTCCCGATCGATGCATCTTTTATTTAAACCTACAGTGCCATTTATGCGACTATCACATAATTTAAAAATTAAATATTCTGACGGACTCGTAGACTTGAAATCCCTGCGAGGTATTTTGAAACATATTTGTAGAGACTTT
Organism: Melolontha melolontha; assembly: GCA_935421215.2. Classification (NCBI taxonomy): domain Eukaryota; kingdom Metazoa; phylum Arthropoda; class Insecta; order Coleoptera; family Scarabaeidae; genus Melolontha; species Melolontha melolontha. The sequence goes on along the minus strand of OW285239.1, from coordinate 82,268,991 downwards.
GGTAAAATATATGTAAAGGGTCGGCAAAAGTGTGACTATTTGAAAACTATTGTAAATATAGATGTGATCAACTTGGAATATGTGGACAATATACCCGTTTTAGTTAAGGCTGATGAACCGTGTTTTTATCATGAAGAAGCGAATTGTGCTTGCACGATAAAAAATGTTAAATTTTTGTGTGAATTTTTATATAAAAACATGCATAATAACATATTGTAATTTATATATTCTTATTTATATGGTAAATATATACAGTTTTAATAATAAATATTTAAAACTTAATACCTCTTTCATTTATTTATTGCTCTCTTATTAAAAAAAAACATTCAAAGTGTCTAGACAGGTTTCACCGAGAAAAATCGTGTTCTATCATGTTTAAAAAATATGACGTTGAAAATCAAAATTCACTCACTAAGCAGATTGAATTACATCCGGTGTTGGTAATATGATATTTCTCCGAATGAGCAACTAACTGCTCAGCAGTTCTGAAATATACTAGACACCCGTCACACACGTGTCATATGTCCATTTATATTGTTATCTTAATTATATACTTATAGCACGCCGGATGTAACTTCCTTTAGTATTCATTTAACTTTTGTCGCGTGCACTTGTATTTTCTTAAAATGTGAGGTTATGTTTCGGTAGCCCCACTAGGGGGCCGTGTATGGTGATGTTTCGGAGGGTGCTTCAGAGGGCCCCACAAGGGGGCCTTAGGGGTGTGTGTGGTTTTGCTTCCGAGGGCCCCACAAGGGGCCCTCCATCTTGTAAGTATCTTTTTCTCTTTTGCTCTTTCAAACTTATCTTCATCCGCCATTTTGTTTTCTAATGTCCTTTTGGCTTGATGCATTTTTTGCTTACCTTCAGCTTCCGCCATTTTGTTTTCCTAATTCCTCTTTCATTTACTTATTGCTCTCCTAATAGAAAAAATATTCAAAGTACCTAGACAGGTTTCATCGAGAAAAATCGTGTTCTAACAAGTTTAAAAATATGACGTAATAATTTTCTAAAGCTGGTTCTAGAAAAAAGCATATTACTCATTTACATTGTTATCTTAACATTCTGAACTTACTGCAAATGAGATTTAATATTCATTAATTCTCATTTGCAGTAAGTTCAGAATGTTAAGATAACAATGTAAATGAGTAATATGCTTTTTTCTAGAACCAGCTTTAGAAAATTATTACGTCATATTTTTAAACTTGTTAGAACACGATTTTTCTCGATGAAACCTGTCAAGTACTTTGAATATTTTTTCTATTAGGAGAGCAATAAGTAAATGAAAGAGGAATTAGGAAAACAAAATGGCGGAAGCAGGAGTTAAGCAAAAAAATGCATCAAGCCAAAAGGACATTAGAAAACAAAATGGCGGATGAAGGTAAGTTTGAAAGAGCAAAAAAGAAAAAGATACTTACAAGATGGAGGGCCCCCTTGTGGGGCCCTCAGAAGCAAAACCACACACACCCCTAAGGCCCCCTTGTGGGGCCCTCTGAAGCACCCTCCGAAACATCACCATACACGGCCCCGTAGTGGGGCTACCGAAACATAACCTCACATTTTAATAAAACACAAGTGCACTCGACAAAAGTTAAATGAATACTAAGGGAAGTTACATCCGGCGTGCTATAAGTATATAATTAAGATAACAATGTAAATGGACATATGACACGTGTGTGACGGGTGTCTAGTATATTTCAGAACTGCTAAGCAGTTAGTTGCTCATTCGGAGAAATATCATATTACCAACACCGGATGTAATTCAATCTGCTTAGTGAGTGAATTTTGATTTTCAACGTCATATTTTTTAAACATGATAGAACACGATTTTTCTCGGTGAAACCTGTCTAGACACTTTGAATGTTTTTTTTTAAATAAGAGAGTAATAAATAAATGAAAGAGGTATTAAGTTTTAAATATTTATTATTAAAACTGTATATATTTACCATATAAATAAGAATATATAAATTACAATATGTTATTATGCATGTTTTTATATAAAAATTCACACAAAAGTTTAACATTTTTTATCGTGCAAGCACAATTCGCTTCTTCATGATAAAAACACGGTTCATCAGCCTTAACTAAAACGGGTATATTGTCCACATATTCCAAGTTGATCACATCTATATTTACAATAGTTTTCAAATAGTCACACTTTTGCCGACCCTTTACATATATTTTAACAAAGTCTCTACAAATATGTTTCAAAATACCTCGCAGAGATTTCAAGTCTACGAGTCCGTCAGAATATTTAATTTTTAAATTATGTGATAGTCGCATAAATGGCACTGTAGGTTTAAATAAAAGATGCATCGATCGGGAACCATCGGTGATGGACATCTCCTTAGGTGTAAAATTGTTATTAAAGAAACCTTGTATGTTGACAACCAGGTAAGGCTCGAATAGTTGTTGATACACTCGAGTTCGATGTAAAGGCGTAAAAATTTCAACTAATTTCTCCTCCAATTGTTTTATTCTTCGATTATATCTATGTCTGTCTGCTGCAGGCATTCTGAATTCATACCATTCGAAAATTTTTTCGTGAAATTTTGTAGAAGTGTTGTTCACGATATCAGATAACAGACTGCAATTAGCATTTCCGTTCAATAAGCGCCTATAATATTTAAACTATCCCTCCCCACCTAACCATTCTACTACAGGTCTGATTTAATAATATTTCGCAATATTATAAGTAAAAAATGTTTTCTGTGGTGTGACTAAGCAAAAATTTATATTGTGAATAAAAATAGTTCTTATCAACCGCTCTTAAAATTTTGTTATTATCTATGTTTGTAGTTTATATCTAAACTCTAATTATATTTGAATTGTATTTATTACAGTTAAAAAATTTTAATATAATAGGTTTATTATATAAAGGTTATAATATTAGTAAAAATAAAACCACAGAATAAAATTTAATTAGCGCTTTATTAATCTATAACAAAAGGAATAAATAAGTATTTTTTATAGTATAAATTTTTTTAAAAAACTTACTGTATTTATTTTTTCAAATCCGGCTGTAACAAAGGGAACAAATAATTTTTTTTAGTATAATATATATATAGAAACTTACTGTATATATATTTTCCTATGTTCAACTGCAACAATAAGAATAAATAAGTTTTTTAATGTAGTAGATATTGAAAAAAAATTACTAAATATAATAAAAACTATGACATATTCACTCTCCACATTAATATGGAGAGTGTGGTAGGCCCCAATCACCGCCACCATCCCTGGCTGCGGTGGTGGTGGTTGCAGCTCCTCCTGTACGATCAGCACCGGTCTATCATAAAAATATTGAGTTGTATCGCACACAATATAATATACTGTTTCTAGATCTAAAACAAAAAAAATAAAAAATAAATAAATACTGTAAACATACTATGATTTAAACTAACCAATGGTTGTTGTTAAGTGAAATATTTTCACACCAAACTGTAAACTTATATATGTACAGCTATGCATATCTTGTGCTTACAATGCAAATTTAAAAACAGCTTGCTAATGATAATGATACCGAGGATATCAACACTTCAACAAGTTATTATTGTTAATACATTATATCGTGCTAGAATCTGCTAAAAAAAAAACAAGCTAGAATTACATCCGGTGTCATATTTGAAATTAATGTAAATAAAAATGTTTACTGGGGTGTGATCTAAATATACATTACTTTATTGATAAAAACGATAAAAAATTGTTCTTATTTACCGCTGTTGTAGTAAAAATATAACGATGAATCGTTATATTTTAAGTTTTTATACAGTTTTTTTTTATACAGTTTTAATAATAAATATTTAAAACTTAATTCCTCTTTCATTCATTTATTGCTCTCTTATTAAACAAAAACATTCAAAGTGTCTAGACAGGCTTCACCAAGAAAAATCCTGTTCTATAATATTTAAAAAATATGACGTAAATCAAAATTCACTCACTAAGCAGATTGAATTACATCCGGTGTTGTTAATTTGATATTTCTCCGAATGAGCAACTAACTGCTCAGCAGTTCTGAAATATACCAGACACCCGTCACGCATGTGTCATATGTCCATTTACATTGTCATCTTAATTATATATTTATAGCACGCCGGATGTAACTTCATTTAGTATTCATTTAACTTTTGTCGATTGCACTTGTATTTTATTAAAATGTGAGATTACGTTTCGGTGGCTCCACTAGGGGGCCGTGTGTGGTGATGTTTCGGAAGGTACTTCAGAGGACCCCACAAGTGGGGCTTTAGGGTTGTGTGTGGTTTTGCTTCTGAGGGCCCCACAAAGGGGCCCTCCATCTTGTAAGTATTTTTATCTTTTTTGCTTTTTCAAACTTACCCTCATCCGCCATTTTGTTTTCTCCTTCCGCCATTTCCTTTTCGTTCGCCATTTTGTTTTTTCCTTTTCGATTGAACCTCGTATATCAGTGAGGAGGAGGAGGTTGTTACGTATGACGTCATTGGGTTGTGACGTCATTGTGACGTCAGTATTACGTCATTGTGACGTCACTTTAACATCAGTATGACGTCATTGTGACGTCAGTAAGACGTCATTGGGTTGTGACGTCAGTTATGACGTCATAGAGGAGGAGGAGGCTCCAGAATCGGCAAATCCTATCTACTCAACATAGTTTAAATTAAACAATTCACTAGCAGATGTAGAATTTACTTGCCAAATCTTGGTTAAAATAATCATAATCCAAAGTTAGTGCTTCCCAGTAGAAATCAATAGTTTTTGTTTGCAAGCCCCACACGTTCTTGTATAAGACGTTTAGCGTTTTGTGTGAGCTTGTTATTTTTTGGAATTTACTATTTTTATTTAAATTTTATATTTGTATTTTTTAATTTACTATTTTCGGTTTACCGTTCACATGTCTAAGCTTTATTTTCCCCTCTACTATTCAAATCCGCGAACTTCGTTCTAAGTCCCTTTAGATAGCTTCTTTGTGATGGTGTCAAATCCGCAGATACCTGCAATGGGGTGAAATTATTTTTCGTATTTTTTTGCTTAAGTATGGTTAAGACATTACTCCTACTGACTAAAGTTACTTTAATGGGCCGGCATTTGGTATTTTCGTACCGACCCATACGATAAAATTTGAAATTATCCAAGTTAACATCCTCATGTATACTACGGACAACACCTGATATCTTCAATCCTTAATCTATGTTTCTCTTTGCTCAATCAGGTTCCAAAGGCTCATCCATATTGAATATTAACAATAAGATTCACGATCCTGACGATCGCGAAATTCTCCTGCAATCTTCGCAATAAACAAATCATCACCTACCGCTGTTCGCTAACGCTGTCATTAACCGCGCTACGAGATACCACTTTTTCTTCCTTTAGAATTTTAATTTCATTTTGCAATGTATTAACCACTTCAGTTAACTCTTGCAATTTAGCTAGTTGTAGTTTAAAATTAGAACAAGTAATGCAAAAATAATTTACTTTTCGATCTGAACGAACGCCTTTGGCGTTCTTTAGATGTACACGCATATTTTTTTAAGGAACTCCTTGTAATTCGAGGGATTTAGGCCGTTTTGATTTTGTTCGTGCGGTGAAGGGTTTCTTTTTCGGACGAGAAAGTATTTTACGATTTTCGAAAATCGCGATTTTTAAAATGTTATGTGAAGATGACGTATGCACTGTGTGGATTAATACAAAGTTTTTAATGCTTTTATGTATGTTTTGTTTGTGAATATTTGACTGTGGTAAGTATACACAATGCGAAGTTGTCTCACACACACAAATAAAACTATCTATCTATCTGTGCAAAGCGTATAGTTGCTAATAAAGAAGTTAGTTTAAAAAAGTGTACACCAGACAACAAATGCTTAAAAGTTTGCTGAGTTAATTTGTGACCAGGTAATAATATTTTTTACTTACATTAAGAAAGCTATGATAAAGCTGACATATAAAAAATTATCTGTTTTCATTGAATTTAACAAATACTATTAAAAATAATTTATCTCACTTGAAATATGTAGTTAGTGAATAATTATTAAATATACATATAAGAGTATACTTAATATCTAAATTAAACGAAATGAGAGTAGAAATAAATTTTAATTTTTCTACGTTAATAAATAATATATACTAATGTACAGCGAGCAGACTTTTTTTTTTAAAGTTTATGTTTCCGAGATTTTACTCTATTATTGTTTTCAAACTTTTCCATTTTCTCTGAAATTAGAAAACACTCGAAGCTTATTTCCATCTTCATTGTGTTGACTTATTACTGCTTATTACATCGTAATAGTCTATATTACTTTGAAGTTTTACAAAGTTGTTTTAGTTGTTCTATTTTAGTCGCTCCAGATAATTTTCGTTACATTAGTTTGCTATGTAACCTATGCCTAAATTAAATGGCAAACACTGCCGAGACACTCAGACAAATTATTTTTGTTAATGAGTCTCGATCTACAATTGAGCAATTTAAACTTTTAAGTTAATTAAATTCTTTTTATAAAAAGTATGCACTTGTACGATCAATGAATTTTCTAGCAAACAGTAGGTCCCAGAAAGAGTGATGGTCAATAACATTTTGACGTACAAGCAAAACTATATTAAATTTGATCAGATACTAGTGTCCGAAGGATTTTATATTATAAATTGCACTGGTTTACTTATTTTAACTGTTTAACTGCTAATTTAAAATCTCTTAATACATTTTTCCACTACGTAACACATTTTCAACTTTAAATTTTCAATTTAAATTTACTGCTAATCTCTTGAACCGTCTATATTTTTAAATTACAAGAGCTCAACGCTGTAACTAATTTCAGGCGTTCATGTAGTGTGCCAACAGTTATACAATACTTGTTCAATTTTTCTTTAAATCCTAGTTCGGACAGCCTAGTAATTTAATCGAGTGGCGAGTAATTTAATAACTAAAAGACTCCGAACTCACCAAAAAGCGTTCACACTCTAGTCGACTACAGTACATTAGTGAGTAGTGTATCGCAAGTTCAACATGCAGCGCAACAAAGCAAATAAGCTGCTAAATTGCTAATTGCAATGGCTATTTTACAAGAAGTTCAAAAAGAAATTATTGTTATTAAAGAAAAAAGCTATGGGTATGAGAATGGATTAAGAGAAGAGATGAACTAGGCGCTACCAATTCTCTTCTCAAGGAAATAGTATTAGAAGAGCCTAGAGATCCTACTTCGGAGCTTTGAGAATGACTAAAAGTTGTTTTAATTTTCTGTTAATGAAAAACAGTCACAAGTTCAACATAAGGATACACAATTAAGAAGTGAAATTCCTGCAAAAACAACATTACAGGCAGTTCTCTAATTTCTTGCTACTGGCTGTAGTTTAAGAACACCCACACATATATTTCGACGTGGAATGTCAAGAATACCAGAATTTATAATATAAGTTTGTGAATCTATCTATGAGTCATTAAGGGAAATCGTCAAGATAAAATAAAATAAATTATAAATATAATGTGATAATTATTTATTAATTAAAGGAAAAAAATACGTATAGGTTTAATCATCAGCATTAGCATTATTCATTGCTGAGACGATTATGTCATTCGATGTAAATAGACTTGCTGTGTGGGCTCCTCTTCAAAATAATTAATTTCATTGAAGTATGTTGAAATATTACTATATAACCAGTCTTGCGATTCATATAAGGACAATTATGTAACTGCTCCGGCCGATATATCTGATTCAGATGCCTTTCGAAGGTGTTGTCGTCGAATTCTATTAATGTAAAATTGAATGTGTTCTTGTGCTTCTAGTGCCAATAGTAATGACAAAGATTTAAGTTGAAGACCGATAGGTTTACCGAATCTGCAAACCCATTGTTTTCTTCTGTGGAGTTAGCAGTTTAAGGTGTCTTTTAAATGAGTGACAATACTAGAAAGCTGAGAAAGCTTTTATTTTTTGTAGGAGGTGTAGATTTATGTTTAGGTTCACGAAAAGTATCCACTGTGGTGTTGATTTTCTCAATATTTGTGTGTGAACTATCTTTGCAAGGCTAAGAATTAATAAAATAGTGCTAATATCTAAAGTGTGAATTATTATAATTCCTTTTTTCAGGTTCCTGACACTACAGATTGGAAAATAATTAAGAATGGTTTTCGAAAATAACGAAACTTTCCTGGATGCTGTGGAGCAATAGACGGCAAACATTTCATTATTAAAGCACCTCCTAACTCAGGAAGTTTATAATGCAATTACAGAGAGTCAAGCAGCATTATCGTAATGGAAATTGTAGATCACAAGTATTGTTTCAGTTATATCGACATAGGATGTAATGGTCGGGTTTCTGATGGAGGCGTATATCGTAACTGTAGTTTGTATCAAATATTAGAAAGCGGCGTACTACCCGAAGGTCATATTCTAGTTGGCGACAATGCATTTTCCTTAAAAGAATACCGTTCCCAGGAAATCAATTAACATTAAATCAAGCAATTTTTAATTATCATTCGTCGCGGCCTAGGAGAATAGTTGAACATGCTTTCGGTATACTAACTGCCAGATTCAGAGGGTTTGAGATACCGATAGCCTACAATCCTAAGAAAGTGGTGAGCATCGTAAAGACATACGCTTTACATAATTGTCACAGACAAACAAAACCGGCTGTTAGAATATACAAGAGACAGAGAAAATTTTGATGCACAAACTGTTATTCCTGAGAGAGGAACCAGCGCCTCAAGTTGGAACCAAGTAACTGTTCATTTTGATGGGGCATTGATCTTCGGGAAAGATACGCAGATTACTTTGTGGGAGATGGATCGGTCCTTTGGCAGACAAGAATGATATACTAAAAACTGACAAGCACTAGGGCTCTGTATTAACCATTATAAACCTTTCTTTTATTTTTACAATCTGTTTGAATAGAACTGAAATGTATTTACCAAATTTCTTTCACTTTCTGTTAATATTGTGGAATATTTCGTAGGGACGCATTCAACAAACTAAACCATTTTACTGAAGGTATGTGAACTGTATCAATTCCGGCGCCGGAATATTTCGACTGCTTATTTTTTTTTTGAACTCCTGCGAGTAGGTCGATCTAAAAAGAAATCGAAATAGAAAGATGAAAAGAAAACAATATAAAATAATAATATACCTACTTGTAATAACTACTTATATGAATGAAACAGTCAACACCAACCTCATGTTTTTTATTTTGAATTTTATCTCCTTCTCACCAAGTCCAGACATCTTCATTTCATTTTCCAAATCGGATACGCAGACTGCTTGACTTTTTTATTTTTATATAGTGGAGATTTAACGTTCTGTTGTATATATTTACCGACAAATTCATAGTTGTATCTTCACTCCAGTGAAACGACATTTCTACGGCATCTAATGAAGTCGACTAAATCAACAAGTTCGCACTTGCTTAGTGGATAAATCACGATGCAATAGTGTAGTGGGAGGTGGGGCGTTACTCGGCCAAAAATATAGAATAAAATGAATCGACTCGACAAACTCATTTACTAAATTACTTGATTAAAATTCTGTTGTTCGAACACCTTTAGCTCACAGCTCGACTAAATCACTAGCCTAGTCCAAACTAGGCTTAAGCAATAAACATCTTCGATTATTATTGGGGATCTTGCAACCGTTTTTTCGGGTTAGATATACGGCAGCATACGAGAAATACTACATGCTAGAAAGAAACGGGGCAGATGTAATTGGCCGATTGCAATTTTGCATCTCAAAATTAGCCTATTCCAATTATAATTGAGTGTGATGATTTTTCCTTGTATACTCAGACAATAATCTCCAATTTGTTTTTATTTAGTTCAACACTTTTTCAAAACAGATAGTTTCGAACGCGATCATATTGGTGCTTGCATTAAATTTGCACTAAGAAATTTATAAAAGGATACTTTGAGAATGCAAAGAAACGTCTTGTGTTTATTCTGTAAGCTTTCTCCATATGTGATCAATAACATACAAAGTTGGACCTTCCTCGTTAACAATATAGCGTTTTGTTTAATCAATAGGTCTGTAACTGTAATATTACAACAATGGAATGGAATAAAAACAATTCTTGAATACTATTTTTGAAAGAATATGGCACTATTACATTCCACAATTCAAAACAGAAAATAATCACATAGAAACTTTAGATTAAGTACGACTAGTCAGTCGGAGACATGGAAATATTTGAGGAATGTTAAAACAATTGTTTTTAACAGGTTTAGGTATAAAATAACGAAATAATAAATATTAATAACATATCTATACTATAACTAATACTTACGCTAGAATTTTCGATAAATTCGTATCCCGAATTAGGTCATCTAGGATGGCAAAAATTGCAATTACCCGTGTATTGAATTTTGATCAACGTTTGGAGAAAATTCTAATACTAAATGATGATTATCCACATATTACAATCATTTTCAGATGGTATAAGGAGTTCTAGAGAGAAAATTTTTATTTAGAAGAGATCAGGACGCTCTACCTCGGAGTCCGATAGATATCTAAATTATCGCGAGATAGAATAATGCGCAAGAACATTCATTCAGCGATCATTCGCACCATTTTGTATGAAAATTTTTTATTAAGAAAGATTGTTCGTTTGAATCCATAAGTTCTGGTATAGGTAATGCTTTGATTAAGGCAATGCTCGAGTAGCAAACAGCAAGTTAGAATCAGTAATCTTATTTTTTCTTCAACGTTTCTATCTCTTAATCGGCTTCGCAAATTAACAGCATCTCGTGCACGGCAAGGTTGAGAAACCTATGACTTGTCCTGATTTCTCTTTCTAAACAAAAATAGCAGTAATACAATTTATTTATAAATGATACAATACTTCGAATACGCTGAAGAACAGTGAATTCTTCTCATACTTAACAAAAGCTGTTAGGCATACGTGACATTACTGATATAAACAAACGTTTGACTATCACAAATTGATTTAATTTGGCTTGGATAACCAGTAAATAAGTTGCTTCGCACATAATCAAATAGCACGTAACGATTAAAAGTCTAATTTAATTGGTTGCAGAGAAAATAGGGGCGTGACCGAATGGATATAACGTAGTAAATATACTGAGACATGTCCAAAATTTTCAAAACATGTTAGGTATTATAATACCTTTTGTAGTATTATACAGGTGAATTGCTAAAATAAAATATAACTTATTATACAAATACTCAAATTTAACATATTTTTAAGACAAACTATTTAATTTAATATCTCAAAATCCTGACGCGATGGAAAAATTTTTTGCAAAAACATGCATAAGATATAAGTATTATTGTATAAGAAGGAAGACCGTGTTGGCAACTGTATTTCAAAGAAAAGTAAATACGAGGGTGGTTCAATAACTCCTTAGGAGGTCCAAGAAATGGCGTTAGTAATACGACAAAAATTTGCATTTAGTAAGCGTCATTTGTCATTAGATAGTTGTCAAAGTTTTAGCTAAATCCATAGCGTGGGTTCATTTTTATACTTGATTGAAGTAACAAACTTTGGTTCATTTAGAAAAATGGAAAAACATGAATTTCCTGCGGTGATTAAACACTTTTATTTAAAAGGTTTAACACCGAAAGAGATCAAAGCCGAGTTGGGTGAACTTCATAGTATATCGGCTTCTGTGTTTGCGACTGTTTACGAGTTTAAACATAGCCATACATCCACAAAAGAGGAACATCGTTCGGAACGTCCAGTGGAAATGACTTCCTCCGAAATGATTGACAAAATCAACGATATAGATTTGAGTGATTGACGAATCAAAGTGCGCGAAATACGTGTTCTTAATTTTGTGATGGATACTGCGTTTACTCTCAGTAGAGAATAAATTCAATCGTGTGATCGAATCGGAGGCTGGTTTGGCACTTTTCCGGTTCTACGTCGCTACATATCTTTGGCGAAACATGGATACACTACTATACTCCAGAAACAAAACAATAATCGAAGCTGGGGTTTTTAACGGCAATCCGGCTCTGAAGAAAGCAAAAACGGTGAAGTCGGCTAACAAGGTGATAGTCAGTGTATTTTGGGATGCACGTGGAATCATCTACATCGATTACTAGGAAAATGGAGAAACGATAAATGGAGACTATTAAGCAACATCATTGCACCGGCTGAGTGAAGAAATCAAGGAGAAACGCATTCATTTGGAAAAAAATTCTTTTTCACCGAGACAATGCACAGATACACACCTGCGAATTCAATTTGAAATTATTACAACGTCCACCGTAGTCGCCAGATTTGGCCTCCAGAGACTTTTTTTATTCCCACACCTGAAAAAATGGCTCGGCGGAAAACGATTCACGTAGAACGAGGAGGTCATCGCCCAAACATATGCCTAATTTTAAGACCTTCCGAAATTTTACTTTTTTAACGGCTGAAAAAATTGGAGAAACTCTGGGGAAAATGTGTACAGCTAAAAGGCAAATATTTTGAAAAATTTAAAAAAAAGTTTACCAACATAATTTGTTTTTCTATATTTTTCTAAGGAATGATTGAACCACTCTCGCACTTAAGCGGAAGTTTTATTTTATAATCTTTAGTAATATAATAACCTTCTAGCCGAAATCGAGCCCCTGACAACGAATATGAAACTTGTCTGAAAATATTGTGTAAACAATTTAGGGCTTTTGATAGACGAAAATTTGAATTTCGCAAATCACATTGATAATCCACTGTGCCCACTTATTACTAGTTTAAATATGTTGTGTAGGGACACTGAAAATTTCTACAAAAATTCTATTAATAAATAGGTACCTTGACATTATCACATTTTAATTTCTGTGATTCTGTAAACGGACTTGTGTTTATGCAGTTTATGCAAGAATTTTGTCTTGTCGTTTTATTTTTTTGCATGAAAAAGGCAGAGAATCTCTCGTAAATTAGTAAATTAATAGAACATAACTGGTTCGAAATGTGAAGGTACTTACACTTAGCTTCCTTTATTATAAAATAGATTTGTATTTTACACTTTCTTGTTTAATTAAATAAATTAAGTTTCGTACCGAAGTACAAAACATTAATACTTACAGAAAGAATCTCATATATATTTCCCGTCCTCACATTGCCTCTTTCGAAAGAAATCAGAGTTACAATTGCCCATATTGTTAAGATTAGCTTTTCTCCTACATGCTAAATAATAACATATGTAATCTGGCTTCTGCGGTCGTTGCCCGTGATTACTTCTCCAATTTCGCGTTGGAACCGCATCCTTTAAGCAAGTCGAGAAGCCATTGTTAACGTATACCGTGTGTAAATGAAGAAAATGAAAATGCTGCGCAAAACGCATCCGCGGCGCTTTACTTCTCCGATATGTTTATTGAATGTATAGTGTAGCATTTGATTGGATAAGCATAGGTTAGCATAAGAATAGGTCAGATGTAGGGATGGTATACACATACGTATTGTGTATGTGTTTACGCAACGTATTTCAAATAGGAGAGGTCTTGCACCGCCGATAATAATGATAAAAATGCACAAATGCTGTACAATAAAAAAATTAAAATATTCAGAGAAAACAAACGCATAATTCCATTAAAATGAAGGAAAAATCTGGGTATTTATAAATAGCACATATCTGTGATTGCATACATAATTAATTCCGATGATGTACAAACGCCATATCAAGGAAAATATAAACAAATGGAAAAAAAATTAAACTATGCTAACGTAACTAAATGAAATGCTGCACTTGAAGAGAAAATTAAAAATGTTCTGAGAAAACGGACGCATTATTCCATCAAAGAAAAGAAAAAATTCTGTGTACCTATTAGTAAATTGCATAAACCTGTAATATGCATTTCAGGTGAAATAGTTCTATGCACAACCGCTACATCGAAAAAATAAAGAGATTGCTAACGTATGAGTATATAACGTATGCGTATGACAAAGAATAAACATATGAGTTAAATATTTTTTTTTTGGTTGTGTATACTTTGCCATTACGATCGATGTTTTACGTATAATTACTCCGCACATCTATCGCGAACGTATCTGATCAGACTGGGTACAGACACGCCTGGCGCCTGGTGCTATAACCGTCCTTTCTCTCTTATCTAGTGTACTCTAGTGAGGTATCTAGTGGGGTATCGCTTACCTCCCCGCCGTTCTATCACCCCAGTTCCATACGGTATAGTTTTTAAATTAGAATTGCCGAAGAAGCAGCTGAAGAATCTTGAAACATATGTATTTTATTTTAGCAAAGTCTTTTCTTTATTTATTTTATTATGATTTTGTTCATAGTTCCTTCTTAGTTACTTCATTTATTCTCGAGATATTCCTATCAGATTTTCTTGAAATGACCTGGAGGATTAGGACATTATTAAGATTATTAGGAGAGGATTAGGTTTAACTGAATATGTATCTGTAGCTGCTTTAGCTTGTTATTATTATTTGATAATATTCCACTCTGATTGAAGAAGCTGCCAAAAATGTTCCTTCCGTGTTTTTATATTCTGTTGTTAAGTTTATACCATAATCATTCCAGGGTATCCTGATGTGGATTCTGAGGAGGTGCAAGTATTATATGATATTAATTTGGGATTCTTGTTATAATATATAAAAACAAAGCTTTCACTTGCCAACCACAGTCTTAAATCGCTTTAATGTATCTAACCTTTTGTTAAGTGTCCTGTCCACGCTGTTCGGAAGTAACTCCAGATCAAAACAAATTTTGGAATTTGCTCATATATGCTGTACTTTTTGTAATTCGCTCCAAAATTCTGTGCTCTTGTTAAAAAACTTTAAATTTATTTAGATTTACGGCGGGTTCTAGTCATTTTTGTAGAATTTCATAACAGTCTCTCAATTTTATGAAAACAAGGTTACGTTTTCTACCATAAATGCGATTTCGCTAATGTTGCTAATAAATGATTGAATTTACTTCTTAATTTAATTCTGAAATCTTCAAGCACAATTGGAATTCGGAGAAGATTCTGGTCAATCACTATCTTCAAAAGAATCCATTATGCAACATCTAATTAGTTTTCTTAGTTGTATTTCTTCTCATATTTCAAATCTTCACTATGATGTAATACAACCATACATAATCGCTTTTATACACATATTGGTTTTCTCGTCGCCATTTGCAAGTACCTTTTTTAAATTTAATAAATTTGTTCCATTGGCACAAATACGAACATTCTGCTGCAAATGTAATAAACATAGCCCTGGCGAAAATAAGAAATTGACATATATATTATTTTCTTTGAAATATATTGAATGTACCTGGACTTTTCTTATAAATTTGTTGCATTGAATATAACATTGAATATTAATACTAATTATGGCTTCGTAAATTAAGATTTTAGAGAACTTTAATAAAATGCCAACTTTCATGAGTCGTAGCATTAGTATCGAAGATTCATGTATTACGACAGAGATACTACTTTCTGCGGCAATCACAGTTCTTATATATTCATTTATTGTTAGTATAGAATCTTCAAATTTGGCATCACTTCTACGGATACGAATTAATACTATTATTAAATTCATCTTCAATTAAGGATATTCTACAGCAGTATATACGAAATAAAATGAAATAACGATATTAATAACGATACATAACATGATTATGTATATTTTAGATTGTAAATATTGAGTTATTGAGTGATTAGGGAATTTCAGTTCTTCCAAAAATTTGTTTCAAAACAAATAGCAACAAAAATCAATAAAGCATTTCGGCTAAAGCTCTTGGTTACGCACATATCACTAGGTAATATAAAAGCAATATAAATTAATATAAAACTAATTTTATGGAAAATAGAGTAACTTGTAGACGAGAACAGAGTTGGTATATAATATTTACCTTTTGCACGATTTCTATTTCGCTCACATTATATATAGTCCATTCGTGCATGTGAAAAATCAAAGGACGTTGGAATGAAGGTCGCCCATTTATTCCGAGTACCGTTGAGTAAACATTCCGAATGCGCATATATATGGAAATTCTTACGTTAATTTGTAGTAATTGTTTGTCAAACAAATTGTACGACGATAAATTAAGCAAAACAGTAATAATATTTATAACACTTTATTATTTTTTTTACTACTTCTAATTTTGATTTGAATATATATATTATAATAAAATGTTAATTAACTTATTGAAAGCACTAATTTTAATTAGTTACTTTTCTTATTGTTATATAGGTATGAGATTTCTTATAAGGTGGAAGACTGTATCATATTTATATTGTATTTTTTAACATAGAGTGTCAAATCTATTATTAAATTTTTAAAAGTATAAGACTTTCCTATATTTTCCAAAATTATTGGACAATGTTAATTTAGTTAATTTTATATACAATTGTTAATGTTTGCTAATATCAAAGGTTATGTGAGAAGGAAAAATTTATTTGTAAAGCAATAAAGTTTATAATATTAATCAAAGATCAAAATTATATTTGGAATGTCAAATATTTTGGAATATCTGTATAACAAAAGCTACCAATGATCTTAAAAAGAGAAAAAGCAATTGGGTTGCTATGGTGACTTATTGAAAAAATTGGGAGAATAATTTTTGGCACGATATAAATTCAGTTGCATTTTGATGATATATTTTAGGAAAGGTATAAAATTAGAAAATTAAGTTAAAGTAAATCAAAACAACTTACTTTATAAATCATAAAAGAAACCGGTAACAGTAATATTTTGTTTGTTTGGATACTGAAGAAAATATTGTTTGAACAGGAAAACCTCAGACGACATCTCTTTAAAAAGGCCGTTATACTCCCGTTTTCCGTTTATTATATTGTTCACATTCTGTTTGTGTTCAAATTGTTGTTACACATTTTTATTTCGAGTGAAACCATTTAGCCGTTCCAAACCTAATGAGATCGGATCACCCTGAATCAACCTTGGAATGAATTGGACTAACTCTAGCAACCACACAATCTATAATCAATATTATCAATTGTTAAAGGAGATTATTTACCTTGTATATTCTGGAGGACTCAACACCTGTAAGATTTGTTAGGATCGTGACCATTTTTCCTGTTTTTGGAGTGATATTCAAGCTGTACGTCAGGAGAACCAAGATTGATGCAGAGATTAGATGTCTATAGACGAAAAATTTAGCAGGAAAAAAGTTGAAAGACTGTGTAAATGTAAACAAGTTAAATAATTGATAATAATGAAATACTTAAGTTAAAGTTTAAATTAAGAAAGATACAAGCAATATTCAGTCAGTACAAACATTCTATATAACAATAGTACAAACATAATATGCTGAAAACATGTAGTACGTCTAGAAAGTATGTGGAATCAAATAAATGGGGGTAAATTAATAAATTGTATTTATTGAAAAATATTTGTATTTTACGTTTATGAGAGGAAACTCATCTTGCTTACTAATACACAGGCCATTTAACCGTAAACATTTGTTAATTCGATGGGGAATATCGACAATTAGGTTGTATGCGTACTCCTAACTTGCGTAACTTACCAGGCTTCTAAAATGGCTGCCACTAACTCAAGTTTGTTTTGTGGTGTCATATGTTCTACCTCAATTTTCATGAGTCCCCAGATAAAATAAATATTTTCAAATTAGTTGGGTTCAAGTCCAAACGTGGACTAAAATTTTTCAAATAAAATTTCGTATAATTTGCATTGTAATTTGTAGACAGCAATGTTTATATTCACACTTACTTCGCAAAATAACATACTAATTTGAAAATATTTAATAATATTTAATATATAAAAAAGCCAAAAATTCTAAGAACTTGTCAAATGATATATATATATATATATATATATATATATAGATATAGTACGGGAGCAATGAATAATAAAGAATATGAAATTAAAAGAAATCTCTGAATTGCTAGTTTAAATTCGAGAATATTAAGATAAACAATAATTACAAGAGAACTTCTTAACATCAAGGTCCCAAAGTCGGTTCTAGATACTCAGACGAAAACACATATATACACATAAAATAATACGAAATTGTCGATAAATAAAAATAAATATATTTGAATAATATTTTGTTGTTAATCTTACAAGATACTATGATATATTCTCAAAGCACTTATTATGCTAAAAACATACATATGGCAATTATGGTAGCATGTAACCCTTCTTATAGCAAATTATATTAGGTTGCCTATTCAGAATTCAAATAGTACAAAAAGTGAATGTCACGGTTTTGGTTTATACAAGAATTAAAACTAATAATTAAATTTGCAAGGTTTGATATTGAAAATAAAAGGTAATTTGTCTCTTAAAATAACGTGAGTTAATAATATAAAATATCCATCAGCAAGAGAAGTTATATCTTTAATGATTATATAAATAACAATTATCACTTGGATACATGTTGATATCGTCGAAAATGGAGATTTCAAATCCTGCGTATCTACTGGATGAACACGGAAAAAATCAAACAGGAACTGCTAGGTAAGGTGAAAAGTTGCTTGTCTCGTCTGGTTGATAAACTATTCGTAGAGCGGCTAACGTTCCTTATTCACGAAGTTTACCACTAGGTTATGTACAATTTATATTCTAATAAAAGAGGTTCTTTTAAATATACCAAAAGGGTCCAGGATCTTCATATAAAACGTTGCTTGAACGTAAACTAATTTTGGATATGATGAAAATCTGAATTATAATTGATAATAAGAATTTAAGTGCTTACACTAACGGAGATAACCTTCCAGCAAGGTAAATATGTTTAGTAATTATAATTACACCACTTTCTTGTAATTTATAAGTATTTTTAAACAATTTAAATGATAGTTTCAAGGAAGAATTTTAAAAATTGTGTATTCTTTTTTTAACTACATGCAAAAATCTCTTAATAATTCATATTGTTTTCATCATCTAGACTACCATAGGAAAGTTGTAGCAGTATTAATCAAATTTTCCTAGAAATTATACAATGAATCTGAGTATTATTAAAAGATAATTATGACATTTTAGAATAAAATAATTTTGAAAGTTTCTTCAAAGCATCTCTCTAGTAATTAAACGTTAGAAATTACTCTAACAGCCTATTATCAATCTAATAATACCCTCTCACGTTATCTCAATTGCCAATTTTTAACAAGGTGCAACCAAAAGTCATATTAAATAATAATGTTTACAGAAATTTGGACAAAGATATTATAATCATAATTAGTTTTAAGAATCTTATTTTCTCGCGATATTAAGTTATAATAAAATAATTAATGATCGAAATAAATATATAAACAAATTAAAACATACAAAACAGTTCGGCAACGTGATTTAAAAAACTAATTTTGACCTTACAACATTATTACAAACTTACAAACTATATATATATATATATATATATATATATATATATATATATATATATGATAATTTTGATGTTCTCGCGGTTGTATGATGAAATGATGGTTTCTCGGGTTCTTGGCCGCGTGTGAGATGTGTCCTGAGAAGGATTGTTGTCTCGACGGGATCGCAGTTGTTCTTTCACTTGACGCTGAAGAGTTACTCTTCAGCGTCAAGTGAAAGAACAACTCTAGAAAATGACGAGTGCGATCCCTTCGAAACGTCGAGACAACAATCCTTCTCACACACATCTCACACGCGGCCAAGAACCCGAGAAACCATCATTTCATATATATATATATATATATATATATATATATATATATATATATATATTGTTAAACGACAGTGAAGCTGGTATGTTAAATAGGCCTCACGTTGGTTCGTCAAAATGTTAAAAGGCCTTATAGGTGTGATTAATGAGCATGAGAATTTACGTTAAATATAAATGAAAGGTTATGAATTAATTGATTTAGTGATAAAAAAAAATAATTTAAAAATTCACAAGTGTAGTTACAAATATGAGCTAAAGATGGAGTTAAGTTTAACTATTACGTTGTCACTTGCACAAAATCCAGAACATAAATAAATGTATATAAACCTTTATACTTAACTTTAAAAGGCCTATTCCAAGTGCAAAACTTATTGTTTAATACCTTATGTGTATCTTAGTCTAAATGCCGGCTAGCTGTGTTGATACTAGTGAAATTATACTTTAATAAAAATAGTAGATGTGCGAGTTCGGTACCCAATAGAATATAGATGTATGTGT
This sequence comes from Melolontha melolontha, assembly GCA_935421215.2. Lineage (NCBI taxonomy): Eukaryota > Metazoa > Arthropoda > Insecta > Coleoptera > Scarabaeidae > Melolontha > Melolontha melolontha. The sequence goes on along the minus strand of OW285239.1, from coordinate 82,248,980 downwards.
TCAAACAAATTATTAAATATATGGTGATTCTGGATGTATAATTTAATAAATAAAACAAGAGAGTGAAAAGCATAAATAAATGGTTTAATAGAAAAATTCTATTCAATAAGGTAAGTGTTTAACATGATAGTAAGATGCATTAACCTATGAATAGTCACGTGATCAAATATGTTCATAATAGTTAGGTTAACTAATTTTAATGAGATAATGCATTTAAATTTAATTAAAGTTAGTAAAATTGTGACGCAAGGGAACTGTATTTTACAGTTTTAGATGTATACTAATTAAGTATTAACATAGTTTGTATACATATAATAATATCAACGATTATGTTCAAATTAAAATAAAATTTTCGGAAATGTAAATAAATAAATACTCAAGCTGGTCTGACGGAGGATACAGGATATTCGGAGGGTGTTTTGGATTCCTATACTCAGGATAAAGGCTCTGGTTGTGGAATTATTCAAGTATCGTCTCTTGGTATGGGTAAATATGCAGGTAGCGTCCCCCGGTGAATGGAATTTCGTTTTAAAACGACTATGAAGGTTTTAGGTTGTGGAAATTTTGTCGATCGTTGCTTTGTAGGTATGAGATACGTAGGATATATTTTATGGTGAGATTATAATACTTTCTTTACTACTTTTCACTAAATTTCAGGAACACACTTTTTTAAATATGTCGACGCGTACAAAATTTTTAATTACCCACGCTAACTCTGGTTTGTTTTATATCCAGGCTTCTTATTCGTGATTCTTGTTTGTATTTATTTAATCTCGTTATTAATGTTTATAAATGAAATAATTTACTATAACTAATCGTTTGGATATTTTACAGAAATTATAGTTTTAATTTTATGATAGACAAAACTGTTTTGAATTGTTCAATATTTCGCTTGATACCTGTTTACAATTGGGATATTTCCCGCCGTATACAATTCAAAAAAGGTACAGCTATATCCATAGTATGTGTCAAAAATATATTCAATCAATTAAGTTAAAAATCTTCGGTAAAATAATAATGTTGATAACAATGACTTAAGCAAATGACTACAAGAAAATAAATAAGCACGTGATTCAAATTTGAGCAATTAAAAACGCGGAATTAACTTTATTGATATGACATGTGAAAAATGCAGTTCCAACCATATCTTATGTTGTAAATTAACATTGCAAATCTAAAAATTGTTCTGAATTTTTGATTCTAGGGCCCCTTTTGTATAAGAGTATGACCTACTACAATATATATATATATATATATATATATATATATATATATATATATATATATATATATATATATCCATATAATTAATTGAACGGGTAAGCGGTCAGTCAAATAAAAAAAAAATTATTTCACTCTCTATATTTCATAACCATTCCTTACTTCTTCCAGGAGTTCAATTACAGAGTTACAATTTAGCAAAGACGTGATAAAATATATTAAAATTGATTGTCTACATTAAAATATTAAATTAACGCGATATTGGTTTCACTTCAACCTTTTAAAAACAAATATACATGTCATCCATGTCATTTATGTATATTTGTTTCTAAAAGATTGATGTGAAACCAATATCTGGTTAATTTAATGTTTTAATGTAGATAATCAATTTTAACAAGTTTATTGACGTCTGCTAAATTTTAACCCTGTAATTGAACTCCTGAAGTAGTAGCGAATGGTTATGAAATATAGAGAGTGAAATAAATGATTTTTTTATTTGACACGCCGCTTACCCGTTCAATTAATTATTTACCCAAATAGTACGGTATAGGACATTGGATATGACGTAGGGGCTCTATTGAATAGCCATCTCGCTCTCCCGATTTAATTCCCATAGATTTCTTTTTGTGGGGACATTTGAAATCTGCTGTTTATAAGACACCACCACAATCAATAGATTTACATAATAGAATAACAGAGGAATGTCGAAATTGCACGCCACAAGTGTTCGAAAATGTTAGAAATGCTTTACAAAATAGATTTTATTTGTGTTTAAATGTAAACGCTGAAGAGCATTTTAATTTAACTGAAATATTGTGAATAAATCTTGTTTTAAATATTTACAAGGCTAACTTATGATTTTACGGAGTTAATAATTTCTGATATCTGAAACTTTTAACTTTAAATATCTCATAAATTTCATGATGTAACTAATTTTTTTCACATAAGAATATTAAGAAAACTGTGTTCCTTCAAAATCAACCAAAAAGAATACAGGGTGTCACCTAAAATCTTAAAGTGGGTGTGGCTGGGGGCGGCGGGTGACCAGATGGGGCGGTATGTAATGTACTGTTCATTGTCCCCCTATATCCTGAACAAACCCAAAATAAAGATCCTTAAAATGATAAATAAGAGATAGATAAAGTAAAAGGAAGGCATAATGAAAATAATGCGTAAACAAATAAAAAAAAAAGATTTGAAGAAAAGGATTAGACGAAGATTATTAGAAAATGTTGGGAAATTTGTCTAGTATACGAAAGCGGACTAAATAATCGGTGGTAAGTCATAACTCTATCACTATGTAAATTTAGAATACGATAATTGTTGTCATTAATTAGCCGACGTCAGGGTGAAATTGTTTTATAAAAATATAAAATTATTCATGTACTTTTTGTCAAAAAAAAAGTTGACGAGTTTCTATTTTATTAAACAATTATGTACATTATGGAAGGATATTTAAGAATATAATTCATAAAATGTATTCTCCAGATTAGGCCCCCAGCGTTTACCGACTGTTTACAAAACTAACATTTGGGTGGCAAACGACTTCTGTCAGATAATGATGTGATATGTGCGGTCAAACTGGTTTGCAGAGGTTGAACAATATTTTTTTTGAGAAACATTAGAAATGCTAGAGCCTCGATGGAAAATATATTGACTTTAATGGAGATTATGCTGAAAAATAAAAGTAAGATATATGTTTTATTGCGAGAAGGATCCACCCTCGTATTTATGGGGATATATTCTTGAGAGTATTTAATTAGTTTTTATCAATTTTTTTTTCATATTTGTTTTTCTTTGTACCTATGTTTCTGCGTGTTGTATCGCTTTTGTCATTTGGATTTTGCTTTGCCCTAGATTCAAAGTTTGCTTGGTTAGGCAAGCAAAATAAATTATTATTATTACATTGTTTTATTGAACCTTTTATCAGTAATAAACTTCTGGCTGATATTACAATAAGAATAATTTCTGTACTTAAAATATGCTATTGGTTTTTTAGACCCGAGGCGAAGTCAGAGTACTTTATTTTGTTTATGTACATCTAATGCATATTACTACTCAGTGGTAAGACGAAGATCATAACATATGATATTTCAGAGTTCTTACTGACTGTCGTTATATCATGTCTATTAGCATGTCTTGTTTGCAGGGCGTACGGTAATAATAAATTTTGAAGTCTTATTTATTATTATTATTATTTTTATTCTTATTTTTATTCTTGTTTTTATTTTTATTCTTATTTTTATTATTTTTTGTATTATTATTCTTTCAGTCGGGCCACTTTCTGATGTTCTTTGATCCTGACTTCTAGAGGCCTGCCTGTTTCTCCGATGTATATTTTTCGTATTTCGTATATACAGTCAATTTTTGTTTTTGTCAGGTGGATCTGATGATGTTTGTTGTGTTCATGGCTGTTCTGTGAAAAACCCGTTGATGGATTTTTCACTTATCGTTGGCGGATTCATCTGTTCCTATTTATCATCTATAGGACGTTCTAATTCAAGACCATTTATTTATAAACGTCTTGTTCCTGTAATTATAAATAGACTATATTCCAAAACCAAATTTCCAAACTTGCGTAATGTTTCTCAGCCAGGTAAGACTGCTTAGAATTCTCTTATATGGGTTAGTACTTATATTTAGATTTGTAAATTAATTTATATATATTGCTTTTTCTAAAATATGTAATAATAAGAAGATATCTTCCATTTTTGACAATATGCTGTTAGAAAAAAATAGTTCTTATATCGAAACAACTATTCAATATGAGAATGTGATTATAAATTTAAATAAACAGTTTCCTTATGCAAGAACTAATACACAAATTGACAAACATAATTTCTTGACCATGTAAATATTCGAAGGTAAGTAGCAAAAACTATGCTGTTCTTATAAGATTATATCATGTTTGAATAGCAATACAGTTACATAGCGTTAACGCGAGATATATCACGTTGCTTATGAATATTATTTTGGTTCATTATATACGTTTATATTTAATAAGCTGACCTTGTTTGTTATTTGTAAAAAGAATTTTAGGATTATCATAACACTTGCCGCCAGGTAGTAATCACGCTAGATGTATTCATAGTATATTGTTTAATGCTGCATACTGTATCAACTTAAACAGTACTATAACCGAAAAAATACAAATCATTATGTAAAAATGTATTTTCAATTTACCATTAAAATTTATCTTATACATTATGACCAATGCTTAATGTAGGTATTATATACATTTCTTTTATTGTATTGTATAAGAAACCAATAACAAAAAAAGGGCGACTGTTACAGGAAACTACAAAAATTAAATAAATATATAAAAGAATGAATACTTTATGTCGAAATAATATGTAACAAATACCTAAATCACTTGTAAAACATTATGTTCGTCTATATGATTGGCGTACGAAATTTGATACTTCAAAAATTTAGATACAAGTATCAGCTATTCATTAGATTTATATTTCTTTCTAGAAAAATAATTTAATAATACACTAAATTTATCACGTCTGGTCATAAAGAATGTTGATTTTATAGTATGTGCTGTCAAAACTGTTTGGTTGTAATCTAATTGTAAGTAATATAATCAAAAATATCTTATAAACATGTACAGAAAGCGTGAAATTTAGTAAACACATTTTATACGTAGCAACTATAGTTTTTCCGTTTAAGCTTTTAAAATTGGTCAACAAGAAAGTGGCAGGTGGAAAGCATACATGAAACACTGCACGTTTCAGTTGGGGAGACAGAAATGGATGCTGTAAAAGTGCTTGCAGTGCTCTTAGTAAATATATTGTTGGAAATAATAATTGTCAGTGTTGGTTAAAAAAGTTTCGTGGTGGCAATTTTTTGGTAGATGATGGAATGTGCCCAATTATATGAGTCAAAATCTTCAATTTAAATAATAACAACTCCCTACATCATTAAATCGTTCACAAAAATAATTTACAAACAAATGCTATTACTTGCCAGGGTTAAAAGCTGTTCGTTTCATACATTAATCAACCGAGAGTTATTATCATTTGCAATTCTCAGCACCTCAGAAGTGTTTGTCGTTATTAGAATAAATTGCACTTGGAGATTAAATTTGAAGAAGCTGCACCAATGGTTGAACGAAAATAAGGCTTAATAACCATCGCCAAAGGCAGACTTACAACAAAGGAAGGTGATACTGAGCATTTGGTAAAACTTTAAAGGAATAATTCATTTTAATTTGTTATTAATCGACTAAACGATCATAAGTGAAATTTATTGTCAACAATTGGACAATAGACTACCAAATTTTGAGATAGAAGGAACCCGAACTAATTAATCACAACTGTGTAATTCTTCAACATAATAGGCAATACCCGTCCACGTGTAGCACAAATAACTGCAAAAGTGACACCAATTGGAGATGATTGATGAGGACTCCTGTACATTATCCTGTATTTTACAGCAAATTCACATACAGTCAGGTGCTGATCGCCTTCAATCAACTCATGTATCCCATGCTTCCATGATGTTTGTCCAGGGTCGGTATACGTGGTTTCCGCTTTCTACTGATTCTTAGCCACATAAAAAAATATTTTCCTCGTAGTCTCGGTTAGTGAAAAGGGTATTTTCGGCGAATTATATAGTCAATCAACTTAAAATTACCACAGGTTATACGCTCTTACGGTACAAAAATTAACGATAATACATTACTCAACGAACGTGTCAAGCTCTTGCTTAGCCGTGATGCTATGGACGATCAATTGTTGGTCAGTGGATCCTATATTCTTGAAATCACACACCGACACATTCAAAAGCGCGGTGAAAGGTTGGGCATATTTGATCTACTCTCGTAAATATATTCTAAATATTTTTGCAATTTAAATTTCTTTAAATTATTGTAAATAATGAAAAGTATTTTATGTAATTCTTATTGTTTTACATATCGGAATGTGTTTAAAACAAATACACATAACAATAAGCGCGCGGCGAACCCGAAAAAAAAAACAGTTGCATTTTCAATTTTGCTTTTACTCTTAATTCTCAATTAGCACACACATGTGAACAAACGTGAATGCTATAAATTATGAACTATTTTAAATATAATGCTTAAATTTTATACGAATGTGATGTAGGTTGTTGCAGGATTTGATTTAATGAGATTTTCAATAACGTTTGATATTGTTAATTCATCACCTCTAACTCATTACCTATATAAATATTAATCACTCGTTACATAAATTCATTGTATATGTTATGGTACGGAAGAAATTGTTCGCATAACTTTATATTACATATCTGGCTCTAGAATATTCAGTTATTATTCTTTTATAAAATTTAAGTTTTGTTTCTGGGGTATAAGTTAAATTCATTATTTTATATGGGTTTACGAAATATCATTATCGAAAAACAATGAAATAATTAAATTATTGCGAACATAATTTCAAATAGATATTCATAATATTAATTGTTTATGGTTTTTACTCATGATTTATTTTCTTTCCAAATATCTAATTCCCGTATTAACCGCAATGATCAAGGGGACTAAATAATTGTTCTGACCACCTATTCGGATCGGAGTCTAGGTATAAAGTCGTGTATTAAACATTTTTTAAGATAAATTAATTATCTATTCGAATTGCTTTATTTGTCAAAACTATTATAACGAAATTTATTGTTGCTAATTAATTTGAAAGTATTGCTATGTTTCGTGACAGTAAATTGCTTTTTGTCATCTACGTTGAATAATTACTTATTCAACATGGATGCAAATTGTAGTGGACGTTTAAATTAAGATGTTAGAGAATAAATTAGAGTGTCTGACCCAGTGAACATATTAATAGAACCACTAAAAAGCTAATGAATGGCCTACGTGGGATGACGAGAAGAGAAGAAAGATCGTACTAAACTTCCGAATTTAGTAACTAAATTTGAAATTTAAGTTTAACAGTTTGTTTCAATTTTAGCAGTTAAAGTTAACAGTTTTCAAATATTATTTAGGATCTGCAAATGTATGAAATTTTTTATAAAATATTATTGTGATTTTGCTATACGCAATTTTGTTTGTAAACAATATCTAAATTATAGACGTTACCTTAGATGTCCTCCTAAGTAATCATCTAAGGTGTTTGCTATACTAATGTTGGATCTAATTGTATTAAACTTCAATTATATACATATTAGTAGGTAGTACATAGTAGGTATACAATATATAGTAGGTAGTATATAGAGAATATTATAGGAATAAACACAGTAAATATAAATACATAGCTTTCTTAAAAACGGCAAACTTGTCTCAAATTACTATTTTAATATCGTAGTGGAAAGTTTTCATTATATTAAGTATTTTCTAGAGTGCTTTAATATTTAGTTTGAATATATATTATACAGACAATCGCCACAAGGATATGTTATGCTTAACAACACAAAAGTTTCTGTAAAAATGCAGCAAAGTATCTGAGAGTCATAATAGACAATAAATTAAAATGGTCATAGTATATTGGCCCATTATTAAAAAGTACGAAACATACATCAATATATTAAGAATGTTGACAACAATAAGATAGGGGGCGGATGCTGCTGTAACAGTTTTACAGTGCATGTATGAGATCATGTACTAATAATGGATGCTTGGTATATGTAACAGCAAATTCCATTTAAATCAAGCGGTTATATATCATGAAGATCATGAAGATTAAAGCAGTTCACACACTTAACCTGAGTGAGTTGGAAACTCAAACTTCATCTATACTTGATACCGAGACTTCATAGAATCAAGACAAATATACTTTCCACATTATAATGGAGGCTCAATCAACGACAATCTGGAATTCAAAAGAGTAAGAAGTTTTTTAAATAGTAAAAGTTATATACTCGTACAAGCTATGCCTTTCCAGTAAAAACTATTGCAATTTTCAAAGTAGTGAAATATATATAGAAGATTAAGGAAGCAAAAGTTTGCATTATGTCGGATTTCAAGTGTTCTTCAAGCTCTACAATCTAGAAATTACTCTTTCAGGCTTCATCCTGTCCTTTTAAAAATTATCCAACAGCATGAAGAACTGAGGAAGAAGGGAAGAACAGTTTCTCTTTCTCGGATCAAAGGATACGTTTGAATAACGCCTATTGAAATAGTTCATAGTTAAGCGATTAGAAAGGGTCGGTTGGATAAAACCGAAATATTCTTAAAAGATGCCTGGGCTATTATTAGAAATCATAGAAATAATGAGGTGTAGACTATCTCGCGTCTATTGTAGATTGTTACACGTGCAACCTGGGTAACGCTAAATAAACTAGAGCAAACTTTGGCAGTCAGATAATATCTTCGGATCGCTTGGCTACTATACTTCGATCCACATGCGTGCCTTGAGGTCTCTCAAACATGGCCCTTCTTAGAACCGAACGACAGGAAGTCTCGGAGGAACAATACAAGTTTGAAACCAAATTGCGCCTCCCACCATTCGGATATTCCAGAAGATAGAAGGACAGTGGGAATAAAGAATACAGATTGATATAAAATTCCCACCATCCAGTATATGTACATGTAGCGTTGTTTAGATCTGAATCCATGTAAGCCATACGCCAAATAAATAAATAAATAGAAAAAATGGGACGTTTATTGTAGAAATTGATACAACAATACGCGCCAATACATTCATCTACCTATATAATTCTATGACATAAAGCTCACAACATATTCAGAAATTTTTATACTACATTTACACGATTATTGAAATTTAGTCACGGACAATTCCTTGCACATATTCCTTGCGAATATGAAGGGCAATATGTAAATTTAGATGACTTAATGCTAAAATGCTCCAGATTGGAACAACATAGTAAATAATTTTTGGAAGAAATTTTCGGGTTGGGGGTAAACATAGTACTCATACTGGCTTCAAATTACATTTTAATATTTTAATCTGTTATTAAATTCTTAAGGAAAACAAATATTATATATATAGAATATAAAACAATGAGTCCTCATCTCTATTGGCCTTTAGTTCAAAAAGTGTTTGCCATCCCATACTATTCCATATTCTCATTGTTTTATGTATTAAATATATCACTATTACTTTAGCGTGGTGATTGTATAAGAAAAAAGAATATTACACTATAGTTCGAAATAAAATATTCAAAAAAAAAACAAACTATACTGAACTAACATACATTCAGTTTCGGTGCAGCAATCTCAACCGTAGTAGCATCCTTGAAAATGTTCCTTACGAAACGTTGGAAAAGGAAGAAGCAATTCCAAGGACGGGATTCCAGCTCGGAGACCAAGAAAAAATATTTATTACTAATAACTATATAGAAAAAATTAATAAAAGTAAAAGGTACATAAAGCGCAAAATATATGAGCAACTTAAAAAACTTAAAAATTATGACAGTTGGTAGTGTACTTTCTCAGAAGTATAATTAAAGCAGTTAAACGTTTATCAATTAATTAATCTTATAAAGAATTATAAAAGATATGGATTCTGAATGGGAGGAATTAATCATCATCTAGACGTCGCACAGTGCGAAATTTAGGAAGTTCTTTATTCAATTTTTGAAATTCGTAAAATGCATAAGATTATTAATTATTTTGTTAGGTAAAAACCCCGCCTCTAAGACCTCATACTCAGTTTGGGGATTTACCCTGCGAAAGAACCGCAAAATGCACCTGAAATTCGCATTACTTATTCAATCATACTTTTTGCCTATAGAAAGCTATTCGATTTGTTAAAGTTAATAGAGTGGTACATAGAAATGGCAAATCAGTAGGCCATGATTTTTTCTTTATGTATTTTATTAGAAAATTGTTAATTATTGGCATTTAATTAATTACAAAATCTTTCCTTGCTCGTGTGTGATTTGTTCGTGGAAAAAGTTATTTTTAAGAAGTAAGTTAAATTTACATTTTTAACTTTAGTGGAGATTTTAAAAAGTGATACCACATAATACCAGCTTGAAACCCATAACATTTTAAAGTTTTTTTTCCCTCTATTGAAAACTCAAAAGATCTTCTGCGATATTTTGCGATCTTCTTTTAAATGAAACATTTTCCAGAATGACTTTGCAAGTTTCATATAAGTGTATATTCCAAAAGTGGAAGGAAGAACCGACATCGGATGCCATCATTGGTTTTGTTTGGGAAAAATAGGCTCACCAATGTTAAGATCTGATGCTTTTTGCAGTTTAAAGGCAACTCTTCGCGCACTGGTTTGTAAAATACGAAAAAGGTGGAGGGAATCCAGTTGAAATTTAGCATAATTTCTGAATAAAAATGCTGTCTGGCTTGAAAATAATGTAAAGTTTTCAAATCCTGTAAGGGATGCATTGCCCAGTGGATCGAGGACCAATGCAGGCAGACCTAAAAAAGAATTTAGGTATTGTCATCCTAAAGTGCAAAACAGAAAAGTGCATCATCTTTTGAAGTCCGGTAGTCAAGACGAGTTAGCCAAAGCAACCGTAACAAAGCTATACCAATCTGGAAAACGAAACTCTGTAGCGATTGTCAAGGAACTGGCATCTGCTTCTCCAGAAAGGGGAAGCAAAATCAAAATGGCTCGCATGTCTTCTTCAAACAGCCCACGAAAATTAACTCCGGACCAGGCTCTGGCGCTACTTATTGATGCAAACTTATCGTCAAACCAATACAACATTGTTCGGGATCAAGCAAAACATCACGGTTGCACTTTGTATCCACCTTATTATGCTGTAAAGGAGGCAAAGAGGTTACGCTATCCAAAGGACATAATAATAACTGAAGTTTCAGCTGAAGTATCAGTTCAGTCGCTTATAAATCATACCATTGCAAGACTTTGTACAGGGCTAGAAGAGACTTTTAGAACTTTGTCAAACGTTAAAGCACTAAATATTATCCTAAAGTGGGGTTGTGATGGGGCGGAACAAGTTAACTATCGACAAAAGTATATGGACAAACATAGCTCTGATAGTATGTTTAGTGTATCAATGGTACCAATTCAAATGTGCTCCGTAAATGATAATGGTGATAATCAGTCACTAATTTGGAAAAACCCTGCTTCTTCTTCCACACGGTACTGTAGCCACATTAAGTTCGTTTTTACCAAAGAAACAGTCAGTGTAATTACCTCAGAAGTAAACAAAGTGAAAGAACAAATATCTCAACTTACTCCAACCACTATACTTGTAGATGGAAAGCAATTTCAGGTTACAGCAAATGTGATCTTTTGTATGATTGACGGTAAAGTATGCAATGCTATATCATCCTGTGCATCATCACAAACATGCTACTTATGTGGGGCTAAACCTAGTGAAGTGAACAACATCTGCGATATACCTCAAAAAAATATAAACGAATCCTTTTTATTCCTTGGACTATCGCCCCTCCATGCATGGATAAGGTTTTTGTAATGTATTTTACATATATCGTACAAACTTGATATTAAAGCATGGCAAGCTCGTGGAGCAGAAAATAAAAAAAAAGTTGCAGAGAAGAAAAAATACATTCAACAAAAATTCAAAGAGGAGCTTGGCTTGCTTATAGATATGCCAAAATTGCAGACCGGAAACACAAACGATGGTAATACCGCGAGGAAATTCTTTAGAAATGCCGAAAAGTCTGCCGAAATAACTGGCGTTAACTTAGAATTGATCAAACGTTTTCATGTGCTGTTAGAGTGCCTAAATTGTGGTCTTAAAATTGATTCAGAAAAGTTCGGTGAATATGCAAGAGAAACTTTGGAATTGTATTTGAAAGAATATTTCTGGTACTCAATGCCCGTAAGTGTGCATAAAGTCCTTTGTCATGGAAAGGATATTATAGCCTCTTGCATTCTTCCGATCGGACAATTTTCTGAAGAAGCTCAGGAGGCAAGAAACAAAGACTGCAGAAAATATCGCGAACTTTTTACTAGAAAAACGTCAAGAATAGACACAAATACGGATTTATTTTATCGACTGCTTATTTCGTCGGATCCGTACATCGCTAGCCTTCGCAAAGCACCCAAAACCAAGCATAGTGAAGTTACGCCAGAAGTTTTAGTGTTGTTAGAAAGTTTTGCAGGCCCGTGTAATGATTGCGAGTCTTCAGACGATTGCAATGAGTCTAGTTCTGAATAGGTGTTCAAAATGTTGTTATAAAATGTATGTTTTTTTAAATGTTCTATAATAAAAAAACACAAATAAACTCAAAAACTTTAAACAAAACATATTAATTTTTTATAATTGATTGAGGTCTCGCTAGGCACTTGGTGAAACATATTAAATGATAAAGGTAAAGAAAATACACACTTGGTTATTTGTTTCACTGCAATTTTATTTACAAAATACGGACAAATTTGTTTCGAACTTCACAGTTCATTCTCAACTAAAGTTGAGAATGAACTGTGAAGTTCGAAACAAATTTGTCCGTATTTTTTAAATAAAATTGCAGTGAAACAAATAACCAAGTGTGTATTTTCTTTACCTTTATCATATTAATTTTTATTAAAAATTTTAAAAACCAAGAAATATAACTGTTTTACTGTTTTTAATAATTAAGTTCCGGTAAACTCAAGAAATTTCGCACTGTGCGTCGGGAGAAACATAATAAAATAAATCTGTTTCAATAGTTTAGTCCACTCCATTAAATAAATTAAATAGGAATTTCAAATCTACGAATATGTGATCTAAATGAAGTTTCAGACAGTTAGTTTGTTTAAATCGAGCAATACATGCTGAATATACGCCATAGTCTTTAAAACGTTTGCATTTTAAAAATCGTCTCCTTGAATCTCTAACAGCATTCTAATATAGTCTATTTGCAATAACAAAAAAGGTACGTTTTCAGTAATATCAAGCACAGTAATCTAAGGGACACAACCTTCTAATATTACTGCATTTAGAATTTATTATGCAACCTATCTCTCACAAGGTTGCCAGCGTGTTATATATCACAACTCCAATTATTTCTGTTGCTGATTTCGTATTGTTTCCAACATTTAAATTTATCAACCACAACCTAAAAAATATATTCAATCAAAAAATATAAGCAACGAAATGCTGTCACGAGATTATGACGTAGGTTCGTCTGTTATCATGAGTAGATTCATATGTTTTTTGTAAATCGATGACCAAATGAAGTATGCATATCACAATTTAGTATGAACAAATGAAACTTACAAAGACAAAATAGAATCAATAAATGAGAAATTGTGAGTAATAATTATAATGCAACCGAGAATGGGTAGAATGAATTAGATATTTATTAATGTGTTCAACTATGGTGAGTCGAATCGAATGTTGCTTTTAAGTCTTTTATTGATTTTATAAAATATGTGTTCTAAACTAGAATTGTTGTAATAATAGTCATATATTGTGCTTTTAACTTTAAGGAAAAGTTTACAACTTTGTATTTCGAGACATTTATATTGAATTTCTCTCAATATATCAAACTCGCATAATATTTATTCTAATTTGGGATTATAAATATCCAATCTTCTTTAGTGTTAATTGTAGATGATGATGAAACAAGAGAAAACATTTCAAAAGTATAAGTATCGTAAAAAGTAACAATGTTATTAAGATTGAATGGATTCCATAATTTATATGAAAGATTAAGAATTTCACCAGAAGAAAATGTGATAACAACGTCGTCAACAAACAGCAGATAGAAGGTGGAGAATACTACAAAAGAGCATTCTTTGGAAACTTGCAAATTAAATGGCGAAAATAATACTGCTACAGCAAACATGATAGCTGTACTTTACAAGTGGAAACATTTAAATTTAATTAACATCTTTATCACACCAAAGTGTCTTTAAATGTTTATGTATATAGATATTTTCCTTTCTGCCAGATACACGTACGATTCTATAAAGTTATCTATGAAAATATATGAAAAACATCCATGACTGCTTTCATATAATAATAATAAATCATTTTTATTGTCGAATAGATTAAATCCATAGAGACTCGACAAATATGTTTATTAAGACAGGGGAAAAACATATTTGCCGTGTTCCCTAATTTAACCTATTTCAACCAACTTAATCATATAATAATGTATAATAATTCTATCATAATTACAAATATTCTTTACTAAAGATATTGAATGTGATTTAGAATTGAAAATGTATTATTACAGAAAGTGTAAATCTACAGTACGTATTATTTCTAAGAAGAGTTTCAGAAATGAAAAAAACAGATTAAAATTAGCATTCAATATATTTAGGTCAAATGTATTGAATCAACACAGAATAAAATATTATTTAGCCGTATATGTTTTGAAAGTTCGCTCAATTTAGGAGGAATACTTCCGTAATGCCGGGAATATACCAGAATTCGTATGTGTACTCTTCATTTGCAAAAATGGACCGTTTTTTACATCGTTTCCAATTTTCGGTCGTTAGATATAAAGTCAAAACTGAACAAGTGCTTATGTCCAAAAACTATTAACAAAAACTCGACTGCTGGAGACAATAATGTACCGAGTTTCTTAGTAAGAGATTGTGCATACGTGTTTGTTAAACTATTGGCCTTAATATTCAACCGATGTTTAAAACATTGAAAATTTCCTGGCCCGTAGAAAATAGCTAGAATATGCCCCCGTCTTTAAGAAAGGAGCTTCAGCAGATGTAAAAAATTACAGACCTGCAGCTATTCTCCTAACTTCTCTAAAGTATTTGAGCAGCTACAGTATAATATTTAACCAAAAAACAGCCTTATATATCTATCGCCGTATCAACATGGTTTCTTCTTACCTGGTAGATCTATACAAAGAATTTTGCCATCCTAACACTAGAAATTGCCCAAAACTTGATCGAGGTGGCCAGATGAATGTTATAGGTATATAAAGATTTTTGCATGCTTTCGATTCCATTGATCATGGTGTTCTGCATCGGAAGCAGGTACTTTGGACTACCTGCGCTCATGTAATAGACAAAATTAGGTCTATCACAATGGATTTAAGTCATATTCTTACTTTGGTACGTCGGTGGTTGCTTAGGGTTCAAATCTTAACGCTCTTTTTTTGAACCAAGTTTATTAATGACTTACTTATATTCTTTTTTGTTGCATATTAGCATATCTAGATGATGCGAAAATATACAGTGTAGTAAATAGTAATTCCGATGCTATGCTTCTACAGAACGATTTGAATCAAAATTGAGCTGGTGTGACATTAATCGTTTAAATGGAAAATGGAATGTTGTTTCATTTATCAGAAGAATAAATTCTGTATTGGCTTCTTACACTCCCAGAGACATTTCTGTAACCCGTTGTTATACCACTAAAGATTTGGGTATGATCTTTTACAGACAATTAATTTTTGCCCATCATATATCCAATATGTGCGTAAGAGCATCAAAGGCCGTTGGACTTATCGTGAGGCTTTACTGATCCACTTACATTAGTAGCATTAACTAATGCATTGGTATGAACCAAATTAGGATGTTTGTATGGTATCCGTGGTATGCTATGCATAGTCAGATGATTTAAAGGGTTAAACATACAATTTTGAAGTATTTATCATATACAGAGGGTGGCATTTGTTTAGAACATAGCGCCGACTACGGTCTTTTGACAAAACGCATAGAATTGAGTCTCTGAGTGTGCGTAGAGATAACGCATCAGATAAGTGCATCTTTCATCCATAGGCTGGTGAATAGTAAGATAGATTCTCCATGCTTGTTGGCATATTTAAACATTACTGTATCTAGAATGTCATGTAGATATAGTCATTCTTTTAATTTCCCAATGTACAGAACAAACGTTTTATGTGAATAGCCGCTTATACATTCAGTTGTGAACGCAAATTTGATTTATGGTCACCTTTATGGACTTTATGGACTAGAAATGATATATTTTTTTATTGTGTATTTTTTAGTTTCCACTGTTTATCACTATTGTGTATATGTATAAAATTATTTTATTTTAATCTGCTGGATAAATAAATATCTATTGTTATTATTATTATTATTATTATTATTATTATTATTATTACTAACATAGTGTTAAAAAACAAAAATAAAAAGTTTTTAAATTAGAATATTTTATTAAATTGTAAAACGAAGCTAAAATTTCTTTCAATAAATCCTTTTAGTTCTAAACGTAGAGTTTAATGTAATTACTTCCTCTAAAATTTTAATTAACGAGGTTTCTAAATTAAGTTAAGGAGCTGTAGAAATATCAGCATTAATTTAATGCACTACCTCTCGACAGGTGTTACATTAGCGGTATATTACTTCAAACCTCACGTAAGTGATATATAACTAAACGCCCGAAGCATGCTAACTATCCACGAAAAATTAGAATATTAAAGGTTACTGTTGGCGTTGGTACACGCCTATTGCAAATAAATAAAGGCGTTTATATTTAATATCTAGACCACGGGAAAAATTATTATGCATTCAGTTCCACCAACTTAAGCAATGTTACTGTAACGTACTTGGCATTTTATGGCCACTTTTGTTCTTCATTCGTAATACTTCGACGCCAATGGCTCTCCCGATTTACGGGTCACTGAATAGGAAATATTTATTTGTAATAATGGCTTTTCTTTTCGATAACCATTGCGTTCTTAATAATGGAGTGAAATATACTCTATTATGAGGCAAAAAGTAAACAACTTTTTCTTCCTATGAAATAGGAGTTGATTACAATCAGGGTTCAAAAATCTCTCTAATATTTTCTTTCATTTATCCGTATAAGGGCAACTATAATTTACATTATTATTTATTATGTCTATTACTACTTTACTTATAGAAGTTTTCCTATAACTTAAAGGGAAGGAATAAAAATGAAATTAATATTCACTAATTTGAATGTATTTTGTTTTTATACACTTCTTTGACTTAAATATACTTGGACCAATGATGCTGAAGTGTCATTATGGCGTTCTTGTAATAATCCTTCCCGAAATTTTTTTAATAATTCTTCGTTCCTGCAACAAGTTCCTCATACGAATCAGACGTTTCTCCACAAAGAAAAAGTTCGGGGAATAAGTGGAGATCACTTGGATGTAGATGGGTCGAATGAGGTGGAATAGAGCACAACCTGAAATCTCAGTTGACCCAATTTTTTTAAATAACTTGATTGGTGTGAGAAGGCGTATTATTGTAACGAATTTTTTAAATTTTTTATTTATGAGGAGTGACATAATACGAGCCATTAGCGGTTTGGCCCTTTGTAAGTTTACGAAAATTATTCCCTTTGATTACCAAGACATCGTAATCATTACCTTACCGACCGGTTGAAATGTCTTGGTTTTCTTTAATAGAGGGGTTCTGTCATGATGTGTCGGTTATTGAGATTGCTGTTTGAATTCAGAAACGTAGTGGTGAAACCATATTTTATCAAGCGCAACAAATCTTCGCAAAAATTCAACTTGCTTCTTCTTAAACGATTGTAAATAATCACGAAACCTTTGCATTCTTTCACGTATTTTGATTACAATTCAAAATTCGAAGCATCCATCTTGCAAACAGTTTGGATATGCCCAGTTGTATGTGTAAAATGCTCACAATGCTAGTTATCTTTTTGATATCAATTTTTTTGTCCTTCAAAACAATATCCTTAATTTTGTTGACTTCTTCAGAAGTTGTTGCAATTTTTGATCGCGCATCAGTTTCGATTTTCATATCGCCAAGTTTAAATTGTACAACCCAGAGAGAGACAAATTATGGTATCCGAAGGAGTCTTAGCGTCAAAAATTTGTTGCATATTATTCACATTGCTATCACTTTCATATTAGATCCGAAATTAATCAAACTTCGCCCGTCTCTATAAAAAAGATGACAGAATTAGAACATAATGTTTCCTAAAGATAGTGCCAGTAGTCCAGTCTCACTACCTGTCAAGGAGTCTTTGCGTATATTTCATGTTTAATGTTAAAGCATGCGTGCAATTACATTAAATTTCCCTCCGCAATACACATTTTTGAGAGAAAATTCTGTTGAGTCATTGAGATGCGTTATATTGTCTTGATTCCGAATGCGTATGTAAAAAAATGCATGTTACCGACAGCTTGTAAAATACTTACATGATTTTCTTTTACATGAGATGGTAATGAATTAATAAGTCAATAATTTTTCTAGGATACTCTGATTCATGCCTTACACAGAATATTATGCTTATGGTTTGAAATTATTTATTTTAATTACATTTCTATTCTTTACAAAAGAATTATTTATAATGAAAATATATTTACATCATTTTAAAACAATACCCAGAGTGTGCAAGGTGAACCACACATTAAAAAATCAAAAATAAATTTTAACACATTAAATTCAAAAGTCTTTTCTATAAAGGTGAGGCTCGCACGTATGCGACGCTCGCTGTGGTCATTTTTACGTGAATGGTTAAAAAGCGCAAATCTTCCTTCTACAATTAGTACTTCACGATAATACTTTAATACCTAAACCATCAGCAAAATAAAGCTGAATAATTCGATGAATCGTGTAACGAAAATTTATAAATGATAACCGAAACCAGATTTTAATACAGAGTGTATTAAAATTATTAACAGTGTACATTTGATCTAATTTGGTAACACTGCAAACAGTTTCAGTGGTATTTTGATTATTATTTATTGTCAAAATTGAATATTTGTACATAACTTCTGCGAAATATAATTTTAAAAAAACAAGAATATTTTTTTTTAATTATATTTTATAATAACATTTATAATAACATTTTGGAAATGTCTACAATTCTGTTACAAACATAAATTAATTCTTCGCTTCACGTTTTCGGAAGCATTGTGCAGTTCTTTTTCTGCAACTGCTAAAATCTCTTGCTAAATAGCTTGAGCAGAATTATAAAGATTTTGAATTCGATTTATATGAATATTGCTTTTAATTCAACCAAATAAATAATAATCTGATGTTAAACCTCGTGATTGGGGAGGCCACAAATCCTGACGATATTACCTGGCGATATTATCTGGAGATACTACCTGGCGATAATACGATTACGCTCGCCATAAAGTTCCTCTAAAAATTTCAAAGAAGTTGGGGCAATATGGAATGTTGCACTGTTTTGTTGGAAATATCCTAGAATAATTTATCATCATCTAACTGTGTTACGATTTTCGCAAAATAATTTTTCGATATCTTTTTGCAATAATTGCGCAATGAAAAAATATAGAACCTATAATCATGCGTCGTAATATTCCACAAACCAATTTTAAGAGAATAGAAAGCAGTTTCAATAAAGTTACGAGTTTTCTGTTGTTCAACTTCTGTAATTTTGGTTATTATATATTATATATTATGATATTTTAAATAAAATAATTTTTACTGATAAAGCAAACAGTTCCATAATATATTTAAAGATTTTCATGTACATTCTGTATGGTAATCTAAATAATTTCCCTTTGAATGTCTAAACATGCATATCTTTAATAGTTAGAAAGCATAATAAGACGAAACCGATTGAGTTATTTCTTTAGCTAATAGGAAAAGGTTGGATGTAATTTTAATAAAATAAATACTTAGGTTACTTATTAATATTTTTAAAATTTTTATTTAGGAACATTATCATATTAACATTTTTCGGTTTTAGTCTTGCACACCTTTGTTCTATTATTAAACGAGGTGCACTAAACACTCTCACTTCCTGCTGAACTCTCTGGAATGCAGAAGTATTTCCTAGCGGATTGTTTTAAGGGTTTCAGCTCCGTCTCTGTTACCTAAAAGAAAATCCAAATAAAAAATGCATTTACACTTTTTTTTTAACTTTCCTTTGAAAATAAAAGATACTCTTTTATTTTGGAAGGAAAGTTTTAAAAAAAAGTGTAATTCATTTTTTATTTGGATTTTCTTTTAGGTAACAGATTTAAATTTGGCCTTTCGAGGTATTGCCTTTAGTTATTATTACATCGACTGTAATTAATTAAGTGTCTCTTATTCTTTCTTGCAAAAATCCAAATAATGAAAGTGACTTTCGATGTTGACTAATGTTTGTTTCGATTACAGGCATTTGTGCTTTAGTTTCAGGATCTATTTTCTTCATAATATTAACATTTCTTGTTCTAGAAAAGAAGTAGCCCCAGTAGAATTTTCAGTACTACGAAAGCCTTCTCTTTTAAATCGAGGCTCTCAAACTGTTGCTACCCTAGTAACTGATCGTCCTTCATATGAAAATAGCCTTGCCAGATTCCAAAAGTTTGTTGCATAGTGTCTTCCATTCCTCAATCTTTAATTCCAGTAGTGATGTTGTCAGATAATTGTACAGTCCAAAAGTTATTGGGATTATTAAAGAAATAGTAACATATTTATTACCTACAAGAATTTCCCACTACTGATTTTTAAGATAAATTTCTCTATTTTATAAAACCACTTATTCGCGAGATACCACGAGGTGTTATTTGTTTCCATCTTGTTACTGAAATGCCCACAATACGTGAATTATGTTCGATAATTCATTAGAAGTAATAAGAGTGTGTTTTATAATTCATAAAATGGTAAAATCTATTTGTAGCTTTTTGTTATATTTTCTACCTTTCTTAATACACTAATTTCACTATCTTAGATATATTTCAACCTTACAGAAATACTACCCATCTTCTTTGAATTTGTTAAAAATATTTAAAATTGTCCTCGCACAATACATCTGTTGGGATAATTAACTGTTTTAAATAAATTAGGTATTTTTCAAAAATAAATGTATTTAAACTATGAATGGAAAACAGAAATATTTGACAATTTGAAAAATGTTACTGATGTATGCTGGTTGCTTACTATGCCACCACCAAACATTTATTCCTATGTGTAATGCAAGATAAAAAAAAATTAATGCATGATACCTATGTGTAATAATATAAGAAAAACTCCGGTATAAAGAGCCACACACGGCTCTTTCGATTCAGTGTAAGTTGATTTGCGATAGATCAACGTTTTTTTATTTCATATGTCGCGTATGTGTATAAATAATCCAAACAGTTTCTGTTATGTTTATGGAGAATTCACTACCTACCTGCATAAGCGGAATATTACAACTTTAATAGTAAAGTTATATTTTCACTATTGAACATTCACTATTGAACATCAAGACAAGCCATGGCCTCCCAGCATTTGCTGTGGACGTTGTGATGGGGCCTGCTCAAACGCTGTCTGAGGGGTTGGTCAAACGGTGAGAAGAGCGCTATGCCATTTGCAAGGCCTACGATTTGGTGCGAACAAGCGTGCCATTCGACTGATTGTTACTTTTGCAGCATGAAAGCTTCCGGGTTTTCGAACAAAAATTTAAAAAATATTAGTTATGCCCTCTGATACTCATCCAGTACCTCACTCGAAAGCCTTGCCAGTACCTGCCTTGAGTGCTGAAGAATATTATTACAGTAGAACAGTAAAATGTACACTGATTATTGTTGGATATTGGTATCAGAAAGTGCCGAAGAACAGTATAAAAGAAAGGTCAAAAAAACATTTTAAACAGGACCATACCATGCAGCGCCATATAATGTACATACCTAATTAATATTATTTCATTTACTTTTTAATATTCTTTTTTCGAAAATCTAACGCCCCGGAATAATTTTTTTATTATTACTACATATTATTAGAACTAGTAATGAAACGAAAGGTGTACATAGTTTCTAAAGAGAAATTAAAAAAAATGTAAATTTGTTGACCAGTGTAATTTGCCTACTTCAAAATTACTTGAATACTGGAAAATTAAATACTATGGTTTCTTTACGAAGAAAATATTGACATGCAATTATTTCGATGCCGATGAAATACAGAAGAAACATGTATGTAGAGTTTCATCCAGTTGCAATAAAAATGAGTTAACTATAAGGAAAGCCACGAAGCAAGCAGGGCCAAGAATGTAGTTTCAGACCGAAATCCCAGGAGCAATTATGGACAGCGACTGCGGAAGCGAACAAGGCAGTCTTCAAATTCTTCAAAGAACTTTGCAATTTTTTTAATTTAAGCCTTCGCAGATTGTGTATGAGAGACTTAAATTAATAAAGTAGCATTAATTTATGGCATATATTAGCAAAGTGACCATAAAAATATCCTTAGGATAGGAGCTAGAATGGAATAGCCTGAATTGAGGAAATTCCAAGCCCATTTAATACTCACAATACGGAAATTATTTATGAACTAAGCTAATACTAATATGTAATTTCATTTGGTTACGGATGACGCCACTATACGATTCTAGTCTGGAACAAGCTTGGTTTTACATTAATAAGGTTTCGATTTTACCCGAATTGTGAAACAGTTAAGAACATGGAGCATTAAAGAAAATTTTACTAAATTTTCTCAATATACTAAACTTTACATACTTTTTATTTACTCCTTAAAACCGAATTTAGCTTCAGTGATATATTATTGTGTACAAATTTCATTTTGCATTTTAAAATAATACAGGATGCTATATTTATCTCACAAAATTTATAATTTACATAATCCAGAATGGAAGTGACTACGTAAAGGAATAATTGCCCTAAAGTAATCTGTAAATACTTTACGATGAAATTCTACGTCTTAATAGCACGCCAAAAATTTCTTAATTAATTAAACCAATTAAAGTATTATTAATTTTTATCATAGAAAGAAATCTAGTAAATCTAAAAGCATATTTATGCAAACCAAAGAATTTTTTCAAGTGTTTTTATAAATGTATATCACAACCTATGCGGAAAATCAAACCGGAGTTACATTGATGAAAACTTAAAGGACATAAGTGATGGACTTACCTTGAAATTTCCAAATGGGAACATACGTGTAAATATCTTACATATTTCTGAAAGGCTAATTTTATTTTCCGTATAAAGCAAAATTACTTTTTAATCATAATTCATTATTTAAATGTAGTATGAAATAATTTATATGCTTAAATTAATACTCTAAATAAACCTTATTGTATAATTACGAAAATATTAATCAGTAATAAAATTTAAAATATGTTGTCAACCCTGAAGCAAGGCTTTTTTACTCTCGTGTTACTTAATTACTTGAATGTGGTAGCCTAAGGATATCTTCAAGTAAAGCTTAAAATTCCTTTCGATTATAAAGTAAAAAATTTAACAGATGACATTAAGTGTAAAGTTCAATTGCTTAACTACACTGAATTAATCATAGTCAGACAATTACGGTCTCTATTACTCATGAGATGGATTACAATTAAATTTTACCGTTATTAACGGAAATATCGAGAATATTGATACCTAACAAGTTTTATATGCAAACTACGTTATTTGATTTTATTTAACTTTGTGCAGTTAATCTGATTATCTGAAAACACATGAATAATCAAAACAACTCTAAGAAGCTTCCACTAATATTACAATAACAGAGGTGTTTATTCGAAAAGCAAAATTTGCATAAAATGCCTATGCATTAAATTTAAGAACAATTAAGTACAAAATTCTCGTATTAGTGTAAATTAAATTTTAGTGTCACTTTGTACTATGAAAATAAGTGAACGTATGTAATAATAAACTAAATTTAATAATCGATAATTCTTTAAAAACATTAACATTGCATGATGAATCACTTTTAATAGGGCGGTGGTCAACGTTCTTATAAAATCGTGACCTAATATATCTTTACACAATTTTTAATTAAGATTTGTGTAATTATTTACTAGAATATTTGTAATACAGAATTAATATATTCCGTACTTTGGTCAAAATTAGGAGTCTGAATTATACAGCTAAATGTTACCAGAGAAATTTATAGATTGTTTATTGCGATAAATTCTCATGCATGATGGTTTTAATTAGTTATTAAAATTATATTCTATTAATTTTTGCCCAAATTTTGGAAGAATTTCTAAAGAATAGACTTGTGACATACTTTAGATAGATAGGTTGATAACTTGAAGTGGCCGTAAAGCCTCTTCCACTACGACCTCTCCAAATCTATTATGGACCTCATGCCTTATGTGACATACTTTACCACAAAATCGCATTTTTGCTCAACAATATGAATACATACAAAATAAAGCAGCGATTAAGGCTATATGTAGATAAGTACCTAGTAAGATAAGTATTGAACGGATTTGATCCATAATTAAAATCAACAGCAATACAAGTGGGCTTATCTAAAGCCTTTAATTGTGTCTCACAAACTAAACTACAAGAGGTTTATGGCATCGCTAAACTTTTTAAATTATATGTTTCAAATAACGGGTCCGGCATCTTGTAGTTTGCTTTCGAACTAGTGGTTATTGCGTCACTCATAGCTCTACTGTCACCCGTCAAATTACCGAAATTCAGTATTATGTTCCCGATGAACGAAATGAGTCGATATACGGTTGATTAACGTCGTAAAATATTGGAAATTTATTTTCAAAGTATCAAGTCGGTTGCCGAAACTTGTCCAAAATTACGTACACAATTCAGTAGAAATACAGCTAAAAGTGTGCGTCAACGTCTGAGCACCGCCATCCACCGTCTTTCACGAGAATTGAACATCAGCGATAGAACTGTGCGAAGAATTTTGCACAAAGACCACGGTATGAAGGCCTACAGAGTCCAAATGGTTCAAGAATTAAAGACAGTGGATCATCTATCGCGTTTTCGCTTCGCTGAATCGGCCTCCATTCGGTTAGAAGAAGATGAGCATTTTCACAAAAAAATCATATTTTCCGACGAAACTCATTTTCACCTCGAAGGTTATGTGAATAAGCAAAATTGCCGTATTTGGAGCACAGAAAATACACACGTGACAATTGGGATGCCAATACACCCAAAACGAGAGACTGTATGGTGTCAAATATGGTCCAAAGGCATCGTAGGGCAATTTTACTTTGAAAATGAGCAAGAAGCCGGACTAACAGTCAATGGCTACCGTTATTGTACCATGTTGACTGACTTTTTATTCCTTAGGATTGAAGAGAAAATCTTGGCCGATGTTTGGCTTCAACGGGATGGCGTCACTGCCCACACATCCAACGCTCCTATCAGCGTTTTATGCCCTATCTTCGAAAATCGCATTATCAGCCGAAACGGCGATGTCAATAGGCTTTCTAGAAGCTGCGATTTGACGCCCTCGAAAAATTATTTGTGGCTAGCCGTCAAGGACAGATATTATGCCGATCATCCAGAGGTGATTGAGGCAAATAAAGTAAGACGCAACTAAATTGGCTCTTAATGAAATAAACGCTCAAACGATTGAAAATATACTGAAAAATCGGCTCGACAGAATGGGCTACTGCCAAGCCAGCTGAGGCAGTCATTTAACTGAAATAACATTGCATTCCCAATCGGAAAGTGTACTCTCAAAAATAAAAAGTAATAGTTACGTACCCATCAGAAAACAAATTGTGCTTACTCAAAAAATAGCGGCTACGGTGAATATTAAACATGGAAAGTTCGAATATATATATATATATATATATATATATATATATATATAGATTATCTCACTAAGTTGGAACCATATGGAAAACTTTTTTATTATTAATTTTAGGAAAAAAGTTATTCTTTACAAAAAGTTGTGCATGTTATAAAATCTTAAATACAATCATCAGATATTCGATTTTTTCAGTCGTATACGCGGTTTGTCAAAAAATATGATTTTTACTCAAGAGTAAAGTACCTTTAAATTTGACAATATCGAAAACTGTTATAAAGAAAGTTGATCAGAACTAAGAACTACGTTCAAATATGCAATTACATCCACTTACATTGAAAAATTAAGTTTTGTTATTTCTTTACTAATCTTTTTATTTTCAATGAACATTTATCTCTTGTGATTATGAAACTCATGATAACCTCTTCGTTTCTAAATGTTTTCTAACAATTTTGCTGTTTAAACACGTAATTAATGCATGTGCATTTATTTGCAAATAAGAAAATACATACAAATACTGAGTCGTGTTTAATACTAGAAATAAATACATATTTATTTTTCACTCATTCCACTAATGCCTCGACATATCCACCCTCTCGTTCAATACATTTAATCATTCCATTAGTAAATTCACGTAATACATTCCTTATCATTTGTGGAGAAATTCCCTGGCATGTTTCTAAAATTATCCTGTCCAAATGGTTAACATCTTGAAACAGCCCTTTCTGATAAACATTTTGTTTCAAGTAACCCCATAAGAAGTAATCAAGGGGGGTAAGTCAGGGGATCTAGCAGGCCAAAAAAAGGTCAAAATATATGTGAATAACTTTTCCATGGAACATATGTTCAAGATATTCCCTAACATTCAATGTACTGTGGCATGTGGCACCAGCTTGTTGGAACCAAATACATTGACGTTGTAATATGGGTAGTTCGTCCATGAAGTCATTGATGTGAGTCTGTAAAAACTGTAAATAATGTTCGGCATTCATAGATTGTTGAAAAACAAGGTCCTATTAATCTGTTCTTATAAATGCCACACCACGCGTTTGTCCTAAATGAATATTGGTCATGAGATTTTATTATAAAATTTGGATTGTCAGACCACCAGCGACAATGTCGTGACGAGATAGTTCCATTTGATGAAAACGTTGCTTCATCGGAAAAAATTATATGCAATATAAAAAAAAGGGTCCTCTTCTAACTCTCCTTGGATAAGACAGCAAAGATCAAAGCGCCTATCATAATCCCTTTCTTTCAATGTGTGAATGATTTTTGGTTTGAATGGTTTGTATTTATTTAGTTTTAAAATTCTTGCCACTGGATCTTTACTTACATTTTGTTGCATCAACGATTTCCTTTTGCGCAATGACAGTTTTGGATTTTCTACCACAGACAGCATTACTTCAAACTGCGTTTTTCATAATTTTATTTCCGGATAATATGTACTGATGATTAGTAAAAACTATTTCCGGATAATGTGTACTGATGATTAGTAAAAACTATGAAATACCGGTGTCTGCACATTCCGGACGGATATGACTTTCACACATTTTTCATATATATATATATATATATATATATATATATATATATATATATATATAAGTCTGAAAATGTGCAATAGAATTATAGGTATACGCGAATAATACAAAACTATTTTAACCTGAAAATCCAGCGAGGGATTACAAAAGCGGAAGCAGAACAGCATGCCTAAAGCATTACAATGGTTTAAGAGAACATATATACGTTACAGCTAAATAAAAATGAAATACAAGAAATCGTATTTGAAATAAAACCACGTAACAAAGAAGTTAAGATGCTGGGAATATACATTGATTCAGGTTTAACGTAGGATTTTGTAGTAGATCATTTCTGCAAAAGATTGAATATTAATAAACCTTAAAAAAAAACCAAAGATATTACAACGAAAAAAATTTACTACACAACTTTTATTCTGTAGTGAATAAGGTATTTTAATGTGGCGAAGCACACGTCACTTTGAAAAATTTTTCAACCATTAAAAGAATTGCGCAAGAATTATCATAGATGCTACGATGCATGAACATCGTAGACATTATTTTCAGATATTTGAAATTATGACTGTACCACCATTATACGTTCATAATTGTTTCATGTTTACTAAAGGGATTTGGATACATCTGACGTGCATATCCCTCACAACTAAAGAAAGGTAGAAAATCCTTTACCACAATTAATAATCGTAACCTAAATACGTATTTTCACAACTAAGCTGTCATCATTAGTACGCAAAACCACTAATAAAAGTGTAGAACATGGGTCACAGTAAATCTAACATACAGCATTGCGCACTACTTTACAAAGTGTCCACGTATATTACACTGAATATAAAACACACAAACCAAAACCAAAATTACGTAATATTCCCTGTTTCAGAAACGGTATACACGTGTTTATTCTCAACCAAAACTTTTTCTACCTCTTTTCTAAAAATAAAAAGAGCCAACTATATGTGATGTTGTCTCTTGACCGTTGTCGGCATTGATTGTATTAATTTAGTTTTAAACGATATAAATTCTTTCATAAATATCGAGCTCTCTAGGGTTATTTATCTGTCTAGCGAGTTTTAACTCTTTCTACCTTGATGTTATGATCCGTATTCAACACATGGTTCGCGATGCTAGATTTTTATGGTTTACTAAATTTAATATGCGATATATGTTCTATAGAACGGGTTATTATTGACGTTTCGTTTGACCTATATATTTCAAATTGCAATCACCGCAATTAATTTCGTATAGACAGGAATTCAAATTCAAATTTGCTTTATCTTTGGTATTACCTGGAAGACTTTTGATAGTGTTTTCAGACTATTAATGTTTTTTGTAATTGGGTTGTATGGTACTTTGTCTCATAATTATAATGAGGTATTAAACATGTAAACTCACGGATTGTCTTTTTTAAATTTAGCCCTTCTAATTAATTTATTAATTATTTCTTTGTCAAAACCTCGTGTTGTTTCTAATTAAATCTAGTCCTTCTTCGTATCTCTCTCTTTTTGACGCAAAGTTTAATAACCTATTGACTAAGAAATTAAAAGGAGCTGTCTTTTGTTGAAAACTACGATTTGTATCCGCGGTGGTAAATCTATTGACATTCGTTTCTTAATACATCATATATCGCTCTGGCAGTACACCCTTGCATTCGTTTACAGGTTAGTAAATAAGGAGAAGAAGGTCCTTGCGGAGTCAGCATCCGTACTAGAATGGCTAGGATGGACTGTTTTTTAGTATCTGTAGTTTCGTCTATTGTTAACCACAGGAATTTTTTTTTATCGTATTTTTCGTACAATTTACAATTCTTTCACGCACTGACGGTACGTAATTCCGTAGCGTACTTCTTGCTGGTAATTTCCACGTAGGATTGTATTTCTTCCAAAACTGACGAAACATTGGGTGTTCCACTTTCTGCATTGGTATATTGGTCGCAATTAACATCATTGTTAAATCACACACAAATTTATTATATGATCTGCGTCCACTATTATTCGATTTATGTTTGTCACTATTTATATGTCTTTGGCACTGACTTGCTTTCCAAGTTAATAAAGTTGTTTCACAAACTAAACATTTCACTACGGTACCGTTATATATTAAGTCGGGAAACCGATGTAAAAATTTCTTTACTACGTTAGCATGCAACCGAGTCGATGCATTGTTTCTACGCACTCCCGACATTTTCAACGCGATTGTGTTAACAATGTATCGCTTCCAACGTCTCAACGGCAACTGAATTGATCGTCGTACGCCTCTACTCGATCCCTCCACATCACGCTACTGTTCGGGCACATAGTCTGCCGTCTTTAAACATTACCGATATTCAAACTGAAAGTAAGAACTCATTTAATTTTAAACGAATACCCCTAGTACATGATGATAATGAGACAAGAGCCATCTTGAAACATGACTCTAACGAATTTATTGTAGATGTTGTAACTTCCTTTATCTACTGGACAAATGTCTTACCTATCGCCCTAACTACTAACGAAGTTATTAGAGTTTTCTCTTTCCCTATCGGTCAGTATACGTTATTCACGGTTTACAGTGCCGAACAGTTAAAAAATAAAAATTTTAAGTTAAGCTTTTTGTAATCTAAAACAGGAATAGAGATGTAAGTATTACACAATCAACAATGAACAGTATGTTAACTACAAATTGCTATAAATTAAATTACATAATTTTTTATTTTTGTGATCATATAACCCCAAAAATTTATGAGTAATACCTTGTGCCACTTAGTGACGGTAAGTCTGGGTCGCTATAAAATAGTGCTTTATGGTGGGCCGTACTGCAATTTATTCCAACAAGAGCTACCTGACCTTATTATTTGTAAATATTAAGTTTATTTGTTTGGCAATGTACTTCAACAATCAGATACTACTATGTTTTATCAAAAATATAAACTAAATATAAAAATGTTTAGGTATAAGCTTAATGATGCAAAAACTTAACGTTTGTCGTTTGTATTTTAGAGTCTATCATGTCTAAAAAACGACAAAGAAAGACTGAAAAGAGGCCATGCGTCGAGCTGTACAGCAGGTAATCAACAGCAATGTGTCTCTCTGGGTATCGCAACGAATAATAATACTGTCAAATATCAAACTTTGTCCCTATATATAAAAAGAACAAAATGTACAGGAGCACCACTAAATGAAATCAAAATAAAGCCCAATTATCAAACACGGTTAATATTCACGCCCGAGCAAGAAAATCAGTTAGCAAACTATATAATAAAATGTGTTATGGGCTATCAACGAAAAATTTCAGAGTATTAGCGTATGAAATGGCCAAAATAAATTAATTTCAGTTCATCCATCTTGGGAAATTTTGGAAAAAGCATGTATTGATTAATTGCAAGACTATCTTAAACGCAACCCAGAAATAACCATTAGACAGCCCGAAAATTGCAGCTTGTCAAGTTCTGTTTCACTTAATACACATAGTGTTAACATGTTCTTTGATAATTTACAAGATGCTCACTTTTGTTCATTAACGTTTGCAGATGGCAATTGCGTATACAACCTTGATGGTACTAAAACGACAACAGTGCAGCAAGCAAAAAATTACTAGCCCAAGAAGGTGCAAAACAAGTTAGCAAAATTAGAGGCGCGGAAAAAGGAATACTGGTGACTACCTGTTGCATAATCAATGGCGTGTGATTAGATGAATGAGAACCTTTTCTTAAAAGTGAAGCAACATTTCATTAAACACACTAAACCTTCAAAGGAAGATCCGGTGTCCTTCGCTGTTGATAACAATTTAAACTTTAAACCTAGCAAAAAAAACATGGCGTTACAATGTTGATATTACCACCACATTATAGCAACAAGTTACGTATCAGAATTTTCTTCCCTTGACGCCAGCTTGTATAGAATCCGGTTTTAAGAATACGGAAATATTTCCGATCGACCGTTAAGGTTTTTCAGACGATGACTTCTTGATTAGTTCTGTAACAGGGAATATACCAACTTTGAAGAACATACGGAAATACCACTATCTTCTAATTTGTTTGTGTTATCTTATCATTCTACACCACCCCCGTCAACACATTTTGCAGCACCATCATTAATTCCAACGACATCCACCCCGACCGCAACAGGTACTTGTTACTTCATCTTCATTTGCTGCCAGGAAAGAAACATTCATATCTCTACACGCATTTAAAGGATTTCCTAAAGCGAAAGAAAGTGAGTCCCGCAAGTCCCGGAAGGGAAGAAGTTTAATACCAACAGACACCCCAGAAAACATTAAATACGGCACAGGGAAATACAGAAACAGAAGAAAATTCTTGTTTTTTTTTTCGACCAACACGAAAATATCTGAAAGAGAATTCGAAGGTAAACCTGAACTAATGTTATATAATGACAGTTTAGATGATGTGGAGCGGCCGTCAGGTAAGCAACAGGGTGCCTTTGTGGAATCTGCCCTCGGCTGTGTGCCACAGAAAGACGATTTTGTGCTGCCAAACTTTAAAAAGAAACAAGAAGTTTTCTACGTCGGTAAAATATTACGAGAAAAATTATTACGAGATTAGCTACTTGCGACGAAGTGTACGAGATACAAAGGCTTTTACTTTTCCACTCAATCCAGATCTGGAATCAGTATCCATGATATTGTCTAAACCTACGACATCTAGTGGCTCGATGAAGAGACAATGTTCGATTTTTAAATTTGGAATAAACTTTTCCTACATCAATATTATATAAATTAATAAAAATAGCATTAATGCGCGACTCAAAAAAAACTGACAAATGCCGACGACAATCTAGATAAAAAAATGCAAACGAAGAAAAATTAATTACTTACACAACAGAGATGTGAGATGTTTAAAATCCACCAATTCCAGAAAGGTCACTTTATATGTTAATGTGAATAAAATCAGTTGCTGAGTTTATATTATCACACTGTCAGAAGACTGCCAAAGTGTCAAGATCAATGAATTAGATTAAGGCAGATGTCATTCAAAATATGATACTCGCCATCATACTAATCTATTGTTGCTTTCGCAATAATTCTGAAGATCGCTTTGTGATTGGGATGACTCCTCTTAGGAAAGCATTAGACACAAAAGCTTGTTACTTCTCTAGCATTCCGTCCACATTCACCGTAAATTATGAACATTTCATTTAAAAGAGCACGGTTGAGCACGATGGCGATTTAATGGGATTTGAAAAAAACTTGGCAAAAAAAACTGGCACTGACGTTTCTCAGAATTTCCATAGTCGACCAGTTTATTGACAACGTAATAAAATACGTAACCTAGGCATTAAAAATCTTTCTGGATGGCTTACAACGCTCTGATCTATTGAAATAACATGTTCTTTTCTCAAGATACAAAATTTTTTCAATTACATTATTTATTGTGATTATTTTATCGTGATTTTTCTTTTTCCTCTGAAACGCGAATTCTGGGAAACCTATATATATATATATATATATATATATATATATATATATATATATATATATATATATATAAAGATAATTATTTCGTGACCTTTATATGTTATGGTAAATTCAATTTGTTGGCGATTTAAGGTATGGTTTTACTTCAAAATATAGGGGTTGTTTTAAATATATATATTTTGAAGTAAAACCAGACCTTAAATCGCCAACAAATTGAATTTACCATATATATGCTCGTATATATATACAAGTAAACCAAACCTTAAATCGCCGACTAATTTAATCTACTTAACATACAAAAGTCAAGAAATAATTATCTATATATATATATATATATATATATATATACACATATTTTTTATCTAAGTAGTACTATTTATTTGTGACTTTTCTTTATTTTTTGGGGAAAGTAAATATATTATTATTAAAGGATTGATACTACAAGATTAACGAATGTCCACTATTTTAATAAACACATGTAGTAATTAAAAAATTGTTATTCAAGTAAGCTGTAAACTTTATTTATGTAACGGGATGTAAAAAAATTGTTAGGTGCCCTGAGCTGGGTAATAGATTCTTTATTAATTTAAATTATTTTTCAATAAAATGTTTACCCATGATCAAAAAAAAACGTATATCGAAACATTGTTTTTGCAATGGTTAACGAACGCAATTCTTTCAATGAATTTTTATAACAGATTTCCAAATTTCATCATTCATAATAGTAACTTTGCCGCTGAAGTCAAGAATAGTAACGTGTTTTGAAGAAACAGTTTCTGTAAATCACAAACCAAGAATGGGAAAACTTTATCACAGAAACGAAATGATTGTCGAACTAGCAAAAAATAAGAGTTCAACAAGCTCCAATTATTTCTACGACGGCTATAACAACCATTAAATTTAAGCATAGGATCGACACACATTGTTTTTAAAAAGGACCTTCAAACGGTATCCTCAAATTACAAATGTATCATGAACTGCTTCCTTCAGATTATGTAAAAACATTTCTATATTACTATTTATTTAATGAGGTCTAATTTAACACCATTAGCTAATTTTGTGTTTTCTTATTTAAAAAATTCAATTTTTGAAACTTCAGTTCGCAACATGGATTATTTATCAAACAATATTAAGTGATAATATCAGTGAATTAATGAGAATATTCTGATTCATTCGAAAATATAAAATGTCATATTAATTTATATTTAAATGTTTTCAACATTTGCTGTAATAAATTTAGTAAAACATATTGCCCTTGCATATTTAATATTAATACTCCTAACATTTATTAAATTGATTAGTTTTACCTAATATATGTAGATTTCTTGTTTGACTTGGAATGACGTTTTACTTATGGTTACATTCAATAGGTTTAAGTACAAAAATGCGTTTTGCAATCCATGACTGCCAGAGGCATACGAATTTTTTGAACATCCTATGTCTTAATAACAAATAAGAAACTAATGAAAGATATATGTGTTTGTTATTTAGGCATATCTACGTAGAAAATGGTTAATTATCGTAAAATTGTTATTAAATATAGAAATAATACAAATAAACAGTCAATTTAGTAGCAACAATAGTAATTTTATTTATCTAAAAAATCATAACAGCTGGTCTAAGTAATAAAGTAAAATATGAAAATATGTGTTATAATCAAAGACAATCTAAGTGAAATTGAGAAACAAAAACAAATTTAATTTAATTGTATTTAAGAAATTAACAATACAAAACTAAGCAAATATATATATAATGCTTCAATTTTCCTACACATAATTGAATTTATTGCATTTATGTTCTTAGGCCATCACAAAGTTTAAAGCTCAAACTCTAAAGCGATTTTTCATAGATTGCTAGACGCCGTGTTGGTAAAGAAAATAAATCATTGCTAGTGCTAGAGCTAGGATACAAGAATACGTATTGTAATCCAAAGCAGGTTCAACACAAGCCCACTGCAAACTTTCGTGTTAAAACCAACACATTGATAAGACAAGTCTGATTTAAAAACGCTATTTATATTGCTGAATATTGATTAATTGTGCAAAAGAACAATTTAGTATTTTAAGTTATTGAAATAAGCTTATATATATTTTCAAGACTTTATTAAACTACAAAGCTTTATCTCAGAGAATTTCTTGGTTCTTCTTTATAATACCCAGTATCAAATAGGGAATATATAATTAGAGAGCTAATACAACAGATTATAAGGAAATATCATGATTTTTGTAGTAAATTTTTCTTATGCGAATATAATTCATATAGTTAACAAATATAAAATCATTACAAAATATAAGCAAATACCAAAGCAGTAACATTAAAAATAGACCCAACTGTACTTTAATGATAATATGTATTTATTATAAAACAAACATACGTTGTTCACAGGTTGCATATTGGTATCCTCAATACTCTCGGAACACATACAAGCAATTTTCGTACGATAATGTAAATTTAAGAATTAAATTACATCCTAAGTTGATTGATATTAATAAATATATTTACATTATTCACTGGTCATTTTCCATTATATGGCCTAGTTAGTAATGGAATCTACAACACCCTCCTCAGATGCTTACAGCTATCTCCTAAAATTATAGTATTATAAAAACATTTAATTTCAAAATTATTTACATTTCTTTACGTTCCTTTATAAAATCAATAACAATAACTTTCAATGATTTCTTCATACAGGTTCTCAAATTTCGGCCTGTACGTGTCTTGTTCTGTTATTTAGTAAAATCTTAGCTAAAAATTTAGAAGTATTTTCGGTTTCTAGCAACTAATAAAATTAGAAAAACTATTAGTATTATATGCCTCGATCAATCTCGATGCCCGAAGAGTCTACAGTCCAGTAGTCTGCGTTAACTGTGGTGATGGACATCCCAGCGAAATACATTGGGTGCTCTAGACACCCCAAATTAAAAATAGTGTCCTTAGGAGCATACGAAGTGGCTATAAAGTCTCCTCGAATCCGGGCAGGAAAGAATTACTCCGATGGGGAGGCAAATAAAACTATTTACGAAAGACGCCAAATACGACTCCAAAATTGAAAAATTGCCCCTTCTAAAGAGCGACTGAGCGAAGTACGAAATATTTCGCCGGATCCGGATTGATAAGATCTTTTGCCCCCACTACTGCAGGCGCTGCTGACAAAAACAAATACTACTGTAGAGCAGCTCAAGATAATATTTCCTTGAAGTGACCATTTTCAGAGATTTTTAGAACGCGACTAGACCGCACAAAAATATATACGAGGTAATATATATACATATATTGTTATATTGTGTCTGTTTGATTGAAGATTGAATGAAATGTATTTGAAGAATGTAATAAATTATTATGATATATATTGCATATAAATACTTAACTTGTTTAATTGTGGCTAGCTCATTATTTCTTAGGGTTAAGGTCGGTTCAGTTCTCTCCACTCCAGTGATGTTATGCAGCTTACTTTGTCAAATTTGAACAACACTTCAAGTAATTAAAAAAAAACCGAAATAAAATATTAAAAATTTACTTTATTGTTTAAATAATTATAAACATTCAAAAATTCAACTTTCGTAATTCGTGTTACGTATTTTTCGTGGCACGACAGTCAAGTTCATATGTAACAATTCTTGGTAGTTGGTACTAATACAGATTAAATACAATATGGTGAATGAACAGGTGTTTTAAAAATTATCGATCTATTAAAATCTATATTATATTATAATATATTATAAGTGTGAAATTAAATCAAGTTTTAGTAATGAAAATAGTGCATTGTGACATTTAAATAAGTTTAAATAAAAATTACAATGGTTTAAAAAAAGTTAAGGCAATGTAAGTAATAATCTAGTTAATCAGCAACAAGTTCTTTAAGTGTTCATGAATGTGTTAAAAATGGCGTATATAAAATTAGTAAAATATAATAAAACCTGAATATTCGAATATAACTTCTTGTGATCTCTGCCAAAAGGTCGTGGATGAGTCCTCCAAGCAGGAAACTGGAAAATATGTCCGGAAATATCCCTCTGGATGGTACTACTTTGGATGTTTCAAAGTCCGAAGACAGCTTGAACTGATGGCCGGGCTCGTGACATCAAATCAATCGTTCGGGGATCGGTGAAATTTCGCGCTTCAACTCAGCGTGGGTTTTATATATCCAAATTTATAAAAATTTATTATTCAGGAACGGTCTGGTCTGGGGTTTTAAAACTTGGTCCACAGGTAGTTCTCAGGTAGGTGTATATTTTTATTAATTTTAAAGACTTGAACACTGGTTATTTCCGCCAAAATATTTTAATTAACACGGAGTGAAATTGACGTGACCTCTCGTTGCAAACACTAATAGAACAGACGCCAATTTCTTCATTTGTTTTAAGTAAATGATTTGCCGAAAATCACCTAAATTTCACTTACATTATCTTTTTGTATATTTATAAATTAAACATTTTTACATTGTGAAATTATTAATTACATTAAGATTTGTTACATATCTTTGGTTAGGAAACATATGTTGATTTGTTTACAAATCTCTGTCAATCATATGTTCCTATACCGTAAAATTTTGCCGTTGGAAATGGAGGCGGAGCTTAATTGATTTTAAATATTTGAATATAAATACGTTATAAAGGGTGTTTTTTTAGCTGCATGAGAACTATCAATATCGATAACTATGGTTTGACAGCTGAGAATGTTAAACTGTGTTGACATTTGTGTTCAGTAAGGTTTGACAAGTCATCATGAATCGTTTAACGCCAGAACAATGCTTCCAAATTGTGGAAATTTACTTTGAAAAAAATAAATCTGTTCGCGAAGTTCATAGAGCACTTCGTTCATTTTACGGTCAACATAATCGGCCTAGTGAGCAAGCAATTCGTGTAGTTATTGATCGTTTTCGCACTAATTTTACTCTTCTCGATTCAAAACCATCAACAAGACAAAGAAATGTGCGTACCGAATAGAATATTGCTGCTGTAGCGTGAAGTATTGAAGAAGACGCCGAAATGTCGATTCGTCGTCGCCCTCAACTTGTTGGCCTTTGCCATTGGACTACGTGGAAAATTTTACGTAAGGATCTAGGCTTACGTGCCTATAAAATACAGCTCGTGCAAGAATTGAAGCCAAACGACCATCGTTTGCGTCGCATTTTTGCTGATTGGGTTCATTTGAAACTGGCCGAAGATGAGCATTTTTATCAAAGAATTATGTTTAGTGATGAAGCTCATTTCTGGTTAAATGGCTACGTCAATAAGCAAAATTTCCGTATTTGGAGCAAAGACAATCCTCAAGCCGTTAACGAATCACCATTACATCCATTAAAATTGACTGTTTAGTGCAGTTTACACGCTGGTGGCATCATCGGTCCTGTCGGAGCTGCCGTTACGGTGAATGGCGAGCGCTATCGAACCATGCTGACTGAATTTTTGTTTCCAAAAATTAATCAGCTAAACATCAACGACATTTGGTTCCAACAAGACGGCGCAACTTGCCATACAGCGCGCTTAACAATCGATTTATTGCAAAATCAATTTGGTGACAACTTTCTTTCCAGAAGTGGTCCTGTTCACGGGCCCCCTCGTTTGTGCGATTTAACGCCTCTGGATTACTTTTTATGGGGCTATGTTAAGTCATTGGTTTATGCCGACAAACCAGCAACTCGTGAAGCATTGGAAGCCAATATTCAAGCCACCATTGACGACATACGTCCAGATTTATTGGAAAAAGTAGTCAAAAATTGGACTGATCGAATGGACCATGTAACTCGTAGCCGCGGCGGACATATGCCGGAAATCATATTTAAAAAATAAATGCCATGAAATTATCTACCAGATTATAATAAAAAAATTTCATTCCAACAATATTTCTGTCTTGTATTATTATTTTAATTTCTCAAGCTCTTAAAAAAACACACATTATATGTTATTTTTAAATCGCGTTAATTATGAGTGTGAAATAGAAAATGAATTGTAACATAAATAATATAACTAAAAAAATATGAATTTATTATTTTAAAGCAAAACGGTCGTCATAATAATGTATTTATATTTTGAATTAATTCTTCCCCTCTTTTGCATGAAAACATATTGTACTTAAGAATGTAGTTTATTAAAGTCCTTTTTGTTTCTCTTTCAGAGGAGGAGCCTTCTCGTGAAGTGTATCAATATATATACATATATAATATATATATATATATAATATATATACATAATATATACATATCGACGCGCTTCTTGAAAGTGAAACCTGTCTTTGACCCGTAGACAAATTCTCTTTTGCAACTTACAGCATATACAGAACAGACAGCCTAACAGGCCGAGGCGGCGGAACTGATATTACAATAAAAAAACACATCGAACATCGCCGTGACTCTCTGCGCCCTCACTTATCCCTGGAGGACCCTACGGTAACGCTCTACATGGATGACATTGGTCTGGTCCATGCTAGCTTCTGCAATCCATCACCAAGTAGTACGCTTGAGATCATATATTATGTCTACATGTTCGACACGAGATTTCAAATCAAAACACACCATGTGGGGCAGTTGAGTATTAAATGATTTTGGAGGAAGGAAAACTCCTCCAAGTCCAGTCGAATTCCGTCGGTATGCATCTCTACCGAGCCCACTTTCTTTGGCACCGGCTGCACTGCGGATTTTCGAGTCATTCTCTGGACATACCTTAGACTGGCGTTCTAATGATGACTTCTTTGAACTCTGATTGGGGCCTGTATATCAATAACATCCTCAGTCACGTTGCTGGTTCTCCGTCTGAAATTGATTCGGTCGAGTCTTGGAGTTAGCGACAGCAATGCCACTACCAACAATAGACCACCAGAAGACTAATACTATCTTCGCTCACACATCAATGTTTCGCTCGAGGGTTTTTATAAAAATAAATTGAACGAGAGACTCCTTTCTTGATTCCGGGGCATGACTCACTGCAACGATTAGCTGGGGTCCTTAGAGGGAAGAACATTTTGTCCATTCTCTACATAGACAGCAGGACTTGCACACCGAGGATGGAAACGTGGAATCATTCGCTTCTGACATGGAAAATATGCATGCGGTGAATCCTTCGGTGGATTTTGATGTGAACGAGGAGTTCTACGAGGCCACGAGGAGATAGACGCATGTCTCAATGGACTAGCTGAGATTTTGGAAGGACTAATTCCTCAGCCCTTAGAAATTAAACAGTCCAGTAGTTCAAAAGGAGGAGGGCATCGCGGTAATTTCGTCGAGACTAAGGAAAAAACTTTCCATCGTTGAACCTCTATCCCCGATGAACAATTTGGCTTCCACAAATCTTGCGATTATAAGCTTCTTCGACAAAAGGAAGCCATAAGAGCGGAATTTCACTGTCGTGATCTTCTTGGACTTGGCGGCTGCGTTCGATCTGGCATGGAGGCCTGATACTGATATATAAACTGATTGGGCTTGGAACGAAAGGCAACTTTGTAGGCCTTATCGAATGATTTGGCTGGGGAGGACCTTCCTTATCAGAATGAGCAACATTAGATCGGCGACTGATTTCGGTCCGCGTCATAATGGACTCTCTTCTAGTCCAGAAACTATTCCTAGTGCATATCGCCAATAGGACGAAGGAGATAGCAGATTCTATAACAGTATCGAGTAAAGAAAAAAGGACGTTAACTGGGGACTTACTTCAAAAATTTGTGTTGATGATAAAGATGTTGATGGCATCCATCTAGTAGAAGGACAAATATTTCGATGATATTTAGTTAACAAAGGACTGATAACGCGCTTCAATCCGGCTCAAAGACGAGTGTTTTGTTATATCTTGACCCACTTGTCACGTAGCGTAACTTTCGTATAAACGTTCCTTAACTTATTTGGTAGCAGTCAGATTGAAGCTATGGTGCATTTATATATGTTAATATTATCATTAAAGACGGCAGACTATGTGCCCGAACAGTAGCGTGATGTGGAGGGATCGAGTAGAGGCGTACGACGATCAATTCAGTTGCCGTTGAGATGTTGTAAGCAATACATTGTTAACACAATCGTGTTGAAAATGTCGGGAGTGCGTAGAAACAATGCATCGACTCGGTTGCATGCTAACGTAGTAAAGAAATTTTTACATCGGTTTCCCGATTTAATATATGACGGTACCGTAGTGAAATGTTTAGTTTGTGAAACAACTTTATTAACTTGGAAAGCAAGTCAGTGCCAAAGACATATAAATAGTGACAAACATAAATCGAATAATAGTGGACGCAGATCATATAATAAATTTGTGTGTGATTTAACAATGATGTTAATTGCGACCAATATACCAATGCAGAAAGTGGAATACCCAATGTTTCGTCAGTTTTGGAAGAAATACAATCCTACGTGGAAATTACCAGCAAGAAGTACGCTACGGAATTACGTACCGTCAGTGCGTGAGAGAATTGTAAATTGTACGAAAAATACGGTAAAAAAAAATTCCTGTGGTTAACAATAGACGAAACTACAGATATTAAAAAACAGTCCATCCTAGCCATTCTAGTACGGATGCTGACTCCGCAAGGACTATCTCCTCTTTATTTACTAACCTGTAAACGAATGCAAGGGTGTACTGGCAGAGCGATATATGATGTATTAATAGAAACACTACACAAATTTGAGATTTTACCGAAGCAAGTGTTAATGTTAGTTACCGATGCTGCCAAGGTTGTGTGTTCCACGGCAAACTTACTCAAAACGATTCAACCAAACCTGCTGCATGTCACATGTTTGCTTCACGCTTTACACCTTGTAACAAACACTATACGTACAACTTATCCTGATGTGGATCAACTGATAGGACAAACGAAAGCGGTTTTTCTTAAATCTCCGAAACGGATTCGGCTATTTCATTCGCTGTGTCCTAATATACCCGAGCCGACGCAACCAATTC
This sequence comes from Melolontha melolontha, assembly GCA_935421215.2. Lineage (NCBI taxonomy): Eukaryota > Metazoa > Arthropoda > Insecta > Coleoptera > Scarabaeidae > Melolontha > Melolontha melolontha. The sequence continues at coordinate 82,207,697 of OW285239.1, read as the reverse complement.
TTATATGATGGGGTACGAAGCAGCATTTTATTATTATAAACATTTTGAAAAAATTAAATCAATGATTTTAAAACTAGATGCCAAAGAAGCAGCTGCAATACGGCTCAGCCAGGTTCAATTTAACAATCCTCAAGTTGCAGCAAATTTAAAAATTATTTACGACAGTTACGTTCCAATACTGGACGCAATAAAAAATTTACAGAACACTGCGCTGTCCTTATCGGACTCATTAGCAATTATTGACCACGTAAAACTAGTGCTGCATATCCTTGAATATGAAAAAAGTGATTGTGTCCGTGAAAAATTTAACAGTGTATTAGATAAAAATGTAGATTTTACAAAATTAGGGCAACTTTTTACCAATACTGAAGATCCGTTGTACAGATACAAAGAGTGCTTTAACTATGCAAATATAACATCTCTCAACGTCGAACAATCCTTCTCTGTATATAAACATATATATACGTCGCTACGTACGAACCTTTCCGAGACTAATACAGAAACATATATTATGGTGCAGTTTTTTCATCGCGCACATCTGCATCTTTTTGCAACAATGTAAACATGTTGGGTAAGTTATTTATGTTTTTTCATAACGTTTTGTATAGGGATTCGATATATTTATTCTTAAGTAAGCGCACTGTTATTCTGCTAAACTCTCCACGCAACGCCACTGCTGGGGCACATAGTCTGCCGTCTTTAATTATCCTGATAAACCTGATAAAAATATCAAACAAATTAGCCATAAATAGTAAAAATATGAAAATGTGAGTACACTTACTAGAGTAATTATGATGCAGAATTTTACACTCGAAAAAACTATATATATATAATTAGACTCGTTAGAACATGTATGGAAGGGAATTTTTTGGGGGAATCCAGCAAAATCAAACTCTATTACTTAAGTCAGTTCTTTATTTATTCTCCCAATATTTCGCATAAAGATTGTAAAAAGGTAAGGAAAAAAAGATAAATTTAGAAAAGTAACAAAGTATTCGTATGCTTCCTCAAGGGGTCAAAATGTGAACTATTTTTTCTATGGAGAAATTACTTGCCTCACTATACATATATATATATATATATATATATATATATATATATATATATATATATAATCCAAAAATCCCTATTACCATAACAATGGTGTAGGGCGTTTATCTTCTTCTAACTTTTTATAAACGTTTTCCATTCATTTCTATTCCTTGTCATGTTCTTCGCTTCTGTCCATGTTTTGCCTTTCCTTCCCAGTATTTCTGCTATGACATCATTCCATGTTGTCATTGGCCTTCCTCTTCTTTTATTTTTCATTATCCTTGCTTCCCATATCCTTCTTGTTTGTCTTGTATTTTCCATTCTATATAAATGTCCCCACCATCCTAGCTGTCTTTGTTCAATGTATTCTAACACTGACTGCATTTTCAAATCTTTTCGTATTTCCAAGTTTCTTAGTCTGTCCATCCTTGTAACTCCTCTAACTCTTCTTAAATACTTCATTTCTACTGCCTGTAATTTATTCTTTTGTCTTCTATTTAATATCCAGGATTCACAGCCATATGTTAATATCGGTCGGTAAATTGCCTTATATACTTTTAGTTTTGTTTCTCGGGATATCTCTTTTTTGTTAATGAAATTATTCCTCATGCTGTGGTACAGCTTTGTTGTTTTTTCTATTCTTTGATTAATCTCAGCGTCCTGGGTACCTCTTCCATCAATTCGTACTCCCAAGTACTGGAATGTTCTCACTTGTTCTATTTCAGTTCCTTCTATTACGATTTTCGTATCTACCTGTTCATCTCCCACTACCATTACTTTAGTTTTACTCTTACTCATCGTCATTCCACTGTCCTTTAGTGTCATATTCCATGTTGTTAAATTACGTTTCAGATCTTCCTCATTGTCGGCTATAACTACTATGTCGTCTGCGAATGCACCTTCAGAAACTTCGACTGCATTCAAGTTAAGGTGTCCAACCCTGAACTTTTTACTCTTACATGCACACTGTTTGATAATGTCATCCATATAAACAATGAACAGCATTGGGCTCAGACTTCCCCCTTGGCGCAATCCCTCGTTTGTTTTAAATATCTCCGATTCTAAATTGTTAGCTATTACAGCATTAGTATTGTGGTTATATATTTTCTGTATTAATCGTCTTATTTTGCCATTGACACCTCTTTCTCTTAATACATTCCACAATCTTTCTCTTGGTACTTTATCGAAGGCTTTTTCCAAGTCTATAAATGCTAAGAACACTTTCTTCTGTTCTCTATAAGCTTTTTGTATTATTTGTTTCACAGAGAATATTTGGTCTTGTGTGCTCCTTCCTCTTCTAAACCCACTTTGTGACTCATGTAACGTATTTTCGAGTTTTGTTCTTAGTCTTTTATCTATTATTTGCTCGAGAATCTTCATTGCAGTACTTAGAAGGGATATTCCTCTGTAATTATTGCATTCTTTCTTATTTCCTTTATTCTTGTATATTGGTACTATCAATGACTTCTTCCAATCGTTTGGTATTTCCTCTTCTCTCCATATTCTGTTATATATTTTCAACATTAATTCTCTTCCTCTTTGTCCTATATTTTTTATCATTTCTGCTGTTATTTTGTCACAGCCTGGCGCTTTTCCATTTTTCTGTTTTTGTATTGCTTCTTCCAGTTCGTCCATGGTAATTATTTCTTCTGTCTCTTCTTCTCCTATTATTTGTTGTTCACTAGCATTCTCGTTTTCCACTCCTCCGCTTAACAATTCCTGAAAGTATTCTTTCCACCTTTCTATAATCTTCATTCTATCGCTTAGGATCTCTCACTTCTTATTTTGTATATAATGTGTAGATTGTGACCTTTCTTCATTCCTTACTGATTTCAAGACTCTATAAAATAGTTTTTGGTTCTCTTTACTGTTTTTTTTTCCATCTTTTCCCCAAATTCTTTCCATGTCTCCTTTTTTTCTTGTACTACTAAATGTTTCACTTTTTTTCTTTCTTCTTTGTATATATCTACACTATACATAACGTTTACAATATTTTAAAAGTATTCTGACTAATAACAACTAGCGTACACATAATTGATTTTGAAGTTACAGTTTACAATGTAGGAACAACACATAAAAGAACGACCACGTGTAATTGTGGCGAACAAAAGGAATCGTCGCACCATCACATGTTATCCGTCAAAAGGTCGAACATAGAATCTATTAATTTTATATATAAGAACCAAATAATTTTTTTAAATTTCCAGATGGTAACCCTTCTCTTTTTAGATACCATGGCAGTCTTACTTTAAAATATAGAGAAACATTGAGATTAAATATAGGTAAATTAAAGAATTGTGTGTTTTTTTAAACTTTTTTATGCTATTAAGAAAATTGTATTTATGTAATATACAATGAAAAATATAAACATAGCATTAGTTACACTGTCCAAATTTATAATGGCTAAACCTTTCTAATAATAACTTAGAACATGTGCTCTTTTCATAAATATGGTAAAGAAAAGGCTAGAACATAAATTATTTTTTTGCAAGTAATATTTATATTGTTAAGACCAAAACTGTAAAAAATATGTATAGGTATCGTAATATGTATGTGTATATTATTTAAACTTGCTTAAAATAAATTTAAATTATCTATTAGAACGAAATTAAAAAAATAGTTCATTTACATTTATTAAATAAATTATATAGTACATGACTTTGATTTCTTCACATACATACATATTATACAGTACCAATGTTAATGAATATAATTTTATTGTTATAAGTCCGGTCTAATTCCAGCAGCTAAACGAAAGTAATTATTGTAACAACAATAAGTGTTAAAGGACTTAAAACGTTGTAAGTAATTATTCATGCGTATCTTAGAGTAACACGATACTATCTTACATTTACCTACTATACGAATGTATTTTAAATTTTACAGTATATACGGTTTACATCATAAAGTCTATTTACACTTAAATTAGTTGCCTCTGCTAGTTTAGATGGCTACGATTTCAGGATGCAAATTACATGATTTCCGATGGATTTTCACACTTCTATTGAACAGTAAATAGTGCTAAGTTAACAAGATACAGTTACTCGACTATGCATTTCTGTTCGAGAAATTTATGGCAGTAGTTAAGCCAGATAATGTGGAGTAGAGGTTTGCAATATATTATATCGAATGAAATAAAATACCTACGATTGCATTTTAAGTGTTTGAAGGAGATTTTGAATTGAAAATTACTAACAAGCTTAATTTAAAGTATAGATTGTTGCAATGAAAATATTTATACAATATATAAAATGTGCCACGTAATAGACCTTTTATTAATTATAAAATCATTAAAGTTTCTTACTTCAAACTTAAGTTGGTACGAATTAAATCACACTGTTGACAAATGATGTCAAGTTTTTTTAACAAGTAACTACATACAGTTCATAAAGTGTTTCTTTGCAGTCACATGACCAAATTTAAGGCTGCTATATGCAAAATGCAACAATATAAGTCCACGAAACTGGTTTTAATATAGTGTTGCGCAATCCAAACACGCTCCTCGGACTTACCTTGCGTGGGTGGGAGGATCTTATATTGTCAAAACAGTCAGCTGATCGAACAATCCAACGGCCAAAAATCTGCTGAAAATGTCCAACTATTTGATAGGGATTAAAAAATCGAAACATTTAAAGCTTAAAACGTCAGACACGAATATACAGTACAAATACCAAAAGCGAAAATTGGAAAACCAAATTCGAGAACACAAGTCTGATATCGAAAGCAAATCGAAAACAAATATGTGAAACAACTATGAACCACGGGCCGAACGCCAAATAATGTATCAAAAACTTGCTGAAAATTCATATAAAGAAATCATAAGAAGAAATCAGAAATAGGCTAAACAAAAAAAATCGAAATCAGGCCAAACGAAAATACAATCAAACTGAACACGTTTGCAATACAGCCACATTTGCTAGACGCAACGTGCAACGTTGCGTCTAGCACCGAAGCTGGCTTTGGTATAGTGTTGCGCAGTCGTGGGTGAAATGATCTTAAATTGATAGAGTAGCCACCCAGTGCCAACGGCGAACAACTCAGTCAAGACGGTGGTGTGGTTCTTGTTGAAAAGCAGCCAGCCAGTGCCAACGGCGAGGAACTCAGTGAATACGGTCATGCGATTCTTGTTTAAACGTTAATAAACTGACTAAAAATTAATAAGCGCGATTTTAAGAGCTTGTTGTCTTGGAGATTATACGACCCGTGGAGTTCGTACTTTTGTTAACGATCTCACCATGGAAGACTAGTATAATTACAGAAAACAGGAGGTAATATCAAGTAAAAGAAAACGTCCCATATTAAGGAAAAAGAAACAAGTTTACTATAAACGTTTTCGTCGTTGATAGAATTGACAAAATTAAAGAAATAGTATAGAAAACCGTAGTATGTTTCAATCAAAACTGAAAGAATGAAAGCCTATATATAACTAAATTAAAGTATATAATAAGTTAAATAAATCCACTAAATGTGAGCGATATATTAATGTTCTAAGAATAATATCCAAAGTAAGATGGGGAGCTGATCCTAGCATTAGTAAAAATGTTTACAGAGCATGCGTTAGAGCCATAACGGACTACGGTTCCACTCTGTATGAGTCTGCATCAAACAGAATATTAAAGCGAATCAATATAATACACAATAAAGCTCAACGTATTTGTCTAGGTGCCATGAAATCTACCCCCGTCGATGCACTGTATGTTGAAGCTTAAGAGCCGCCTGTATTTCTAAGGCGCCAATTCTTAACTGCAAAACAGATAATTAAGATGAAGGTAATTAATAGCAGACATATATTAGACCATATATATAAACTTGCAGTAGATGATCTAATGAACAAATATTGGATACATCATACAACCCCACCATTAGCCGAAGCTTATAGGAATACCGGTGAATATAGTAGATATATGCATATTAACCTTGGAACAAAATTAAATTACTTTGAATATATGCAATCTATTAATGTAAATTACCCTCCATACGGCGAAAATACTCTATACAATTCTACTTTGTATAAAAGAAATTCCTGCATCGACGGTAATTTTTACTGATGCAGTCTAAAGAAGGATGTGGATGTGCCTTACTTGTGCCTAGAAATGCATATGAAAAGAAGGTAAAATTACATAATAATATATCCATTTTCACAGCAGAGGCAGTCGCAATTGCAGAGGCTCTAAAATATGTAAACAAATATAATATTGGGAATGCAACGATTATGTCAGACTCTAAAAGCGCACTGGAATCTTTACACAAGAGAACTCATCGAAAAAAAAATAACCCCATAATATTGAACATCATCGAACGGTTGAGATATCTGGAGACAAATCATGTAAAAATCCGTTTCTATTGGATCAAAGGACATTCAGGTATAGAGCCTAATGAGGCTCTGTATCGTTTAGAAAAGGAGGCTATAAATAGTAATAACATACTGACGGAAGAAGTACCATCTAATGATCTTATTTCTCATCTAAAAACCAAATATTAAAAGATGATTGGCAAGCATATTGGAAGCATTCGTATACGAATAGAATGAACACTACGCAAAAATACACCCGAATGTAACTATCCAAGAATGGCATGAGGAACATAGGGTATCAAGGATATATCGCACTACCGTCGCTCGATTAAAATTTAACCATGGACAATTTCCAGCACATTTACACAAACTTAAAATTATCGAATCAGCTGTTTGTACATGTGGCACCAATATAGCCGATATGAACCATTTAATCTTCGAATGCCCTAAGCACAATAACTTTCGAGGTGAATTTATTGGCAGACTTGTTAATGCGGGAGTGGTCATGCCTACTAGTATTACATGTGTCCTAATGTATAATACTAAGCATGTTTACGATCCATTGATTGATTACATTTTTAAATCTAGGATTAGGATCTAAAATCAAAACCTATCCTCGTTTGCCTTTGTGGGGAAACCTATTTTCCGATGGCCGTTTTTTATTGTGTCTAAAGTCGTCTGATAGGCCCCAGACGTGAAACATGTTTATTCCAACGTTTCCCTTCCCGATTTGCGTGAATTTTATCTTATTATAGATTCTGTAAACATTTCTTAACGTGGCTATATGGGCAATGATCCCGAATGCCAAAAAAAAAATTAAATATATAATTATAAATCAACATAATTTAACTATAAATTCAAAATGCAAAAATCAAAAGTCAAACTCTTTTATTAACTAGTCTATGTATATTAGAAAGAATTCAGGCAAATATCATACGCATTCGCAAGATCCTGAGTACCCGTTCACTATCGAATATAAATCCTATATACGTAAACTTAAGACTTCATATTCTATGACACTATTAAAATAAAGTACCAAAAATAACAAATGAAATGCATTCTTAAGCACGAAAATTTTTATATAACTTGAGTCAATAAATTTCTTATTAAATTAAATTGCTTCTGCGTAAATATTAATTACATTTTTTACAAAATGATAAAAGCAATACCAAATTTATTTTTAAACTATTTAATGACACTATTAGTCGTTCAAGACTAATAAAAGTAAATGATAAAAACACACAATGTTGTATTAGATTTACACTTTATTTAATAATAATAATGACTATATAACAGCTGTTTTACCGTACAACGGTTTCTTCGGATATAACAAGCGGTACTATAAAACATTTTACTTAAACGTAAATATTTTTTATTTTATTACTTAATGGTATTCTCAGAAATTGGAAACCGAAATATTTTTACCCGCCTCTTTTAGTAGGGATACATATAGATAACATAATTATATTATAAGTGACACATATCTAACAAAATATTTCAATCACAAATAGGAAATAAATTCAACAGAGGGGAGGAATTAAGCTCTGTTTTGTCATTTAATAATTTATTTCAAAATTTTTGTTTATTAATTTATCAACTAATAAAAGTATTAAAGTTATTGTGAACGCCACTATTGTAATTACAACAACGAAGTTAGTGAATGTTTAAGACAAATAAAATATAATTTATTGCTAATTATTACAATATAACATACAATCGAAGTGTTTACTGGAAGTTTAAGACAAAAGACAAGACAAAACGTCTTAATGATTCTTAATGTTTCATGTAGCTAAATTTTCTTAAGACACACTGTAAGTTTTTGAGTGATAATAAATCAGATGTAACGGCGTAAGTAAGATCAAGACTACCTTATAGATTGCTTTTTTTCTTTATTACACGAGAATCACCTTCTGTAATGGAGGCGTTTCCGGTACATGTGGTTCTCGAAGTGACTTCCAGAACACGTGGTCTTTGAAATAATTTTCAAAAGGTTCTGCACTTCCGTTGATTAGACAACGCATATAGCGAATCTCAGCAGTCAATTAGATATAAAACTCGTAACACAAATCCTGTAGATGATGATTATGTATTAAAAATGACGAATCACGAAGATAGAGATACAAAGAAGGTCACAAAGAAAATTAGCGGGAAAATTCACTCACTCATTTGCTCGCGGGGCAATACAATTTCGGTCTAGTCAATATCGTCTACCCGAACATAAAATTGCGGTACATTAAACTCGGTCTGTCGTCGTATAAGCTACCTGTTTCAGTGAAAATTTTAGCTATATAAAATTTTACAACGATACCCCAAACAAAAGGCCTACTGTTTCCTTTGTTTTATCGACTATTGCATTATTATTGCATTTATTATTATCCCCTTATTGCTGTCACTGCCTGTAAAATATTTTTGAAGAAATAAATTCATAGCGTCTAGAATGTAACAGATTTCTATTATATGGTACTTACATGTATCTATTGTCTTCAAAAAATATTGCCAAATAAGGAATTGGAAAACATTTCAATAGAATAAATCCCAATTTTTACTTCTTTAATTTTTGTTAAAACTGCTATAGCCTAATTTAATATTTTATACAATAAAAGTTGAGCAATATTTTCTGTCTTTAAATACTCTACAATTAAAAATCAATTTTAAATCTATCACACTGTACATACAAGTGTAAAATCCAAATAGAAATCCTGTAGTTGATACGAAAAAGCAATTCTGGTATAAAATTTTGTAATTTTTATGAACAAACCGCTATTTATAATTATTAATAATTCGTGATTTCGTTTATTAAGGTTTAAAATTATATTGTTAAACCCTCGCTAGGTTTATTATTGCAATAGGCATAATTTACTAGGAAACGGTAATTTTAGAAGATTCCAGAGTTATGTCATCACCTTGTCTTATAATTGATATGGACTACTTTTATTAACTACTAATACGATGGATATTTTTTAAATAAGGTTCGTTTGTGAATGAGAGTGATAATGACGCGCGCTCGCCGCAGTTTGCGTTTGCTCCCAGCATGCTATTCGCGCCGTTTTCACCGGTATCGTGTGGCTGTCTGCTGGGCCGTTGAAGTTTATAATATTTAAAGAAATTGAGTCGCTCGCCGACTGTGGGACACGATCTGTAATTCGGTTCTTGGATGCTAGAAATTTGACAGCTGCGGAAATTCACCATCATATGAGAGGAGTATTTTTTGTTATCTACGTAAGTTTCGTTGGAATTGCTTAACATTTGTAACTTTTACATTCGTTTAAAAAAGAAAAAATGAGTGATTTGAAACTTGAACAAAGAAGCGTACAAGAGAAAATTTTTACCAAAAGAAGGCAGTAACCGAAGAATATTCATGAGATAGTGGTGACAGTGTATAAACAAAATAGCTCATGCTGTTTCCAAGTCAAATTTTGGTGTAAGCAGTTCAAATGGGTCAGAGAACATATCCCTCCCCAGAGACGCCCCTGTAGAAAAGTGAAATACGTATCTACGTCTCTGGGAAGGGATATGTTCGGACACGTTTACAAAAAATATTAATATTGAACCTGTATTTGTGTTCTTCACACCAGATTTTTAATAATATTTTATATTATTAAAAATACCTTTGTAACTATTATACAAAACTGGTGGGGTTTTACCAACTCATGTATGTTTCAAATATTCTGTTACATTACATATGCGGTTAGTCCGTAAGTATAAGTGAAAACACAAACAAATTACAGTTTCTAGAGAGAAGGCAGTGCCATCTCTGGAAACACGTAGTTGGTTCGCATTGGTTATGTGGACAGGGCGACGTACTTCGTCCGTCTGACAATAGGCAGTGCTGAATTTACTTCTATGCTTGGTCTGAATAATTTCTGTTAGTGTGTATGAAGATATTTTTTCTCTAGCAGGGGCGTACCGATGATCCTGTAAAAAGGTGAAATACGTATCCGCGTCTCTGGGAAGGGATATGTTCGGACACGTTCACAAAAAGAAAAAATATTGAACCTGTATTTGTGTTCTGCACACCAGATTTTTAATAATATTTGATATTATTAGAAATACATTTGTATTATAAATCCATTTGTTCTTTAGTAATTTTTGATTAATTTGTGCCATACATAAAGATAGAGATATTAAGAAAAAGAAAAGCTAGTAGGCTGAAAAACAATCATACCGTATTTATTAAGAGCAACTCTGTCATTTGATGTTTTGTTGTTGAAGTCACGTTCGTTATAATTAGCTGCTTATTTTTTTTAAAGTAAAAGAAGATGGAATGAAGAATAATAATTTATTATGACTGTAAAAGAGGTTTAAGCGCTTATGAGTTTAAATACAGTTTTTTGTGAACAAGCACCTTCCTTGGCTACAATTTACCGATGGTATAAGGAATTTGAAGTGAAGAGAATACTGTTCAGCCTCAAAACAAAGCAGGGCGTCCTCCTACGGCTGTTACCGACAAAAACATTGCTGCGGTTAAAAAAATTATTGAAGAGGACATTAAAGCCAATTATTTGGTAATAGAGCATCAACTCAAGATTGGATCCTCAGCTGCTAAAACAAATATACACGATAACCTGTATTTAAAAAAATTGGTAAGTCGTTTTGTGCCGCATCACCTTTCTGACTTCCAAAAAGCAGAGCGTGTAAAAATTTGTTATGGAACTTTAAATTTCTTAAATAATGACAGGCACCAAATTTTTTCCAAAATAGTGACAGGCGACGAAACTTATATTTCATTTTTCGACCTTCCTACCCACAAAGAGAGTCGTATATGGATTCGCGAAGATGAGGAAACCCCTACAATGACTAAGAAGCAGCAAGTTATGAAAAAGGTTGTGTGTGTGGTACTCTTCAAGATGTACAGGCTAAATGCAATTAAGTTATATGGACAAAAGACAATTACAGCTAAGTGGTACACTGAAAAATGTTTGCTTCAAGTGTTTAGTAGCATTTGAGATAACTGTAATTATGCTCCACCATGATAATACATCGTCCCATACATAAGTTTTCTCCCCAGTTTCTGGCTGCAGGATATATAAAAGTAATAGAACATGCGCCGTACTCACCTGATTTAGCAATGTGTGACTCTTGGCTATTTTTGGGCTTAAACGCAATTTGCGGGGTGGAAATTTTCGTCTAAAGAACAGATTGATATCGCAGTTCAGGCTTATTTTGAAGATACTCCGAAGGAAGATTGGTTGGGAGCGAACAGTGGAAAAAAAGAATGGTCGAGTTTATAATTGTTGTAGGGAATTACTTTGAGCATATTTAAAATAAAATTCAAGAAAATATTAACGGTGTTTTTTTTACTCTCAATAATTTTGGCTTAACCCTCGTATATATATTAAAATGCATAATAATCACCTTAACGAATATTCTGAAAAAATGCACTTGCATTGCCAATTTTAATCGACCAAATGAAAGCTATACTGCACCATAAGCAAAACATCGAAGCTCCTAAGGATTTCCTTTTTTTCTACATGTCAAATATAAAGTACAATTTTTATTTCTGTCGATGGAATTGTCGATGCTCCCAACATTGATTTGAATAACATTACTCCCAGAAAGATGAAAAAAAATATTTTAAATATGTAAATCTTCAGAATAAAATATTAATTATGCTTTACTGAAATAAATTCAACATTAACATAATATCCCTCGAATATAGACCAATAAGTATATGCACTTCTTCAGTCCTCTTTTATTGCGTCAACTTGCTAACTGACTCTGAAGAACTCTTTCACAAATGCCCAATTAACACAAATTATATCTAATAAATAATAATTATATATATATATATATATATATATATATATATATATATATATATATATATATATATATATATATATATATATATATTGTAGAAGCACACTGACGGTGTGTAATTTAAAAGTTGATATTTATATATCATTGAATTAATATTGATATTGGATTTCAGGTTCGGGAGTTTCGGTTTTCCAAAGGATATTATGTATAATATAAAGCGATGCGTATTGCTATACCGCTTTACTTGATAAAAATGTAAAATAATATTTCTTGTTCTGGATTTTCTGTTTCAAAATGATAACATCTTTTTTTAACACCGTTTTGATATAAATTTATTTAGATTTAACTGCTTTTTACGCGTTTTTTAATTAATTTACTCAGACCTACAAAACCTAAGACACGTTCTTTATAAATGTCTAGAAAAGACGCTCCCTTTCACTTGTTATTATCAAAGCCTTGTAAAGCATTGTTTACCCTGAAATTCATCGTAAATTTACTTAAGATGAATTATTTAGCCATAAAAACCATTCAAAATTATGTACAAAATTATCTGCTGAATTTACAAACACATTTTGATATAATTGAATGAATGATGAAATGTGGAAAAAGAAATGTTAATTAATATAATGATATGCAAAGTAACAAGATTGACGGGATATTAATTTACTTAATATTTAGACATTAATTTTCCATGATTGCACATATACAGTTGGGTTTCTTAAATTGTAATTTTATTTAAATTTTCCGTTTCCTTACTCTTCTTACTTCTTACTCCTTCTTCTTACTCCTAGGAACAGGAAATGTTGGGAAAACTCAGTTCTACAACAATATATATATATGGTAAATTCAATTTGTTGGCGATTTAAGGTCTGGTTTTACTTCAAAATATATATATTTAAAACAACCCTACATGTTTCGGCAAATGATGCCTTTATCAAGGAATATAAAGTATAAGTATATACTCGTATATTTATCTTTTATATTCCTTGATAAAGGCATCATTTGCCGAAACATGTAGGGTTGTTTTAAATATATATATTTTGAAGTAAAACCAGACCTTAGATCGCCAACAAATTGAATTTAGCATAACATACAAAAGTCACGAAATAATTTTCTATATATATATATATATATATATATATATATATATATATATATATATATATTGTTGTGATGCAAGACATACCCTTTGATCAGCACCTAAAATGGGAAATATAAAATACTCAAATTAGAAAATTAATACAAAAAGGTTATATAAGCGGTGTTATCAAGTTTTAGTAGTGTCAAAATGTATACGAATTAATATAACGATAATATTACAGTCTTAAAATTATAATATTTCTATTTCTTTCTTCTATTTCATTTTTATTATTTCTTATTCATAATTCAAATTTTAGCGCGAAATCACCGATATTTAATTCATATACATCTATACTTTATATCGACGCCAGTAAAACACGCCCACTAATTGACAAGGAAAATTAACCCGCAATGTAAATATTTATCGTGCGCAGTACACAAAAATTAGCATTAAGATTTATATAAAACTTACTTTAGAATTTGTTGAAAAATATTTTAATTTAGAAAAAATATTAAAAATTAGTTAATTTTTGTCTAAGAACGTAGTTTAAAAAGGCAAAACTTCGAGACTTTTTGGCATATAAGATAACTAGGCTTTGATAAAAAAACAGACGCTATCGGCATCATCTTTTGCAAAATTAATAAAAGTAATAGACGCATTTTTTTATCTACTCCTAGAAATTCTAAAATATCATTAATTTAAAACGTGTATTCATCGAAAAAGTTATTTAAAACATCCTGCATAAATACTGATATAGATAACTAGTGAAATTCAAACAGATAATCAGACTTCTACGTATAAACGCATAATCAAGCATCACTGTTAAAATATCATCCACAATTACACTAAATTCCCGAGATATCCAACCAAGAAAGAATTACAGACCATTTACTGATCGGATTCTCGCCAATTCAAGTCAATACCTCGTATTCAGCAGTCATACAAGGCCGCAGGGAGATACAAGCCGTTTCGAACCAAGTCCGAGGAAATATTTCAAGAGCGTCACCTATAACCCGCCGCACACGCCGCCAGAACTTTGGATAGCGATCGGACAATTGTACATCGTCGAGACTCATCAACATTGAAGCTTGTAATCTACAAATCAGTACAACAGGTTTACTATTAATACTGGTTAAAAATATATCGTCTTTAGCATTTATTTTAAAAATATTAAATCAATACATATAAATAAAGATTCTCGAATTTTTTACCTTGATCATAAAACATCCTATACTCACATTTTTTACTAAATTAAATATCAACTTTACTTAGTACTATTAATTTAAAAGGTACTCACCTATTTATTAAAGATTTCCTTTGTAATTTAGTCCATATGTTTATTATAACGTTACACACATAACCTTTTCTATTTAACACCTTGTTGTCACACATACTTAGTTCATAAACTTAACATTATCCACTATATTTGTTGATTTTATTACAGTTTCCTATTTTTCATTCAATAAATATTTTATTTTTATATTTATATGAATCTTTTATTGGTGTATATTTAGTTGTAGGAGTTATTTCTTTTGAATATTGTATATTTGAATAACTAATAAGGAAGCAGCAACCAATCACTCGCGAAGAGCTTGAGATATATTATTTAAATTAACTATATTTATACAGTTTTCATGCACCCTGAGTCTAGTTGGCAAAGTAATGCAGAGATAGCGTAGTTTGTCATAGTTTATCACATTTATAAGGCGCCCAACTAATCTATTCAAAATAAATTAAGTTTATCATTTGATGAACCAATGTAGGAACAGGTATCTGATGTTTATTATTTGACGAACCAAGGTGATGCCTATTTAAATATACCAGCTATATCTGTATTATTACAATATATATATATATATATATATATATATATATATATATATATACAGGTTGTTACAAAAATGTGCTGGCTATACATAGACGGTTTCTACAACTAAAAATAAGCAAAAAAGTTTAAATAAATTTATGTCCTAAAATGGTTCGTTACTGAGTTACGGCCACTTTCTTTATTTTATTTTAGAAAAGGTTACAGAAAACGGGAGTTCCTTATGTTTCTTATAGTAAATGTTCAAAATGACCTCCACGGGAAGCAACACAAGCTTCAGCTCGTCGTATCATGGACTGCCTCACGCGCTGAAAAATTCCTGGTGTATTTAGAATTTGGTGGCATCCATCTTCCACTCTACGTTGAAGATCTTCAATATTTTGAATTGGAGTAGAATATACCAATGTCCCCATACGTAAAAATCTATTGAATTTAAATCTGGAGACCGTGCAGGCCATGCTACAGGTCCACCGCGACCAATCCATCTTCCAGGATATACGGCATTTAAAAATTCGCGTGCTGTGTGACTGAAGTGAGCCGGTGCACCGTCGTGCATGAACCACATGCGTCCTCTAACATTTAGTGGAACATCGTCCAGCAAACCTGGTAAGTCGTTTTCTAAAAAATAACGATAATTCTGCCCAGTAAGTCGTGGTGGAAGTACAAAAGGACCAATCACAAATTCGTTAATAATTCCGGCCCACACACTAAATGAAAACTGCGCTTGATGTCTGGACTGAATAATAGCATGAGGGTTTTCTTGTTGCCACTGGTGTAAATTATGAAAATTGACGATACCATCTCTTGTAAAGCCAGCTTCATCACTAAAGAGCACACACGACAGAAAGAGATGATCGGCGGCGCATGTCCGTAACAACCATACACAGTAAGCTTCTCGTGATGGGAAATCATTCTCACTAAGCCCTGTACTCTTTGCAGGTGGTAAGGAAAAAGCTGATTAGTTCTTAAAATACGCCATACACTCACATGATCGACATCTTCCGCCAATGCCATTCTTCGAGTACTAGCACCTGCATTTTCTTCAACACGATCCAAGAAACGTTCTTCCAATTCCAAATTTCTTGTGGTTCGTGGTCTGCCGCGATCTCAGACTACTGGTTTGAATGCTCCTGTTTCTCTTAATCTAATATGAAGCCTTTCGAAAGTTTTTTCATTTGGTAAACGTCGGTTTGGGAAATATTCTGCGTAAAGTCTTCTTGCTTCTGCTCTGTTGCAATGTGCCAAACCATACATTAAATGCATGTTGGACATCTCTTCGAAAGAATAATCTGCTATTTTATACTATTAATTAGAAAACAGTACTAATCACAAATGACTTAATCAACTTTCACGACTGACAGCAAAAAACACGGACGCCTACTGAATATGATTAACATAAGTTACTCACTTGTCGGCGACTGTTCAAACATGCAATACGAACGCTTCCCGTCTGCGCGATAATTTGTGACGAGATACACACGCGTCGGACATGCAATACGAAAAAACTTCAAGTGGCCGTAACTCAGTAACGAAACATTATAGGACACAAATTTATTTAAACTTTTTTGCTTATTTTTAGTTGTAGAAACCGTCTATGTATAGCCAGCCCTAAATTTTTGTAACATCTGAACGACTTTTTTTTTTAATTCCAAATCCCTTTTGGAACAAGAAAAATTCTAATAATTGGTATAAAAATGTCCAATAGGAACAAATATGATATCTAAAAAACTTGTCATTTACGCGAATCCAATAAAATAAGACAAAACAATTATTCAGCATGTGTAGAAAGCAACAAAGAAAATAATATTAAAATTAGTACATCGAACCAAACAATTTATAATAATTGTACATTTAATAACTGTTCTCCTGCTTTCAAATAAAAATAATTATTTATTTAAATCGTTAATTTATCTTGCCAAAAAACACTCGAGCTCTTCTTTCACCGATTAATTTTCTTTTTAACTCAAAATTTTTCCTATCAGTAATTTTTCTCGAAAAACTTGTGTTACTTCCCGTGGAGGTCATTTTGAACATTTACTATAAGAAACATAAGAAACTCCCGTTTTCTGTAAACATTTCTAAAATAAAAATAAAAAAACTTCTATTGGCCGTAACTCAGTAACGAACCATTTTAGGACATAAATTTATATAAGCTTTTTTGCTTATTTTTAGTTGTAGAAACTGTCTATGTATAGCCAGCCCTAAATTTTTGTAACACCCTGTATATACATCAATTGATAAATTCTTGGAGATTTTCGGCTTTTATTTGAAATAATAATTTGATATTTGTAATTATAAAATTAGTATGGAATTGCGAAGTAAATGAGGATGTAAACAATAACTGACACCTGCTTTCAAAAAACTGACATTTGCTTCCAAAACAGACATCTGCTTTCAAAACAGACATCTGCTTTCAATAACTGACATTCGCTTCCAATAACTGACATCTGCTTTCAAAGAATGACTTCTGCTTTCAAAAAATGACTTCTGCTTTCAAACCTGACATCAATAACTGATATCTGAATCATTAACACTGTGTCTTTATAATGTAGTTCTAAATAGCTTGAACCAAGATCTATCGTGGCTTAAGTGGTAAAGCAACTGTCCGGCAAACCGTAGACTTGGATTTAAGTCCCAACGTAGACAATATTTTTCAATTAAAAATTTCGTATGATTTGCTTTGTAATTTGTAGACAGCATTGTTTAGATCCTCATTTATTTCGAAATTACATACTAATTTGATAATATTTGTAAATATTTCATATAAAAGACGAAAAACTCCCAGAATTTATTAATTGATGATTCTAATGAACGTCTAAGAAATTATCTGAACATATATATATTTTTTAGAACTTAAAGGTTTAAGACAAATAAAATAAATGTCAAAAGAAATATAAGTGAAATTTGAATAGTTTTTATCATTTAGCTCTAAATAGTAATTAATATTAAGTTAATTTGACTCTGAAGGAATTGGTAATTAAAAAAATGTATACAAAATCTTTATTTGATACAGTTTCACTTCCGTGGTGTTATTCAGACCAATGGGATGTGAGATCCTATTTCCAAACTGGAGACGCTGTTCGTCTTGTGTTAGATATAGCGTCCTTCCCAGTCGTTGTCCATATACTGTAAGTTACGGACGCCATATTTCAAAAATTTCAAGCATCTTCTATACTCCGCAATTTCTTAAAATAAAGATAAAGTTTTATACAACGACTAAAACTGTTTGAAAATATTTCTGAAAGTTTGCCTTGAATGTTAGCTATTCATTTAAACAAATTTATAAGTATTTTCTTATTTATTTGCGAAAGCATCATTTTCATTTTGAAAAATAAAAATGGCGGATCAGTTTTAATTGGAACAAGATCGAATTTATTGGGAAAATATATTAATTTGGTACCTGAAGGAGCATTTCCACGATTCTTGAACATCAGGTAATTAATTGAAACCAGTTTTTAATAAATCCGAGAAACATTTCCCGATCCCAGAGAATCTCCGGAGGACTCCTTGCTAGAGCCTCTTTTAATACTTTAACTCCTGTTTATTTAATTCTAAAGGTATCTAAAATTAACATAATTACTTGTAATTTCCACGATTTATTTAATTTAGTCATGTTTACTTCATTAAACTTAATCGTAAATTGTACGATTCGATTAAATACTATTCAAACACTCACCGTATCAGTATATCTGAGTGTATTCAAAATTTATATTTATAGATAACTGATCTTTTAAATACTAAATCATTCATTTTAATATAGTTTCATTTGGAATAACCCCGTAAAGGTATATTGCTTTCAGATATTTTGTATTTGAGATATAATTGCTTCACACATAATTAGACCCAAGTAGAGTATCTCAGCCGATTCTAACACCTCCTCATTGACCTTGATCGCATACATATAGGCGATCAAGGTCAATGAGGAGGTGTTAGAATCGGCTGAGGATAATCGACCTTATATAAGGCGACGGGGAATACGTGGTGTATATGAGGTGAAGGTTAATTACGAGGTTCCAGAATAATATTAGTGATCAAGGTCGATGGGGAGGATTTAGAATTGGTTGAGGATAATCGACCTTCTTATATAAGGTGACGTGGTGTATATGAGGTGAAGGTTAAGTAGGAGGTTCCAGAACAACTTCAGTGATCAAGGTCGATGGGGAGGTTTTAGAATTGGTTGAGGGTGATCAAGGTCATTTGAAGTTTAAAGAATAAAGAAGAATGTTAGGGTGGGGGCAATGTTAGGGTATATAAAGTTTGCTTATGTTAAATAGATGTTAGTATTAGAGAATATATTGAAGCGGAAGTTTAATAAAGTACCACAGAGTTCTTTATGTTCTTTAATAGTGGAATAAAGTGAATTAGAAAAAGAGAATAGTGGTCACTTGGTAGTGGAAGAAAGTGAATTGGTAAAAGATAATAGTATTGATAGAGGTTTACAAGTGGTTGGAGATATTGAGGTAGATTTGGGTATTGAAGAATTTTTTACTAAAATGTCCGAATCAAATAAATTTTGGGAACATATAGATGTAGCTGCAGAGAATTTTGCACGAGAGGCATCAAGTGGTGAAAGATTTGTTGAAAAATATGTTAGAGAACCAATTTAGGAGTTACCATTAGTACGAGGAAAAATTTTTTTTTTAAATAAAAGTCATTCAAAATGGATATGTATTCGTTTATTACCACATCAAGATTTTGAACCAAGGTTAAAAATTGTTGGTGTAAAAAAACAATGTATATGCTTTAATTCAAAAGAATGGAAGTGGGTCATGGCGGAGACTGCAAAGTTAAGGCAATATTTTGATTATAATAATGGTATATTTCCAAGTTTTAGAGGTATGAACATTCGAATATCACCTGAATCATTTGATGGAGTGAGTAGAATTGTGAAGATAGAAAAAGGTGGCGAGTATGTGTATTTAGCGTTTGAAAGTTTATCGGAGTTATGGCGGTTGAAGGAAACATTGGTTTGTCGTTTAGCTGCTTTAGAAGATATGAAATATAATGTATTTTATAATGATATGATCCGATGTGTAGCTGAAAGTGGTGGAGATGTGGATGTAGAAATCGATCGAATGTATAGTGGTGTAATATCCGAATGTGTTTGTATAATGAAGGAGTTAGTTATGTATTGGCCTCAGAAAATTAAAAATTATGTAAATTATTTGAGGAAAAATTATATTTGATTATGAAATATAATACTAAAATAAATTTAATGGGTTTTATTTTTAAATTTTGGAAGGAATTCATCCTGCAAGACAAATTTTAAGAGTTATTAGGAATAAGTGAAGTCGACTAATAAGTATTTGTATATATGGTAATTGTAAATGCGGTTTTTGTCATTTGATTGTTGGTGTTGACTGAGATAGTTTAATATATAAGATTGTGATGGTATTCAGAAGTGGTAGTTTGAATAAGGCACGTAGAAGGAAAGGTGGTGAATTGTTGAATACTGTGATAAATAAGCTCCCAGTAGAATTGAACATACCGGGTTATAGATTTTGTGGTCCAGGAACGAGATTAGAAAAACGATTGAAAAGAAGTGATAAGGGGGTGAATATTTTGGATGAGGCTTGTAAAGAGCACGCTATATCATATTCTCAATCATGTGAATTGTTAAAAAGGCACGAAGCGGATGAGAAATTGTATCAAAAGGCTGTGGAACGAGTTAAGAGTAGAGACGCAGGAATAGGAGAAAGGTTAGCTGCAACTGTGGTTTTAGCTGCTATGAAAGCTAAAACAAAATTAGGTATGTGTTGGAGTAGACCACGGAAGGAAATGAGTAAAAGTGGAAGGAAGGGTAGTAGAAGAAGTTATAGAAGGAGAAGGCAGGGGTATCGATTAGGTGGTGCTATTTAATTTTTGCAAGCAAAGAAAAAAAGCGCGGAATGCAATAAGACGGATTAGTAAGAAGAAGGGCGTTTTAGAGAATGCTAGAGTTGCATATCAAAGTTTATTAAAATCTGGAAGAAGAATAAAATATCGGCGATCCAGGGTACTTGCGATACCAAAAAAAGTGGATTTTTACCGTTAATCCCATTATTTGCAGCATTAGGTGCTTTAGGATCATTAGGTGGTGGTGCAGCAGCAATTGCAAAAGCAGTAACTTCTACAAAAGCTGAAAGGGACCAATTAGATGAAGCAAAGCGACATAATATTGCTATGGAATCAAAATCTGGGAGTGGTTTATATGTGAAACCATATAAGTCTGGGTGTGGTGTATCTGTTGGAAGTGGATTATATGGTGTTTATTTACCAGAAGGTGCTAGTTCAAAAAACTGATAAGCAGTTTACCTCGAAGACCTTTAACAGAAAAAGATTTTGTGGATGTATGTTCAAAGGTGGAGAATTGGTAAATTTCGGGGTATTTTTAGTAAAGATGTGTTACCGAGAATTATACGAAAAAGGGAGAATGGAATAGTAAATTTGGATGATGATGTTGGTGAAGGGACTCATTTGGTAGCATATAAGAAACATAATGCTGTAATAAATTATTTTGATAGTTACGGTGATTTAAGACCTCCGATTGAGGTTGAAAAGTATTTATTATCGAATGGTGGTGGTATAACCATGAAAGATATCAAGACAGTAACAGTGAAAATTGTGGGCATTTGTCTTTATTGCTTTTGAAAGGATTTATTAAATAAGAAGGAGTTTTTTGTGATTGTTTTATTAAATATTAGTGCAACGATTTTGGAAAGTTGAATTTAAATTAGAAATGGAAGCAGATGGTAATGGAAGTGTGAATAATTTGGCTTTTGTTTTGACAGGGAAGGGATCTGAGGTGGGTTGTGTGCTGAATCCACCTATATATTTAAATGGTGAATACGAGATGTGTATGTTAAGTTTGCAAACTTATAATTCTATTCCCAATGTTACTAGTAAAAATAATGTTTCTAAATATTCTTTGAAGTCAAAAAGTAAGTCAAGTGCCTGGAAGGAGATAATTATTCCGGAGGGTACTTATGATATTTTGGAGTGAAAAATTCAATTGGTTCTTTATTAGGTTTTCATAGAAGGGTAATAGAACAAAATATACCGATTCATAGTGATGAAATTGTTGATATAAATAGAATTAGTGCTATTGATATCATGTGTAATATTGTAGATGGATCATACATTAATGGTGAATTATCACATGTTTTGTATCATTTTTATCCAAATGGTACACCAGGTTTAAAAATTATAGAGGTTCCGCAAGAGAAAATTTATATGCCTGTAAATACTAATGTATTATCTGATATTATTATTCGAGCTGTAGATCAAATAGGTTAACCAATTGATTTAAGAGGTGAAGAGATGACAATATATTTGAGGATTAGGAGACGTTAGGTCTTAAAAAATAAATGTTTTATGTTTTAGGAATAGTAAATGATTTATTGAGGGAAATGATTGTATATATTACTGAATATTTAAATAATTAATGGATAGTATTAGTACAGCTGTTGATTAAGTAGGGTGTGTAGTAATAGATGTCAAAGGTTAAATTGGATATTTCACTTATTAATTTAAATTATTGATATTATTATAAATTAGAGAATAATGAGGAGCAGTGGTATTAATAAAATGTGGAGGAGGAATAGAAATTATTCACGGAAATTAGTAAATAAGTTGTGGAGGATTGTTGGTGGGGTGGGGGTACGAAACCGTTTAACAAATGAGAATAGGCGGTTTTTGAAAGGTATGGGATATAAAGTTTTGGTGTAGATTTATCTAAGTGAGAGGGAGTTTTGGTATGTTGATTTTGGGATATTAATAAATAAAGAGAGGAT
This sequence comes from Melolontha melolontha, assembly GCA_935421215.2. Lineage (NCBI taxonomy): Eukaryota > Metazoa > Arthropoda > Insecta > Coleoptera > Scarabaeidae > Melolontha > Melolontha melolontha. The sequence continues at coordinate 82,184,934 of OW285239.1, read as the reverse complement.
TATGCTTTAGTATAGTAAAAGATTTGTCTAGAGAAGAATTTTGTTGTGAAAGTGTGTTAGTAACAACATTAAAAATGGAAGTTTTAGATATTTTAAGAAGGGTTCGAATAGATAATTCTATCGTGGAGTTGGAATATCATAATCATGTTCCGTTTGGTTCACCAAGATATGAAAATAATGATGAGATTAGGATTGTGGTACCAGGAATAGATAAGTACACTTTACCTTCCGAGTCAGAATTATTAATTGAGGGAAAGTTACGATTGTATAGTGATGAAAGTAAGGCTAGTGCTACAGCGTTTTTAATTAATAATGCGGCAGCTTTTATGCTTAGCAATATTAAATACGTGCTTAGTGGAGCGGAGGTGGATGAAGTAAGAAATGTAGGTATTACATCGACTATGAAAGGATATTTTTCTCATAGTCCAAGTGTTATAAATAAATTGGAAAATTGTGGTTGGGAATTTTCTACTGGAAGGGCTCCGGTTTTAGATAATAGAGGTAACTTTAGTATATGTATACCATTGAAGATGTTAATGGGTTTCGCAGAAGATTTTAAGTCTGTTATCTTAAATATGTCTCAGGAGCTTGTGTTGAAGAGATGTGCTGATGATAACGATGTAATATATAATTCAAATGCTGCTGTCAATGAGGGTGTTAAGTTAACTATTGATGCTATTATATGGCGGGTACCACATGTTAAAGTTGGTTTAAGTCAGGATTTGGCGATAACTAAATTAACAACGAAAAATACTATAATGGAAATGTTTTTTAGAGGATGCAAAATTCATGAAAATCCGGGAATTCCAGAGACAACAAAACATAGTTGGGCTATTAAAACAGCTCCGCATTTAGAGACACCTAGAAATATTATTTTGGGTTTTCAGACTGGGAAGAAAGGGAAAGTGGATCAAAATATGAGTAGATTTGATGCAATTAATTTAACTGATGTGACAGCTTATTTAAATGGTAAAAAATATCCATATGAAAATGTTCGGGTGGATTTTGATGAAAATCGTGTAGCCGTTTTATATAATATGTTAGATTTCAACAAGTTTATTACGGTCATGAATATACTGAGCCGATGTTAAAATTAGGTCAATTTAAATTGTGTCCATTAATTGGTATTGATTGTTCACATCAGGAAGATGCTATACATAGAAGTGGTGTCGAGATTAGAATTATTTACGGCGAAAGATAATATACCAAAGATGTATTGTTTGATATTACATAATAAATTGTATCAATATTCACCATTTAATAAGGTGGTACAGCGACAGTATTAGTATTTTTTGTTTGTTTGAGAAGTAAGATGGGTGGTGGGAGATATGGTAAATATATTTTATGGAATGTGGTTGTGTAGTGTATGGTTACTGATTGGGTGAGAAGGTTGTTTAGTTAAAGATGCTGGATTTAAGTGGAAAGAAATATATAATTATAGATTTTCAATGGTGTCCATTTAATAGTTATAATTTGATGCCTAAGGAGTTGGCTACTTGTGATAGTGAATTTAAGAGGAGTCATTTTATATTCAAACCGGTTTTGAGTTTTGGTGTATTGACAGAAGATCGACAAGTTGCAAGATATGCTTTTAGTTGTCATCATGGTTTGAAGTGGGAAGATGGTTATTTAGCTGCAAGTGAGTTTGATGATATAATTAAACGATTGTGTAGAGGTGTTGATTTAGTGTTTGTTAAGGGTAGAGAAAAATTGGATTTTTTGAGACGTATTATAGATCGACGAATAATTGATTCAGTATATGCGGAAAAAATTAGAAGAGGAGAGCCAAGTTGTAGTTTTAATGTTAGTAATTATGTTCTTTGTGCTTTGTCTAATGTGGAACGATTTTATAAATAAAAAAATAAATTTTTCTGGAGTGGATGATGATTTATTTTATGTGCCGAAGACATATTTAATGAGCAATATAGGATGTTTGAGTTTAGAATTTGTTTGACGTCGATTACCTAGAAGTTATCAAGAAGATATTGATTTAATTGGATGTAGACCATGTGTAAGTCATTATGTAATTGACGGTGATGTTGTTGATGGGCCTGTTAGGAGAAGAAATTGCTATATGTGTAGACAGAATGATTTATAGTTTTTGTATTAATATAGTGTATTTTTATTAATATAATGTTAGGTATTGAATATAGACGAGGGGTGTGGGAGGGTTTTCTAGAAACAAAGGAAAGAAAGGTAAAGGACAAAAAGAGGGAAAGGAAAAAAGAGAAAAAAATGAAAAAGGAAAAAAAAGGGAAAAAAAGAAAAAAAAAAGGAAAAAAGAGCGAGAACAGGGGGTGGGGGGGCGAGCCCCCGAACAAATCAACACCGTAGCGCGAAGCGCGGAGTGAGCGCGCGGAGGTGGGATAGACTTAACAAGTAATACAATGGTAAGTAAACATCTATATTATTAATATTATTACTATATTTATATTTGTTTTTTCTTGTATTTGTTTATTCAGTTATTTATAATTCACTGTAATATATTTCTTACATCTGAATAAAATTTTAAATGCAGCATTTTCAAAATTAATGTATTACATTTATAATACATTAATTTTGAAAATATTTTAGTTCTTTTGTGTTCTAAAAGTAGGAAAGTTATTACCTCTTTTTGTATCCTGAAAAGTAAAAAATTATAATTCAATATTTGAAATTGAAAGTTTGGTATCAGTATTTAAATAATTTCTTTATTTAGATTGTTTATTCATAATTCACTGTAATTCACTGTAATATTTATATATTGTCTTCAAAATATATTGTCAACAAATTGATATTTTTCATCAAATTGATATTTTCTTTTTGTCAATTTCCATTTTGATTCGAATTAATTTGATTCCTTTCCTCATTTTGATTATTCTTTACGAAACACCAAATTTCACACAACCAAATTTCACGCATTCACAGAAATAGGTGTTTCCCCCTGATACTGACAACCCTGTAAGCCTCAGAAATATTTCCAATATTAATATTTCCAATTCAGGTGCTTTTATACAAGGGCTAGAGCAACTGGAATTTGAAAAAATGGATGATGAAATACTGTCGATGGCGGTAGATAGAGCGGTAGATAGAATTGTAACTGAAAATATTGGAGGTGCTTCAACATCAGTTGTAATACCTCCACCACCTCACCCACCAGCGATGATACTTCTATCATGGATGAAACCTTTTCCACCATCGACGGCACCTTTTCCACCATCGACGGCACTATCTACCGTTGCGCCTGTTGACGTAGTCGGAACAATTACGAGGGCAGCTGTAATGAGAACTGCTAGCGTATTTGTTCCTACTATGACAGAGACAGAATTTCCGACGGTGTTGTCTCAAGTTGCTACTATTGCACCGCTGGGCACTGCTGAAATGAGTAGAGCAACTGCTGAAATGAACTCAATACAATTCCAACAAGATCACTACGAACAGTACCGACAATTCCAACAAGATCACAACGAACAGTACCAACAACAACGACAACTAGAACAACAACGACGACGAGAACAACGAAAACTAGAACAAAAACAACGACGAGAACAACAACGAGAACAAAAACGACGACAACTGACAAATACACAGACGCGACGAGAACAAAAACGACAACTGACAAATACACAGACGCAAACAGTTGCTTGGACGCATGCAATTGCTTCTACACCCATTTCTAGTGTAAGAAAGAGTAGTAGTACTCTTAGTACTCTCAAGGGACTACTTCTGGGTAGACAGGTACACTCTGGTACAGTAATGGTGTCAGCTGCAGTACCACCACCGGTGATATTACAGTTAACACCAACACCACCGGTGGACCTATCACCTATACCTATAGAAAACCCAGTAGTGGCACATGAGTCATCATCGGTTATATTTCTATCTGCTCATTCACCTGGCAATCCACCGCTTCAACCTGATCCCTCTCGAGATCATCCTCAATCAGATCCTAAACCAGATCCTTCTCGAGATCCTCGAGATCAAAATTCATCACTGCCCCATCTTTCGCCTTCGATTACCCCTTCGCCTTCGATTACCCCTTTGATTACCCCTTCGCCTACCCCTTCGCCTTTGATTACCCCCTACCAATGACAAAAACAAGCCTCCGAACCTGGATCAAATGGAGAACCTCAACCACTTCCATTAAAAACTCAACCACCTCCATTAGAAGAAGAATATCATCCACCTCAATATCAACCATTTGAACCAGAATATCAACCACCTCAAACACAACCACCCCTATCAGAACCTCAACCATTTCCATCACATCAACGTCAACCACGCAACACTCTCGCTGCGGATTTTAAAGAACTTTCTGGCAAAATTATGTCGCACCTTGAGAGAAATTCGTCAGTTAGAGATGCCTCCCTTGCCCATATGAATGAGAAGGTATCCGTTTGGATCGCAGACCTCGACCTGTATCTTCAACTCCATAATGGTGCCATTAATGCGAATGTTCATATTAACGAGAAAGTTCAGTCTTATCGGAGGAAGAAAAATCGATTCGGACAAATCAAAACTTTGATAGTTGAACATATTAATAGTAATGATGAGGACAGTGACGATGGATAATTTATTGGAACGAAAGTTAAATTACATGCTTTTAAACTTTGCACTACAGATTTATTTATTGGTACTTTAAACTAATTAATTGTTTTTAAACTTTTCACTGCAGACTTTGATTTATTGATATGTTCAATAACGAAGTTAGACCCTCGGACGTAGACAGACCGTAATAGTATGATTTGGGAATAATGATTTGAAATATTTACAGTAATATTTGTAGTAATATTTACAGTAAATATAACTGTTCATCCTTCCAAGTAAATATAACTGTCCATCCTTCCATTCATCCTTACAGTAGTAATATTTATAGTAAATATAACTGTCAACATTCTTACAGTCATTCTTACAGTTAATATATGACTGTATATTACTGTAAGAATAACTGTCTAACTGTCAATATCCTGGGGTGACATCTGGTAAGGAAGTATGGATTTGGGAATATTTACATTATCTTTTCCATGGGGTGATATTCGTCAGAAGAAATAGTGTTATCGGATTGATTATAATTATCGTTTGTTTGTTGCTTTTAACCTTTTTCATGGAGCTCAATAGAAAGATATTACATTTACAAGAATTCAAGCTAAAAACATACACATCGACTGAAGTGCTGGTGATGGTGACATCGACACCTGGCCACCGTTCACCGATACTCAAAGTATCGGTAACGGCAGCGATGCCACCAACACCACTAACACCACCACCTACAGTATCAACGCCACCACCATCACAAACATCAACACCGCAGCCACAAACATTAACACCGCAGCCACAAACATCATCACCACAGCCGCAAATATCATCATCACCACAGCCGCCGCCGTATTCATTAATAGCCGATGAATCCTCTTGGGGATCATCCTCGGATGATGAGCAACAACACACACCTGACCAACCGGTGCCGAAACCGGCGCAGATGGCCCCACAGAGGATCATCAAAGAACTGCTGAAGAGGTATGAAAATAATAAACAAAATTAATATTACTTTTTTTTGTTTATTATTTTCCTATCTCTTCAACAATTTCCTCTTCAGTAACTTCCTCTCTTCAATAATTTCCTAACTTTTGTCCTTCGCAATTTCCAACGTTTGTTCTTCACCATTTCCAACGTTTGTACTTCACCGTTTTCAACACCTCCACCGACACCTTCATCATTTCCATCAGGATATGACCCACCATTTCCATCAGGAATATTACCGACGCCAAAGCTTGTGTACAGCTAGTACCTTAAAAAATAATAAAGCAAATATTGCACAAATTTGAAATAAAATACTGAATTTAATGTCTTTTAATATGAAAAAATATAATGAAATGTAAATAATGTAAATAAATATAATAAAATTTAATGTCATTTAAGATGTAGACCAAATAAATAAAACACACATAAGATGTTTTAGATTTACACTTTATTAATAAAATAATGACAGCTGTTTCGCTAACACAGTAGCTTCTTCAAATTTAACTTAAGACTGAGTTGAGTCTTAAGTTGAATTTGAAGAAGC